>CAMZMU010000063.1:22564427-22892559 GCA_947311845.1 Poa pratensis
CCGAAAATAGTGTGTTGTATTGATCTGAGGGACGTATATAGCGTTACAAGGAGGTGGACATACTTGGGTTATTAGAAAGTTTAGAAGTTATAATCCATTTCTAACTCTATCGTACACGTATTCTAACACTAAATATAAAGGAAGCAGATGATTTTCAGAACCATGGATATACTCCGTAGTAATCTGCCGCCTAAGCTGACCTTGCTGCAAATTAAGCTGCCCCAAATTGCAACTTTAGAGCTTAGTACGAAGGTAAAACGAAGACATGATGCTGGCCTACCGTACCGGTGTTTGACCTAATTGGCTAATTGCATGGCAATTAGCACTGCTTCCTACAACCTGCGCGTGCTCAGTTCGAATCGAGCCAACTCGTCTCCTGCCCCTGTCGCCGTGCAGGCCCAGGACCGCGACTTGTTCGCATGATCCGTCCAACAAGCCCACCGTCACACTCACAACTCATTAGTTCCCGGGAATACCACTATACCAGAATTTTAAACAGACCCAAGCGAGCAGACATCAGCCCCCAATTGCCCATGCAGCTTCCGTCTTGTCGTCTACCGTACGTGGAATCGAGATGCACATGCGCTGTCATGCAATTGTTGCCGACTAACAACACGCCACCGATTTGGCATTATAGCATCTGAAAGTGCCCTCGGTCGCTTACGCAGAATAGTGTTCGGCGATATCAGGCTAAGCAGCGGCCAGTGGGGATGGGAAGAGAAAACAAACCCGACACTGGGGAGAAGGAAAATAATCCAACAGGATGAAGACACACGAAGAAAGGAATACGAGAGTGCAGGTTCATTAGAGCATCTCCAGTCGCGGCGCCCAGGGCGTCCAAAGGCCGTCCGGACGTGCCATTTGGGCGCTGTCCGGACAAGGTGCGTCATTTGGGCGCCCGCGTTCCCCACTCACGGCGTCCAAAGGGGCACCCCAAAAGGGTTTTTTACATGAATTTCAATATTTTGTAAAAGAAAAAATCAAACATACATAAATATGTAATAGTTCAAATACAATATTTAATAGTTCAAATATATAAAATAAAGTTCAAACGTCTTCCTGGCGCTCTCTTGTTCAGCGGCAAAATGACAAGCTTTGTTCCCGCGAGGGTTGGGGACGCTCTTAACAAATGTTGCCCACTTTGGATAGATGCCATCGGCTAGGTAGTACCCTTTGTTGTACTCGTGGACATTGACCACATAGTTGACAGGTGGGGCATGGCCTTCAACTAGCTTCGCGAACACAGGAGAGCGCTGCAATACATTGATGTCGTTGTGTGATCCTGCCATGCCGAAAAATGCGTGCCAAATCCATAGTTCATGATCGGCCACAGTTTCAAGAACCACACTGCAATATCCTTTGTGGCCTCCTTTGTATAATCCTTGCCAACCAAATTGACAGTTCTTCCAGCTCCAATGCATGCAGTCTATGCTTCCAAGCATCCCAGGAAATCCTCTAGCTGCATTTTGTTTCAGAATCCGAGCTGTTTCTTCTTCATTTGGTCCTCTCAAATAGTTTGGGCCAAACACACCAATCACCGCCCTGCAGAAACTGTACATCGACTTGATGATTGTGGACTCTGACATCCGTAGGTAGTCATCTACAGAATCAGCAGGTGCTCCATATGGAAGCATTCTCATGGCTGCAGTGCACTTCTGGATTGACGAGAAACCAACAGTTCCCACGGCGTCCTTCTTCAACTTGAACCATGGATCATACGCCCTCACAGCTTGCACGATCTGGTTGAACAATCCACGGTTCATCCGAAAGCGTCGACGGAAATCCTTGGCGGTGGCGACAGGAACTTCGGCAAAGTAGTCAGAGACTAACATGCAATGGCCTTCCATTCTCTGCCTCGGCTTGCTCTTCTTCCTTCCGAACGACGAGCCTCCCCGTTTTGGGGCGGCATTGACTTCCTCGTCGGCTTGAAGTTGGAGAAGACAACTGAGAATTGCTATATTCTCATCTTCCTCCGCGGCGATGGTCTCTTCTTCTTCCAACAGCATCACGGCCATCATCTCGTCGTCGCTATCCATCTGCAATACAACGCGGCCACTGATCAACGACCGGTCGTCGGCTAGCATCAATAATTCAGTCAAAAACTAGGCGAACCTTCCGCCGAACACCTTGCAGGCAGGGCGGGTCGCGGAGAGACCGCCGGGGACGGCTGTATCGAATACAGCGGCGGAGAGATCGCTGGTGCCCGGAACCGAAGGCCGTCGAGGAGAGGAAGCAAACGGCGGCGCCGGCGTCCAGGTTTGGGTGGAGCCGGCGGGGGGCGGCGGGGGCAACTGGGGCGACGAGCAAAGTGGGGCGACTGGGGCGACGATGAAAGACGGGGATAAAATCAGGCGAGAAAACGATGAGACATAGTCCGTGTCTCACTGCCAGGCGTGGCCCGCGCGTCGGGAGCCGACGTGGCGTCGCGTTTTCTTCCGTCTGGGGCCGCCCCAAGCCTCCCCAAGTTGAGGGCGTGGGCTGGACGTGCCGGACACAAAACTGGTCCGCGCCGGACCCAATTCGCATTTGGGCGCCGCGAGTGGGGGCGATTTTGTGTCCGGCACGCCCCAAAGGCGTTTGGGCGGCCGTTTGGGCGCCGCGAGTGGAGATGCTCTTAGGATCTAAGCATCGTTGGAAAGCCATCAAAGGAAAATCTGGACTATTGATATGTGCATGATCTTTATACATGTAAACTACATGGAAAATGTTGATCTCCATCGCTCCGATGCCACCGAGAACATATCCGAGTACCCGCGTCTATGGAATACTCCGGCTGCACTAGGGGCGAAGCCAGGATAAATTGTCACCGGTGTCAAGACGACCATTTGCACCAACTTCAAGCTATGAGAGGTGTCGGTGTCAATTGACACTAGTTAAATATTGTAGCTCCACCCCCTCCACCCATGAATTTTAGCCCTTGGATGGAGACGAGAATGGCTATGATCTATTTGGAGTTGTGATCACTTTGCAAAACGAACCCCGCGGGTCACCAGAATCAACAAGACATCCACCTCGTTGCCTCACTGAGATCTGGTGGCTACTATGTTTGTAAAATCAACCAGCCTCAGGCAATCTCATCTTAAGTTTCATCAAGTTTGAGATAGTTCCGTCAAGTTTGTCATTGTTTCGTCAAAATTTAGATATGAATCTTGTAGTTCTTTATCAAAAAATGAATCTTGTAGTTTACCAAAAGCAAATCTTGCGCCATATTAAAGTTCCATCAAGTTGCATACATTAAACTTGGATAAATGTCACCAAGGTTCATGTACAAAACTTGAAAAAAAATGTCACCAACTTGTTTCACTTAAGAGTTCCCAGCATTTGAAAGCACATTCTCCATCCACTAAAACCTACCGAAAAAAGTCATATTTTTCCTTGTGATACAGTTAAACATACTTTGATGCATATTCGATCATTGAGGATTTAAGTGGACACGGGAAATATGTGTTGTTATATTCCTTTAGTTTTAAAACCCTGAGAAAAGATTCCGATATTCAATTTCTTCAGGTCACGTTGGCTAACACGAAAAAATTCGGATAAAATGCTATAAGAAATGTCTCCAACTGATTTCATCACTATATAAGTTCACCTATCCATTAATTTACAATCTAGTCATTTTGGGAAAATTATAAGGTCATTAAAATTGTAAGTACAGGTTCAATTGCAAACTCAAGGACAACAAAAGTCATGAAAATTATAAGGTTGTCTAAAAGTATGATTTTACCCTTCCGAAGAAATTATTTCTCGTTTTTTGATAGTGTCGGCTTGAATTTTTGCATTTAGCGCATAAATAAAATAAAGAAAACAAACGGTTTGGGTTTGTAATATTGATGATAGCCTCTTATTATCGCATGATCTAAATATGTGCAAACCTAGCTATGAAGACACACGATTCAAATGCCATGGCATGTTAAATTTCAAACAATTCAAAATCACAGCAGCTTTGGAAGAGATCCCGACTTCCCGACTTCACGACTTCCCGACTTCACGACTTCACGAATTTCCCGACTTCACGACTTTCCGTTCCGACTTCCGATTTCCCGACTTTCTCATAAAGCTTTCTCTTACGAATATTTTGATATGCTATATGTATTTTTCTGATTTACAGATAATTAACCGTATTTTTTGCAAATTATTCATAATATACAACAACCGAAACGAAAAAAACCACAGGCTGCCACGTGGGTGCATCTCTAGTCCTGGGTTGTATTACAACCCGGGACTAGAGATCCTCTCGCACGCGCCATGTGCTGCCCCCGCGTGGAACTCTCTGGTCCCAGGTCGTAGGACACCCGGGACAAGAGGGGGGGGGGGGGGGGGGGGGGGGCTCTAGTCCCGGTTGGCATGTACCGGATGTCCATCCGGTCCCAGAGGCCTCTACCACCCGGGACTAAAGGCCCTGTGTGCACTAGTGAGATATGCGGATGTTGTACATTGAAAATGCAGTTATTTTAGATTTAAGAAGCACATTAGGAATTTCAAAGAAAACCTGATGAGTTTACTTTATGGCATTCGGTATCCATATTTTTCTTCTGTAGAAATGAGATAGCTCGAGTACAAATACCATCGGCAACCTGGACTGGCAGGGACATCACGGTAAGCAGCATCCCAGTGTGTCCGCTACAACCAAAGCATATACTATGTCTGAATGGAGTATTCAAACGCGGGATGCGCAAAGTTCGAGGCACCTGACGATGACCTTGCCAAGATAGCTCCAATGAAACGTTCTTTCGAATTCATCGCGCGCCATTTGCAACGTACACAGGACGGCCAGTGCACAGCGCAGCTGTGCGTACCACGTACACAGGCTTTCCAAATCTAATACTACCTCCGATCCATATTAGTGGGCACAACTTTGTCTAGATACATATGTATCTAGTCTAAATACTTAACTAGATACATATGAGTTTAGACAAATCTATGCCCACTAAAATGGATCGGAGGGAGTACAATTATTACATTCTTCTCCCTTAACACTTCAGAAATCTAGCCAAGATCTTTCTAATTGGCACCCTCATCGATCGCATTCCCTACTGATTCCACCTTTTCTTTTACGGCAATACTGCTTCGTTTTTTAATGCAGAAGTAATTTGGATGTCGTACGTTGAAGGAAAGGGTGCAGTTACTGTTTGTACCTCTACGTGCGGTGGCCATTTATCATCTACTGGCTGCATATACAAGTTTGTACTAGGCCATAGCACTATACAAGCAATGATGTCGGCATGGCATGGTGTAGTACATACATGTATTTGGTTCCGGCATGGTGAAATGTGATGATGAAGAAGGGAATCCACGACATGATATTGCCAGACAGAGTAGAACCATGGTTAAAACAAGTCAGCTTCCTTTAAAGAAAAACAAGGCAGCTACCTAGCTTCTTGCTTCACACCAAAGATAACCAACCAACCATGGACATTTGCCGCTTCTGCTTCTCACGGTTCAAACAACTTCGAAAAGCTTTCTTGCGAAGAGCTCATCTTCTTCTTACTACTAAAAGGCAATACCCTAACATACAAAAGCTAAAATGTGGAAAGCTTAGTACCTAACACGACCTAATAGACTCCTACTACTACCTTCTGAATTCTAGTAGCACAACAACTAAATACTAGAAGACGGGAAGAAAAATCCAGGGTACGTTACAACAGACTAATCGATGATACGGCCGAATCGAAGAAAATGTACACTAGCTATCCGCCGCTGAGCGGGGGCGGCTAGAACGAGGAGACGGTCGGCGCGGCCGCGGCGGCCTCGGTGACGGGGTCCTTCTTGCGGCGCATCTCGAGGACCTTACGGTGGGAGTTGGAGTGCAGGTCGCCGACGAAGGTGGGGCTGCAGGCCGGGCGGTACTCCGGGAGGAGCCGGCCCGACTTATAGCGGACGCCACAGGCGTTGCACAGCGTCTTGGCGCCCTCGGGGCCGGCGCGCCACTGGGGGGTCTTCTGGACGCCGCAGTGGCTGCAGCGGCGGTCACCCTGGAGGGGCGGGGAGGCGGCGTCGCCCGAGAGCTGCGGCGGGAAATGGTGCCTTGGCTTGCGCCCGCGCTTCTTGGGCTTGCCATGCTTGGACTTTTTGGAGCGTGGCGGCTCGTCGAAGAGGTTTGAAGCGACGAAGGCAGGGGAATCCAGTAGAAAGAAGGACGACAAAGACGCCGACGAGGAGCCGGAGGAGGTGGTGGTAGACGACGAAGCCGACTCGGATATGGACGCGCCGGAAAGCGACCACACGGTGGTGGCGCGCGACCGCTTGCTGCGCTTCTTCGACCTCACCGGCACAAGCGCTTCCGTGGAGAGCGCGCATATGGTCGGCGTCCGCATAGGGTACACAGCTGTTGAGACCGCGGCTTCTTGCCGACGCCACACCGCTGACGGCGCCACAGGTAGCCGCGGCGGCGGCGGGAGCTCTGCCAGCGAGTCGTCCATGATACGCGACACCCACTCCAGTTCCTCCGCGTCGTGGGCCTACAGAAAACACAGTAAACAACTCAAAAATAATCCTACTGCGGAAAAACCTAGTAGCAAAACGTGGTGCCGACTGAAGGGAAAAAAAAAGGTCGAACGTCCTTACCGGCAGGTCCATCTCCGGCGGCAGAAGCGGCATGAGCTCGTAGGAGACCACCGACGAGCCGTGGGAGTCGCTGCACTTCTGCTCCTCCTCCTCGGCCGCCGGCGCCGCGTCACAGAGCAAACCGCCTTCCTTTTCCACCTCGCAGAGCTCCTCGAGGTCAAGGAGGTCCTCCACCAAGAAACCGTCTCCCAAGAGCCCGGCTCCCCACGCCGCCGGCCCAGCGACCATGGCGGCCGATACCTCCTCGGCAGCTTCGTACGGCCGGAGGCTACTCCTCAGCGCGGACATGCTCCCCTCCCTCTCAACCTGAAACCGCACCCACCCACAGAAAGTAGCTCGTCAGTTTCCTCATATATAAGAGCCCGTCAACAACCGTCGCACACGTCTCGGTTACAGGGAGGCTTGCTTACCAGGGAGCCATGGTGGTGCGCGAACGACGACGACGACATGACGGAGGCGGCTGCAGAGGAGCGGGAGCGGGGGAAAGGGAAGGAGGCGTGGAGGAGGTGAGGAGCAGAGGAAAAGGCAGGGGCGGAAGAGATGAGTGTCTGGTGGGTCATTGAATGGCTGCCAAAGCCCGTGTGCGCAACAAATGCACTGTTGTTTTCTCTCGCCCGTAGTACTCTACCTTTTTCTCCCAACCCTCAAAAAAAAAAAAAACTCTACCTTTTTCTCCCGCTTTGCTCTCCCTCAATCACGTTGCTCCACTCCATTTATTTTCTTCAAGAAAAACAGTACTCCTATAATGGACATACCAGTCAGTCAACAGTCACATATTCTTACCCCATTTCGCTATGATGCTTTTGGATGCTAGTTCCCGTATGAATATATATGCTAAAAAGATATAATCATGATATTACTTATCAAATGCTATTATGTGGGACAGATGTAATGGTACCGCTTCACCTTAGCTACATAAATATATTCATCCATCGCTGGAAAGTGCAAATGTAGGCCGAGCTCCATGGAGTTCTTTATTTTCGAAAATTCAAAAATCATATTTTCAATCTTCATAAAAATCTGGAAAAATCCTGGGTGTGCATAATGTTGTATTCTACCAACGTGCAAAATATGAACTCAAAATAACACATATTCTAGACGACAAGAAAATAATAAAATATGACAGATTTTAAAGAGTTCAAATTTTGCACTCTTCACTATTTACAATTTCTAATTTTGTCTTTTCTGTAGGTAGGCGAGTGGGAGTGCCGACAACCGCAAACACCGACGCGATCCTGATGGGTGGGACCGGTCCGTCAGTGGCATAGGACAGGTCAGCATAATTTATTGCGACGACTGGGACGGTGAAAAGCGAAGCGGTTTCCCCTGACGCGGAGACACATCGCGCCTCGCCTCCCCGACGCGTGTCGTCGAAGTAACTGTGTCTCGGGAACCGATGCCGGCGTTAATGGATGCCCCTCGTGTTCCCGCGCCACGTTCCCGCGTTTCGCTTCCCCGCCGGAGGCTTTATATACGCGTCTCCTCATGCCTTCCGGGATGCGGCTGCTGCACAACTGGAACGTCGTCCTGGGAGGACTGGCCATTCCGCCACTGCTGGAGAACGAGCAGCGACGGCGCGCCGCCATCCGGGACCACCGGTTGTGGCTCACGCCGGTGCAACATGCGGACCCGGAGTACGTCGGGAACTCCGGCAACTCGGAGGCCATCATCAAGACGGAGCGCCAGGCCGCTGTTGACCTCTATGACGGACATGGATAGGTCTGACCGCCAGCGATGTGGAACCGCGTCGAGCGGCAGCATTGGTGGCGCGGTAAGGACCTCCTTCCGCGGAGAAGGCTCTGTCACACTCCTCCTTTCCTACCCGTGGGCGGCGTCTTCTTCCCGTGCGGTGGACCCCCTGCCTCAGGTCAAGACAGAGGCGCCTTCACCGTCGCGAAGAAGGCCTGGCGACATCGTCATCCGCGAGCCTTCCTCGTCCCGGCAGCAAGCACTGGCGCCACCTGTCGCCAAGGTGAAGGAGGAGGCGCAGTTACTGCCGCAGGGCGCTGTCGGACGCAAGAAGCCGAAGAAGGAGGGCGCATCTACCTCGTCCACTCCCACGCCGTCACAGCACCGACCAATGACGGAGAAGGAGGCCGAGGCCCTGTTCCAGCTCCAAATCGCCGAGGCCACTCGGCAGTCGTTCGAGACCGTCCTTCCGACTTCGAAGGAATTTGTGGAGGAGTGGTCCGCGCAGGAATCTGGCATTGTCGTCTTCAAGGACGACGACGACGACAACGTGCCACCGGCCGGAGGCGACGGCGGGGAGGCCGAGGTCAAGACGGAGGCCGAGTTCAACCTGGACGCGTTAGACTAGGTCCGCTACTACTGCACCGCGGTTAGGTTTAGGGTTAGATTAGTGTAAATTTCCGTCAAATTTTGTAAAAAACTATCAATTATCAATGAAATTTCCCAGTTCCGTTCAAATATCGTCGTTTGATTTTTTTCCAAAAAAAGTCTATTCGGAGCAACGGTGGAGGGAGACATTTATAAATTCTCAATAGCACTTGTCCGGCAGAGCTAATGAACGTTCTATTGATAGCGCGGGTGGAGATGCTCTGATAAATCTTGTTGCCGAGCATCCGCTAACTCTGATTCATGCGGCTGCCCTGCCACTATCTTCCATTTAATTAATCATGCATTGGTGTATACTCTACTGGAGTGATAATTGGACTCCCGTATCTGATAGCCCCCTTTCTGAAAATATACATGTAGCCGAAATGGACGAATCTCGAACTGATTCGCGCACTGTGCGCGGCAGCGTTTTATTCGACCTGCAAATTCTGTGATTATTTTGGTTGGAACTTTTGAGCCGGTGATTGATTGCCAGCGGTCGCACTCGGGCCGGGGGTGGACACATAATGGGCCTTGAGCTTCCCTTTGTTCGGAGAAAATGCTATGGCAAAAATCTGGGTTTGTTTGTTGAGGATGGCCGGATGCCATCATGTCAAGCTGGTACGTCCTCCTCAAAAAAAAAAAAAAAAATTGTCAAGCTGGTGCAAGCAACAACGTTTTTAAAAAGAGAATACGGCATTTATTGTTTAAATAACATCGCTACATCGAGCTTCTCGCATACAATTCGGAGTAAAATAAAAAATGAAACGTAAACTAGTTACATCACAAGTTATAGCAAAAATGTGTGTCGCTGCATTAAGAATACTATTAACACGATGTTGGTAAAACGACGAAAACCCCGCCACCATTCTCCTAATGTCCGCCACCACAGCTAACGGAGATCGATCTCTCGTTGAGGAATGAAAGATCTAAACCAAGAACAATTAGTCTGTATCGAATAACCTTTTAGAAACCCCAGTCACACCATAGAGCCGGCTTTATCTAGCGAGGCGGCCTAGAGCTCACAAGGCATGTACTAAATCGATTCAGGCACGGAGTTCTGAACGAACCCGAACGAGAGTGTCATGTGTTGTACTCCAAACCAATAGCAATAGGCATTGTTCGGTAGGCCATATCTTCGTGTCATCCGACTTGGGCTTCTGCTGCCTAACGGGCCTCTCGGTATCTTGTTCGACATGCACGCTGATGGGCCATCCTAGTCGACTTCTTTATATCCACGTCATGGGTCTACCTGTTAGATATTCCCATGACAGTGATAGCTCAAGCTTTTACAAGATTATTATAACATTTGGTTTACAGAAAATCACTACAAGAAGAACCTACCTACAGCAATACTTTTTTGAGAGTATGCCAAAGGCATACCTTATTTTTATAGAAGACAGCAAAGTTTTACAAGTTTCTACCCAATCACAAGCGAATTGGTAGAAAGAACACCCAGACGCACTCCAAATAAACACAAAGCCTACTCTCTCGCGATATCCAAAAGAACTCCAGAGACACCTCTCCTATTTTCTGCCCAGAGCTTGAACTCCTCGATAATCTTGAGCACCAGCTCATCCGGCCTGAACTGCTGTCTCGGGTTGTTAAACACCCAGGCGTTCCTGTTCTTCCACAGCCTCCAACACCCGAGAATCACCAAGGCATCGAAATCCTTCTTCCTCGTCCCGGACAACTGCTCTCGGCTCGAGCTCCACCATTGTTTCAGGGCGCAAGTGTCGGATGGTTCCGCTATGTTCAGGCCAAGCTGGTGGAACAGGTTGTACCACACCTGCCTGCTGAAAACACACTGTACAAGGATATGCTCCACATTATCCTCCTCCTGAAGGCACACATAACAGACCGAGGGGTCATCTTGCAGCCCATGCCTTGCCCTACGGTCAGATGTCCATACCCTGTGCTTGAGAGCAAGCCAGATGAACAGCTTGCACTTGATCGGAGCACCGTTTCTCCAAATGCACTCGGCAGTGTCAGAATACTCCAGGCCATGCTGCAAGGCCTTGTACTTGGACCTGGCCGTATATTTTTGTTCTTTGACCACGGCCAGGTGATCTTGTCATCGATGGAGGTGTCTCTCTGAACCTCATTAACAGCAGCCCACAACTGCACGGACTGAAGAATCCCGTCAACAGTCAAGTCAATCTGGACATCAAGGATCCAACCGTTGCTCCCCAATGCATCAGCCACCAATCTTGAGTTTTTGTTTCTTGTGCTGACACTCTCCACAACAAGAGGGGCAATATCAGTCGCCGATCTCCCATTGATCCAGCGATCTCGCCAGAACAGGGTCTTTCTACCGTTTCCAACTGTGAAACGTGCTAGGGCATTGAACACCGCTGCCGCCGGTGTGTCTTTTAGCATCGGCAAGCCCTGCCAGGGTCTTGTATCATCTGTTCTCCTCAACCACTCCCACCTTGTGCGAAGGGCGAGACCCTGTAGCCGCAGGTTTTTCACTCCTAGCCACCAAAGCATACCGGTCTAGCCACGGTGTTCCAAGCCACCAAACACTGACCTCCCAGCACCTTCTCCGTGCCTGCCCAGAAGAAAGCCTTCATCCATCGCTCAACTTCTTCAAGCAGCCAGTCGGTGCGTCCGCGACAAGGAGTTGGTGCACAGCTTTGGCCGCAATGACAGTTTTCACCAGAGTAAGCCGACCCTCCCGTGCGATCATGCCCCTTTGCCATGCAGGGATGAAATCAATTACCTTATCGAGCATTGGTTGCCATTCCGATTTTGTAAGGGGTCTCAAAGCCAAGATCAGACCTAGATAACTGATAGGGAATCTAGCAATGGGGCGGTGCAGGGTTTGCTGCACCAATTGCTCGTCTGCCAGCTCACATCGTATCGGGGTGGCCGTGGACTTATTGTAATTGACCTTTAGCCCTGATGCCTCACGAAAGAGGTGTAACAGCTCCCTAACCGTGATCAAATCCTGCAGGGTTGGTTTTATGAACAATACTACATCGTCTGCATAGATGGACAGCCGCTGTACCGGTGTGCAACTTCCAATTGGGTTCAGAAAACTGCCCTCCACCGCCCTGCAGATCAGCATCGTGAACACTTCCATACCTAGCACAAACAACTGCGGCGATATCGGATCCCCCTGCCTCAACCCTCGAACGTGCTGGATTGATCTTCCTGGAACTCCATTCACCACCACCTTGGTGCTAGCAGTTCGCAAAGAAATTGCCAGCCAACTCAACCATGCCGGCCCAAAACCCATGTGCCTAAGGACTTCGAAAAGGAAAGCCCAGGAGATAGAGTCAAAGGCCCGAGAGATATCCAACTTGAGCAGCACTCCCTTCTCCCTCCTAGAGTTGATCTTCCTTGCCAATTGCCTGACCAGCATGAAGTTATCATGAAGATTTCGATTCTTGATGAAGGCTGACTGGTTGACGCTGACCAGCTCACTGATCCGAGCTCGAAGACGGTTGGCTAGCAGTTTAGTGAAGAGCTTCGCGAAGCTGTGTACTAAACTGATGGGACGGTAGTCTCCAACTCCCACAGCATCCTTTTTCTTGGGGATCAAAGTTATGAGCGCACGGTTCAGCTTGTTGAAACCCCTTCCGTCCCCAACATATAGCTTTAGTATGGCAGCCATTAGGTCATGTTTGATAATAGGCCAAGCTTTGTGGTAAAAAATACCAGTAAAGCCGTCGGGGCCCGGGGCACGATCTGCTGGTAATTCCCTAATGACCGACCACACTTCTTCTTCGGTGAATATAGCTTCCAACTCACTCAGATCATGGGCATGGACTCCAACCTCCTGGAGATCAAACGTAAACTCCCTGTTCTCAATCGTGCCCAAGAGACCACGGTATGCATCATAGAAAGCAGCCTCCTTTTCCCCCTGATCTGTGATCAAGGTGTCACCAACCTTAACTGCAGGGATGTAGTTGCCATCCTTCTACCATTAGCAACTGCGTGAAAAAGCTTGGAGTTGGCATCACCCTCCCGAAGCCACCGAACCCTGGACCTTTGCCTGGCAATCGTGCGTTCAAACGAGGACAGCCCCAACAGCTTTACCTTGAGCAATCTCTTCAGCCAGAGCTCTCCATTAGTGAGCAGCCTCCTCTCCTCGGCAGCCTCAAGCTTATGAATCACCACATGCGCAACACCAATAAGCAGTTTCACATTGCCAACATTTCGTTGCCCCCATGATTGTAAAAATGCACCCAGGTTCCTGAATAACGCATCCAACCTCTGAAACGGATCCGTGATCGCCGCAGAGCACCACCATCCAGTCCTAACAGCATCCTCAAAGCCCTCTAGCTGTGTCCAAAAGTTCTCAAATCTGAACCTTCGCTTTGGTCTGTGCACCGAGTTCAGAGCCAAATGCAGTGGGACATGATCTGAAACTGACGACGACAAGGCCTGCAACAGGGCGTCAGGATAGCACAAATCCCAGTCAACAGATACTAAGCTCGATCGATGCATGTCATGGTAGGTGCAGCTCGGCCATTGCTCCAAGTGTAAGAACGTCCATGCATATATACCTCTTTCAGGTCATGCGAGTTAACAAAGGCTCTGAACCTCGACATAGAGTTGCGATCGATGTTAGTGTTGTTTTTCTCCGTGGCCCTGAGAATCATGTTAAAGTCACCAATCACCATCCAAGGGCCAGGACATAACAACCTCCTCTCCGTAAGCTCCTCCAAGAACAAGATCTTTTGATCTGTGCTCTGTGGTCCGTAAACCACCGTCAGCCACCACGTCGTGCTATCTCTAGTGACCACCTCTCCCGTGATGGAGAAGGAGTCTTTGGAGATGTTGCGCACGCTCAACACTGCTGAATTCCAAGCGATCAACACCCCTCCCCTCGTACCTTCCGCTGGCAAGAAATCAAACCCATCGAAGGAAGGTCCAAGACACTGCGCCACGACATACCGATCAATCAGCTGCATTTTGGTCTCCTGGAAACATACAAGACTGACATGGATCAGGTCCATGAACTCCCTCACCGCATCGCGCTTGGCTGGATCATTCAGCCCCCGCGTGTTCCAGTTCAACATTTCCAGGACTAAATCCATAGGAAACATGAAGAACACCCACCCTGGTACGCAGATCGCGCACCTACATCACACACACACCCTGTGATCCCGCCGCATTCAACTCCTCCGCCGAGGGAACCACATGGCCGAAGATTGATGCCACAGCTCGTAGGTGGGGGTCGCGGAGAGGGGAATTGAAGAAATCCTTGAACTCAAGCATCACCTCTTCGTTGACCTCCAACTCGCTAGGCGCGATGCCCAGCGCCTTGAGGAGCACCAGTTCCGCCTTGGATGCCTTGGGCTTTCGCGCCGCCGACGCAGGGGCGGGGGTGACGGCCGCCGAGGATCTCGTCGTCCGTCGAGGCGTGAACGGAACCGCGTCCGCACACAGGGAAGATGCCGTCTCAATTTCGCGCAGAAGCGGAGGTGCCAAGGTTTTCAGAACTCTGGAGCAAAATTCCTTCATGCGCCTGATCGCGATCACCTCCTGAGGAGTCAAGCCGCACCCAAAATCCACCAAGCTGGGCTCGGCCTGCTGGGCCACAAGGGGCTGCACGCTATCCGTCGTTCCGGCGTTCCCTGGCTGGTCCTGAGCAGCACCTTCTTGGGCCGTAGCCCCTTCCTGAGCCGACATCGCAAGGCCCAGCCCATCAACAGGCCCGCTCGCGCCAGACAACGAGACTTCGAAGAAGCTCTCAGCTGTCACCTGGCCCGTATCTTCCTCGTGTCTTGCCCCAGACACCGACCACTCCGCCGAGGAACAAAGATGCTCCCGATCGACAGCCTCTGCAGCTGTTCCAACCACTAGCAGCTCGGGATTGACAGACTCTGCTTGCACTGAGCTCTCATTGGCTATCTCCACTGCACCGTGTCCCACCTCCATGGCGGCTTGCTCGGGGACCGTTGCAGCCTTGGACGTGGCCCCCGCCACTTCCCCAATCTTCTGCGCCGAGGAGGGGAACGTGGTGCCCAAACCTGCAGCACCGCTGCTTTCCTCCATGCAACCCGTGTGTGCCTCGCCAGCTGGCACACCAAGATTCGCTACAACGCCCACTTGGTCGTCGGAAGCTCCTGTTTCGCTCTGCCGCCGCAGCAGTTGGGGATCAGAGCTTGAATCAGCACGGAGGGGCGATTTGTCTGGGCGCGCGTCCCCAGCCAGCTGTTGGTCAGGACGACCTCGCCGTAAAGCAGTTGGACCCGTTTGAACCGTTGTTGGCCCCACACTCCTGAAGCCTGGCCCCACCCTGTCAGCCGCCCTAGGACGGATGGAACCTGCCGCATGCGGGACTGGAGGAAGCTGCCAAACTGGCGGCGCCGCCGGCGAGGAAGTATGCCGACCACCGCCGCGTTGCCACCTATCGCTGCTGCCTCCACCCTGCGGGGATCCACCGCGGCGATCCCGCACACCTGGTGACCAATGCAGATTCCGCGTCGACCAGTAGCCTCCTTCGCCACCGAAGCTTCCGGGATCCGGCAGCCCACTCTGGCCACTCCCCGGCGAGCTCGGTCCGAACCTAGGATCCTCCAGAATGATGTATTCCTCGATCCGCTCCACATGAAACAGCACTCGATAGCAGAGCAGACCCAATTCCCTGTTGCGGCTCAGCGGCCTCGGCCGCGCTTCTTCCTCCACGAATCCGGCCGGCTCCGGCACCCAGAGCTCCCTCTCCTCAGGAATCAACTCCGGCTTGGCCGACCACCCTGACAGCCGGAACGTACCCAGATCAGACATGTCCGTTGTCTCCGGCGCCAGCGCGTCCACTGCACAGGAGGTGTCGAGCAGATGCTCCACAGTCGCGCGCTCCCAGGCATGAGGCGGTATGCCTTCCAGGGCTAGACGAACATGCACTCGAGCGACCCTCCTCTGCGCCTGCGCCAACCGCGTCCAAGGCCGGAAGAAGAGGGTGAAGTTGTCATGCGCCAGAGAAGGACGAGAAGAAACAAGCCGACGCATCTCTTCCGACGCGAAGACGACCAAGAAATCCTCCGGCTTGAACGTGTGAACCGAGAACGCGCCACGGGGAACCGCCGCCTTGGAGATCAGCGCCTCCTCCACTTGCTGTTTGGTCACCGCCGGCCGTGCGCCGCCCACACACACCACCAGAGAGTGACGGAGCCGGAGTTCCAACTGCTCCATCCTGTCGCTGCGAGGGATGATGCAGGGCGGCGTCTCCAACAAGACCGAAGAGACGTCCTCCTGGTTCAGCGGTGGCCACTCCTCTCTGCGCGGGGGAGCCGGCGCAGCCGGGGGAACACTGTTTGCATCGGGCGGTCGGCGACCCTGTGCACCAGGCTGCTGAGCAGCAGGCGCACCAGAGCCTCGTCCACCCAGTGGCACAACAGCGTTCCGGCGCCGCGTCGGCGGTCCGCGACTAGCCACCAGAACCATGGCTTGGCGACGCAGCTCGTCCTCCGAAGCCGGGCTGCGCGGCCGCTTGCAACCGCCCGACCCGTGTCCCTCCTCACCGCACCGGATGCACACCACCTCGTTCAGGCAGTCGTATTTGAAGTGGCCTTTCCTCAGGCAGTGGAAGCAGGCGTCGGCCATGTCCGGCGAGATTGCGCGCGGCGGCGCCGAAGGCCCCACGCCCTGAGACTGCCTCATGCTCTTGCGTCTCCTCCACATCGCCTTGCGGGAAGGCCTGGGCTGCTGCCACCCCTGACGATCTTGACCGCGGTTGCCAGGCAGCTCCGGGACAGGGCCCGGCGGCGCAGGCACACCACCACTCACGGATCTTGCGCCCTCAGATGACGAGAAGGACGCCGAGATCTCGAGTCCCGACACCACCGGCCTCACAGAGGAGACTGACTCCGGGCTCGAGGGCACGGGCACCCAGCGTTGGTTGCAAGGCACCCCACCACGGCTCGCCGGCGATGAAGAGAAGCCCGCCATGCTCGCCGGAGAAGAAGGAAACCTACCTGACTAAGGGGAAGAAGGGGGAGAGGGGGCGCCGTCACCTGGGAGGCGGCGGCGAGGGGAGGTGGGCGCCGTGGCCGGAGTGGCCGGCGGCGAGGGGCTCAGGAGCGGCTAGCGGGAGCCAGCGCGAGACTGAACCTGTGTACTTCAGTACACATCAGGAAAAAGTACAACAAATGGCAACCCTACAGCAATACTTACTCGGCAACGCGTTGAATATTCGTTGCAAAGTATTATCGTTAGATACAGATGCATGCGTTGTAGCAACATCCGTTGTCGATTGTTCATATTGCACGTAAAGAAAAATAAGCCCAGCCCACTAAGCACAACTACCTCTGTTTTTTTACCACCACGGCACCACCCGTTGTGTTATAACTCCACCATCCACGAAGGCACGAACGCACGCACCTGCAGTCTCGCCTCCCTAAACCTAGCCGCGTCCCTCTACTCCGTTTTTTTGTGTAGGGACCTCCCAGTACTCCCGTCCGTCGACGAGCAGGGCCTCCTCGCCGGCGATCGGTCGCTGCCGGTGATGCAGCGTGCCTCCTACAATGATATCCCCTTACTACGGGAAACGCTCGTCAGCCAAGATGGATCTGAACTACTTTATGACGCGGAGGTTTGTCAAAGAGCTGCGGCGGCGAGTCGGAGCACAGGAGTGTGGCGGCGCAGGTGCACGAACAAGGTGCTATTTCTCTTTTCCCCTTGTGAGTTTGTGAGATTCCCCTCTCTTCTTTCCTTGCTTGACCCGTGTTCACAAATATTCTAGGAATTTTGTGCATCCTTGACAAGTCTGACGATGCTAGAGGCAGCATCTCAGGCCGTAGTGGAACATCTAATACTGATTTTCTCATGGGCAGGCATTAGCGAAGGTGCGCATCAGCCGCAACAACCAGAAGGACGACCTTGCAAGTATTGATTCCTACCCTTTTGTCGATTTATGTCATATATACAATACTGCTCCTTCTCAAGGAATGCCTAGTAAAGACACCCCTGCTACAACTGCTTGTCTTGAGTTTAGCCTTTAAAACACAAAAATGCAAATCAGCGTTCAGCTTCTTGTATCTGATCTAAGGGAACCAGAGAAGATCTGTTAGAGGAAGGTGCAATTTTCTATTTCGCAATTCAGTATTACTCGTTTCTGCTATCTCCGGAACATATCAGTATATGTTTTGTTTCTCATTTCTTGTGCTAGATCTTCATGCCTTTGGTCCCATATTTTTATGTTCCCCAATACTGTATCTAATATTTCCCATATTTTTATGTTCCCCAATATTGTATCTAATATTACATTTCGTGGCAGAGAATCTCAGAAAGCTCTCAAGGCTGATGCTAATGATGTATTTACCACCAAATGAATTAATGATATTTTACTGAAGGTATGTTTCATTATTCAAGAACAAGATTTTCCAGTTCCTATTTTAAATTCAGTTTTGGATATAGTTTCAGAGTACTCTAGTACAGACTATTTATGTATCTAGTACATCCACGAAACTTTTCCACTGTGTATGAACTTGTACTTATGTCCGTAAGATTAATTATTTAGTTTTGTGATAATGTAATTGACCATTCTATCGATTAATTATTTATGAATTTTGATTTGTTGTGAGATGGGCAATCTAGTTTAATAAATGATTTGGATCTTTTGTTTTACAGGTTCGCTTAGATCCAGCCGTGGTTATTTCTTATGCAGATTTCGTTTTGTAGTTCCATCAGTGTGGTAACCATTACGACTTGTGGGTCTGATGAGCTATTTCAAGTGCACATGATAGCAAATATGTCTTACACGCTGACTTGGTAGAGTTCACTATACCATTTACTGTCTTTTGCCACTTTGATACTGAAAACATTTTTTGTATTTGCAGGTCTCATACATCAGCAAGACTTCTATTTTCGGATAGTTGCTTTCAACATGTCAGGAAAATATTAGAGCAGATATAGAGAGAGGACCTCGTGCAATGTCACGTTGTGATGAAAGATTGTAAACCGCCCAAATTTGTATATGTATGACTAGGTAGAATATCATACTTTGCAAGTGAATTGTCCACTCTTTTAGATAATTTTCATGTATGAGCTGTAAATTCCAATAATAAATATTGAATTCTTTATCACACAATGCAGTTATATTCTACGATTGTGTGATGTGTTATATCATGTATGAAATAAGTTTTTCTCGCTGAGCAAAAAAATCTACCATCTTCCAGAATGATCAAACATATAATCCAAAAAATATTATTTTTTTGAAATAAAATTTCAATCCTTGTAGGATCTCTCTACCAACGCATACAACCATTGTTTTAGATTTGTAGCTAATTTGCAACGCTTATCTCACAGGTTACCAACGCAAGTATATGCGTTGCCTTGTACTCTTGCAACGCCCCGTAAGGCAACACATTCTTATCCGTTGGTAAAGTCGCTAGCAACGCATATATAGACGCCTAGATACACATACATCCGTTGCTGTAGGTGGGGTCTTGTTGTAGTGAATGTTGTGGACAACTGCATTTATGTTAACTTCGAGGGTAGTAAGTTCACAATTCTTAGTCCTCTATGTGTGTGTAGATTGTTGGCCTGCGGTGATGAAGGATATGCTATATGAGACCACGATTTTTCTGTCATCCAATTTTAATATGGAAGATCTCGGTGAAGCCTCGTATGTCCTTGGCATTGAGACTCATCGAGATAGGTGCAAAGGAATGTTGGGACTATCACAAAAGGCATACTTTGAGCATACCGAAGAAATACAACATACATAAATGCTCTCTCTTCATGTGCTACGATAGTCAAGGGTGATAAGTTTAGGACATTTCAAGGTCCGGGAAACCAAATTGAAACAGGTCAAATAAAATTTGGTTCCTTATACTTCAGCTGTTGGAAGCATCATGAATGCGCAAGTATATACACGCGCTGACTTAGGTTTTATAACCAGTATGCTTGGTAGATTGTAATTAAATCCACGACCGGACGCCTGGAGTGCCGCAGAGAAAATTTTCTGTTATATGCATGGCACGAAAAATTACTTGCTTGCATACTGAAAATCTTATATACTGAAAGTTGTTGGATATCCGGGTGTTGTTTTTGCCGGTTGTGTGGCTTGTGATAAATCCACATCAAGTTATCTATTTGAACCTTCCGGAGGAGACATTACGTGGAAAAGCTCCAATAAAAATGTTGACTGCTTCATCAAAGTGGTCAACATCATTTTAAAAACACTTGCGTTGTACTGCACTAATGAACCATAGTCCTTTTTTTTTTTTTTGACAAGGATCCGATCCATAAAACAGAATACTCAGTACAACTTACAAGCCAACCCAGAAAAGAAAGAAAATTACAAAAGGGTCCTGCAAATTGCACAAAGCACCCTGAGCATCCAGGCAGAAACGCAATCAGATCCTCCACCGCACTCCCGAAAACCTAGCCGTCGCCAGCGTCGCCGTACCGCTCGCCGCCGGAGAGGAGGCGCCACCACACATAGTAGACGACCGCAAAATCCATCCGCCACGCAGCGACGGAATCTGTGCTCCATGAACGGACACGGCCAAAGCACCATCTCTTCAGCATCCACCATCTTCCCGCCGACGCTGCGCCGTCCAGGCCAACCAGCCGCACTCCCAAGCTCCAATCAGCCACTCCCCTCGCCTCCACGGCCGGCCGGAGCAACGCCACTGAAGCAAGCCACCTCCACCACCAGCAAACAGAGGACGCCAACAAGGAAGCGCGGCGCATCATACCTGACGCCAAGGAACTCAACCATGGACCTCCAGGAAGCACCAAGTCCTTGCACTCCGGCGATGCGCCCACCTCATCACCGGGATAGCCGCAGCACTCCCACAACCGAGCGCCCCTCCTCTTCTCCCCCTCGCCACCGAGGCCGGCCAGGAGCTGAAGAAGGAGCCACAGATCGAGGAAGCAGAAGCACTTATTGAATAAGGCTGCCACGAACCCGCCCCACTCATCCTCCGCCTTGGAGGCTTGACGAAGACCAAATCCATGGCGAGCTCGACGCCGTACCCAAGCGCCAGAGCCACACACCCTAGGGAGAGGAAGGACGGGACAACCGCCACGAAACGCGACTCAGCGCAAGCAAGAAAACCTAAACTACACCCTAGACTACTCTGTACAACCCGCGCTACACTCTCTCCACCACGCCGGACAGCAGAGCCGCCGGTGAGGCGAGCCGAGCGAGCCGGGGATCCAGAAGCGACTCTCAAGGGAGAGAGAGCGGAGAAGACGAGAGGATAAGGGAGGGGAGGGGAAAGTGGCTGGTTCTAGAACCGTAGTCCTCTATACGAGTAACAGCAAATCAAGTGTTTACTGCGAAGCATAATAGCATTAAGTATCATAGTATTATGAAAGACAAAATTCGGGATCAAACCTTGGCTGGGTGTGATCCATGGCCGGCCATGGGGAAACTACCAAGACAGCATCGGGAAAATTCGAGCGCGGCAAGGCAGGATCGGCCACCGCGTCTTGGTCTTCCGCCCCACTGAGCCACGATCGCCCCGAGTGAGGCGGGCAAATATCTGATGGCAGTTTCGGGAGTGGGGCTCTTCGTGCTCCCGACGAAGACGTCGTCGTTCTTCTCCCGGTAAACGCCAGCGGCCAACGTACGTGCTTGGCCGGCCGGTTCTGCCGCACTCTAATCGGCGAGGCTCGACACGTAGCGGGACAGCTCGCGGTCGCCAGTTGGACAGTGCGGGAAATCATGGACATGTTTGAAAACGATAACGGATGCCGCCACACCGTGCCGCGTCCATATCCTGCATGGTCCAGCAGCTGACATGTGACGCGTCGGCGGCGTCTCGGCCGGTTTTTTTTTTTTACAAGGGGTGGGGCCCGAGGACCCCGGTGCTGCATTTCTATATAACCGGTACAAATTACAAACAAGCCCTTTGCGTCTATTGCCCTAGAAGACCTAGAATTCGAAGAAAGGGCCAGATTTCTTACAGAAAACACCCTAGGACTAAGAAAAGGAATGCAATCAAGTTCTTGAGTGTCTCCGCCACCCGCCGCCGGCGACCTCCAGGTGCAAGAAGCACCGAGATTGGAGCCCAGTGAATCGCTCGGACTCTCCCTTCCAGCGGACGATCTCAGACGCCGGCAATCACAGCACAACCGGGGACGAACCACTTGGCTGCGCGACGAAGCCGAGCTCCGGCGTCGGATCCAGCAGGCCTCCGATGCGGAGGTTGAAGATTGGCCACCCTCATGGCCGTAGATCGTGGCGGCAAACCTGGCCGCCACGTGTGGAGCTCGATGATGCAGCAGATGCCTCCCAATCGAAGCAAGAGAAGAACAGCAGCTCGTCTTCCACCCTTTGCCGCCACGGCCAGCCGGAGGAAGATGCAGCCACCTCAATCCATGCTCGAGGAAGAGGCAACAGCGCTTGATGAAGGAGCTGACTCCAAGCAGCTCCTGCTTCTGCTTCCACCATGGAAGCCTGCCAGAGATGCATAGGAATCGCCATCCCACACCGCGCTCGAACGGAAGGACGGACCAACTCCAACTGACCCGAGGGCCAGAAATCCACTCCGTCGATCTCGAGGAAGAGCAGAAGCACCATCTCCTCTCCTTGCCGCCACGGTCGGCCAGAGGAAGAAGACACCACCTCATCCCTTGATCTGCAGAGTAGATGATACGGCAGACGATTTTATTGAAAAAGCTTCGACCATCTTCAACCAGCAGCAGATCCGCCATGGATCCGAGCTGCAGAGGGGAAGGGGGCCGTCTCCGGCGTCGCTGCGAGTCGCCGGAGCACAAGCTAGAAGAAAGAAGAAGAAACAGAAACGGGCATCCGCCACGACAAAGCAAAAACCAACCCTAACCCTAGTATCTACAACCCAAGCTACGCATCCTCTTCCACGCCGGCCGGCAACGCCTCCGGAGAGGAAGAAGGAGTGAGCCTGGCGCTGGATCTGGGAGGGGAAGTCGACTCTCAAGGGAAGAAGAGAGGAGAGCGACGAGACCGAGACCGACCCACCGCTGCCTCCCCCCAGTCGGAGTGTTAGTACCTTGTTGAATTCTCGGCCGGTTTAGAAAGCGTTCGAAATTTGAAGCACCGAGCGAGCCGATCACACGTTACTGCACGCTCTTCTCATGCCCGCTGAGATATGTAAGCTGAGATTCTACTCCAGCGGAAGATCCTATCAGCGGAAGATACTCTCCTCCTGTTTGCACTTCGTAGTTCCTTTTGATGTGTTGCTTTCAGACTTCTCCATCCCGGCGACCGCGTGCACGGCCGTCCAGAGAGCAGGCGTCCGAAACCCGTCCCTCAAGATCATGCACTGGGTGAGGCCGATAAGGCCTTTGCGGAGTGTCTAGGCGCGAGTGCTCGCTTTCATTCTACTGCATCTGCACCGACCGTTCGTCTGCCTCATTGTCACCGCATGGCGACATCGACAACGAAGCTGTGGTGGGGACCTTCCCGGTCAACACGTATGCGCTACTTCTCTTTGTTTGCACTAGTATTTGGTCCATATACATATCAGCTAGATATGTCTATTTTATCGTATGTGGTTAGATATGCTACTGCATCTGTGATGTTGATTTCGGCAATTAAACTCATACAAAAATTGCTTAATATTTCAACGATTAACACATATAGTCATGCATGGCTAACATAGTTTACAGATAACAAGTAGTTGGCCTTTGTGTGCAAGTAATTTATTAACAGAGCTCGGCCGGAGCAAATACCGAACAATCGTCAATTTGTAATACTGGAAATGCAAGTAGAAGTTTTGTTGGGACAAGCGGAAAGGAATAATGTAGTAATACGAAATTTTCCTATGTGGCACTATTCATTTGTTTAGTTTAAAAGAAATGAGAAAAGAAAACACATTAAATTTTACTTCTATCTCAGCTTTAAAGGAAAAAACGCATAAATTTCACAATCCACTTGGATCTCTTTTATAAAATCCTACGCACGAATAACGAGATCATGGTTTGTAGTGGCATAAGGCTGGTCACAGTGGGAGTAGCTTAACTAGTAATATTACACATCTTAAACAATTTTGCTTGTGTGGCATGTAGTTAATGAGAGAGAGATGTTTTGGGGTAACTTAGCTAGTTACTGTAACATCACACATATCAAGACAAAATGAGTATATAGTCTAATAAATAGAGTCTTATATGACACCACATATATGTTACTCCCCACTGTGGAGGCATAGGATAGTAACATCAGCATGTTACTACTCTATGTTACTGCCCACAGTGACCAGCCTAATAACATGCTAGTATATCTTGTTAAATGATTTGATTTTGATTTGACCATATTTATTTTTAATATTTGTGTTTTCCTATTTCTATGATCAAAACGACCAATTTTATAAATCATTTTGTTTTATAAACCTCTATTTTTCACATGCATTCCTATCATTTTTTTTTCTATTCTTGTGTTTTTAGAATCATGCAAACCAAACAGGCCCAAGATGTGGCGCTGATGCTCTGCGATCCAGGTAAACTAATTCCAGCATAGTTTGGGGAAGCTGACCTAACTCCTTCCGAGAAGAGAGTCGTCCTCTTCCCTCTCCTCGCTACAGTCCGGAGCAGGCGATTGTTTGAGAGTCCACCGCCAAATCCACCTCGCAGCCGGTGGGGCGTGGGTTCCCCCCTCTCCGTCGGCCGCTCCGGCGGCGGGAGGGTGGGGGAAGCCCGTTCCACGGCTTGTACATAGGCTAGGGTTAGGTGTGTGTCCGGCCGGCGGCGCTTGGGAGGCGGAGGTGCAGCTGGTGCGGTGTTTGCTGTCGGCGCGGTGCCCCTTCGACGGCGGTGCTCTCTGGAGGACGGCCGCCTCGCGTGCGACTTGTGGGAGCCCGGGAATCGGCGGATTTCCTTGGCTCTCTCCACCACGGCCGGATCTGGGAGCGATGGATCCGGAGGTGTTCGATCTGGAGGTAAGTGTTGAAGATCTGCGCGGCGGCGTTGGCGGCTGCGATAGTAGTCTCTTCGGAGGCGGTGCGGAAGACTTCCCGTCTGCCTGGTGGTGGGCTCCGACGATCCATGGTTTGGGGAGCTTGGGCAGCGGCGCGTCAACGGCAGCTTCGTCGTCGTCTCCGTCGTCGGGACTCAGTGGACCTCGTTGTAATTTTACGTTTGTTCTGGGTCTTTCTGTAAGAGTGTGGATCTGATGTACTTTCCTCCTCCGCAAAAAAAAAAAAACTCCTTCCATCCATTTTTGTGCCATAGACAAGAAGGTAAATTCATACGTCGGAGTCGTCGTCGCATATATGTGTGCTTGAAAAATATATAATGAGGTCCAAGGAGGAGCCCAGACTCATGACAGGGCGTGATTTGGGCTGAGTCGAGGTGCGACGTGTGCAGAATTCATGGCTGGAGCCGCGTCGGGTGAGATCCTGGGCAGCGCCATGGCACAGCTTCCATGCTGTGTTCGCTGCCAACGTAGCTTAGAAAAAGGCATGAGTCCTTGCCGCCATCGTCCAAGTTACGCTCACTGTCGTCGGCGCTTGGACAAGGTAAGACCTTCCCAATCGCTAGTTTTTTTTTAAACGAAAGCAAAAGCATTACCTTATCCATTAATTAAGAAGAGTGACCGGTTAATTAGAGGGAAGCCGCCGGGCGAAAACCCATACGATAGGGCCAAGCCCACTCGAGTGCCAACACAACAGGGTCATGCCCACTCTTGCCGACGACATGTCGGAGACCACAAAAGGACGCCAACCACACTAGCACAACCAACGGAAAACCGCTCCACCAAACTAGCCGATCTTCCACCATTGCCGAAGAGAAGAAGCCACACCTGCTATGGGAGGAGCAGACCTGGAACGCTCCCACAAGGTGAAGAAAACTGCATCCACAAGATCTGAAGTGCCAGAAGTGGTGCCCGCCACATCGACAACCAACGTCGAGACCCACCTCATCGCCCGCACGACACAAGGCCAAACACGTTCGACGTTGTTGAACACTCAGAGCCACCGCTCCGATTTTCCGCTGCCCCACCGCGCCATGCACGGTCAACCAAGACCACCACCTTCCGGGGCCGCCTCCCCGACCTAACACCGCTCGCTCATAAGGAAAGTCTACATGGACAAGGTCTAGTCCGCCACCTCCGCCCTCGTAGCCTATATTGACAAGAGAGAGTCTTTGGCTTCCGCATCTCGTTCCCCTGCCTATAGTTTATCATCCCGGTTGATGCTTCGCACCTAGAGGAAGAGGAGAGACGGGCAAAAAGGAAATCAATTCTTTGTTGCCCTAGTGGATTTCGCACCTGAGACTCAAATGTCTCGGAAATTTTGTTGGACACGGGCTTCTGTGGCGTGTGCAAGCTGGGCACGCTTAGCGTCTGCTGTAACGGATGTGTGCTACCAGTACGCCATACGCGGCTCGGTGATTCTACCGGATCTTGCTGGTGCGGTGTTGTTGTGTGATGATATGATTTTTCTATTATTGAGTGGTTGTTTTTGCATATTTTTGTTGCAGGCCCGAGGTTTGAAGCTCCTTTTTGAAAAGAAAAGAAAAGAGAAAAAAAATCTTATTCTAACTCGCCCAAGATTGTTTTCACGTTTTCTTAAGAGAGAAATGAATCGTCTTCACGTGCACCAGATACTTTTTTTTTTTGAATTTTCACCGGGGGGGGGGGGGGGGGGTAAATCCCCACCTGAATATATTTCCAAAGTTGCCTTGAGGCTTTGCAGCCTCTACAAGATGGGTTCAAATGAACCAGAGAATACGGGGATTACAAAGGGGAGAAATAAAGAAAACACACACACACACACACAAAGGGGGGCGGGGTGGGTTACAGGCGCACTTGAGAAGCACTATCAGGCATGCTCGCATGACGACCATCACCAGGAAGACGCAGGACAGAGCGTTGAGGAGTGCGTCCAACGCCGTCGAAGGGCATCACAATCCCGAGACATTGCAGGTTGCAGCACCACCACCTGCTTGCATGGCGACTATCCACAAGCCGGCGAACCAGGAGCAGACGGGGACCAACGAGTGAGGCTGGTATAGCCGAAGGGCCTTACTCCACCGAGAGAGCGATGCAGACACGAAGCTCGCGCGGCTGAAAGTGCAAGAACTGCGAGGAGTTTCTGCCAACGCCATCGAAGGGCATTGCAAGACCGAGAATCCACCAGCATCACGAACCTTGACCCCGAGCTCAGCCAAAGGGGCAGTCCCAAGCACTCTGCAAGGTGGGGAGGCGACCTCGCCGCCGAAGGGGGCTGATCCACCGAGACCGCACCAACAACACGAAGCTCGCGACAATGCCGCTACCATCCCCATCGAATTTTACCAAGCTTGCACTGCCAACAAGAGCAGAAGTCGAAATGCGCCAAGAAAGCCCGCTTGTCGCCACCGAACAAGCAACACGAGGTTCAAAAAAACGACGCCTTCAACAAGGAAAACGGCGCCCTCAGGCACCATCGTCGCGGAGCTTTCGCTCAGAACCACAGCAAGCAGCTGACATGGGTGCACCTCCCAAACCACGCCCTCAACAAGGGTTAGCGACGCAAACCTGCGCCGCCGTGGACGCCCTAGTACAAACCAGAGCAGGATTTCTCCCGGATACACACCTCGAAATGGCAGCCGCCCGCCGTGCGCCTGGAAGGAGAGCAGACAACAGCATCCACTGCAGATTGAACACGGCCGGCCACGAAGGGCCAGCACACCGCCGGCAGCAACAACGCGCCGCCCAGCACCACGCTGGCCAGCGAAGTGGCCCACCCATAGCGACCTCCACCCAGCCCAGGACGCGTGCACCAGGCCCAGGGCAGAACGAGCTGCCACCGGAGCCCGCCAGATCTGGGCAGCGCACGGCTGCGCCGGACCCGCCGTGCCACGCACGAGTCCATAGGCGGGAGAGAGCAGAGAGGGGCACCCAGTGCTGGTGAGCGCCGCCAGCGGTGAAGAGAGGGACGGGGAAGCTCTGGCCGGTGAGCGCCGCCACGCGACCAGGAAGCTCCGGAGCAGCGCGGCCAAGGAATCCCCCAACCACCATTTAGGGGCAGGGGGGCCGCCGCCACCGCGGCGGCCGCCAGCGGCAGCGGCGGCGGGAGCAGGGGTCGGAGGAGGGGCCCTGGCGGCGGCGGAGGGGGGACGCCCCGGTGCCGCCCCTGGAGCGGCACGGGAGCGAGACCTAACCTCTGTTTTTCCTCTGGTTCTGATTTCACCGTTGCTCTTTTGAAATATCCACCAGATACTTCTGAAAAGAGATGTCACGTGTCCTGATAAATCCCTTTATAATAATGTCGCTTGGTAGTGGCCGGAAACTTGGACAGAACAATTGCGCGGGACAAACAAATAGCAAATTGGAACTTCGAAAATAAAAATGCGGGCACTACCAAGCGACATTATTAATGAGAGCAACACTAGCTGATTGTAGCCGTTGGTGAGGAGGTGGTGTCGGTCGGAGCTGCGCGTTTTCTTGATTTCTTCCAAAGGTGTGAATCAACCATACCTTAGTGGCTAAAATGCAATCTTCCATTCCATGTGATATCTGCCAGGCCAGTCACAAAGCTTGAGAAGCGATCATTCACTCGTGAGAACGGACATCCAGACGTTTGAAATTCGCTCACTGCACTGTCCTTCTGTCCCCCACATGAATTTTCTACGCCCTATTAACTTCCCTATAAATACACGGCACGCGCTATGGACGTTCCGTTCTTTACTTCCCGGCATCTCTTGTCTCGTCCCTTGTACGTATACGGTCATCTGTCCTGAGATTTCGCCTAAGTACCTTCCAAGCGATTGATTACTCGCGCACCACTAAATCCGACCGATTAGTACCACTCCAGTATTTTTTTTCCATCACATTTCGGATAGTTTTCACAACCAGTAGCGACTTGTTTGTGTATTTTATTTGGCAAATCTGTCCCTTTAACGAAACTAATGCTACTTTTGGACCCGGCGAAATAATTTTCAAATATGTCTCCCTGAGGCCGATTCCGATAAAGATGGAGCCGGAACGTGTGCATATCGGCGCCAACCAAAACATGCGCCAAACTAGGGTCGTCGCCGAGGACCATGCGCCGAACCCTTGAAGCATCTCAGTGCCAGAAAGGTTTGGCGCCGACCTGCACACGTTCAGCTCCATCCACATTGGCGCCGATCTGATGGGACAGATTCGGAAATAGTAGTATCGGTCAAGGGCTAGATTTGACAACAAAAAATCGTTTAGGATTCTACATACAAGGCTTTTATTTGGAAACATAGAATGTCGAGGGCCTGCGTGCAAGAAACCACCCACTAAGATCGTTGAAAACAACCCTGGGAAAGAGGAGGAGGAGGCGACAGACGAATCCAAGCAACGGTCTCTGGGGTTGGCAAAAAGAAAAAAAAATCGAGCCACCATCTCTTACACTCCTTTTGAGTCTTTCTTCCCCCAAATCGACACGGCAAGATCGTTCGTCGTGGGGAGCAGTCGCGGCCGGCGCCACTCCCAGACTTCTTCCCACCGCCGGTCCAAGCCGACCATCCCCAGGCCAAAACCCCAACCTCCCTACAAACTCCCCACCAGAAATCGCACTCCGCAGTCCCAGGAGCCATGGCTGCCGCCGTCCGGAGAAACGTCGCGCCCGCGCCTTCCGTCTTCGCCACGCATTGGTAACTAATTACGCGCTTTTCCCCTTTAGCTATCGCTTGAGCATTACAGGTTACCAGAGCAAAGCTGCTGCTGTTGCGGTAGTAGGTTGCCTGTTGGTGATGTGATTGATCCCGGAGGGGGGCACTGTTTCGGTGGTTAGGTTAGGCGATTGCTTCGTTCAGATCTGTTAATAACTACGGATTCCTCGGGAAGGAGGATGGGTTAGTGGTGACACGAGCCGCAGCCGTGGGGCTGGGTTGCGCTAGATTTGGAATAACCCTCGGTGGTTCTGCTGTAATATATCACTCTGTCGGAGTCGGACATGCTAACCACTGTCCTGATTGTCTGCCTAATTACTGGTGGTAACGGGCGGGTCCACGGAAAATGCTTGCCTTCTCCTCCACCCGCTGCCGCGAAGCTCATCAGTAGCCTTGACCTGCACTCAAATTTGCAGGGGTAGGACAGATTCGTGCATCCCGTCCCTTTGGCTTCTTGGGTGCTTCTTCTTTATTATTGGTGTTATTATTATATGCCTTGCTTCTTGCTTGTGGTCTTATAATGGTGCATTTCTGGCAGATGGTGTAGGAGGGGCAGGTAAGTGGTTGAGCATATGGGGGCGATTGGAGGCGACGAGTCCGTGCAGTGGGACAAGATGAATGGAGCTGAGGTGATGAATGGCGGTGGAAGCGGCACCGGAGGGCTGGATAGGATACAGGTGTTAGTCAGGGTGAGACCGCTGAGCGAGAAGGAGATTGCAAGGGGTGAGCCTGCGGAGTGGGAGTGCATCAATGACACCACCATCATGTTTCGGAGTACCTTCCCGGATCGACCCACGGCTCCAACCGCGTACACATTTGGTCAGTTACATCTTTTGTGGGTTGACATTGCTCTGATTACTGTAATATTGTAAATTAGTGTGTACAGTATATAGTATGTACTGTTCTGGAGGAAGAACATTTTCATAGCACTTGCTCTTGTCCAATGTCTTTTGAAGCAATACTCAAACATCATATTTCCTTTCACAGTTTCACATATACTTGATGTGTTACGGTTCAGGTCCCAGTAGATTATCACTGCATAGTGAGCATACCTTTATTTATTATTGACTTATTGTTTAGAGCATTCCAGTGTACTCAATTGCTGTTTAAGGGTCTCAAATGAATTGGGTTCTACATTTGCCTCGCGCGTATCTTTGTTAACGTAAATTTCTTGTATTTGCAGACGGGTATTTCATTCTGAATGCAATACCAAAGAAGTCTACGAGGAAGGGGTTAAGGATGTTGCCCTCTCTGTAGTTAGTGGCATTAACTGTGAGTGCTAACTACACTAAAGCATGAGTCGAAAATTTTAGAACATCAGAGCTTAGAACTAAATCAGAGTGTGTTTTCTCTCTCAGCAAGTGTTTTTGCCTACGGGCAAACAAGTAGTGGGAAGACATACACTATGACTGGAGTTACAGAATGCACGGTAGCAGATATATATGATTACATTAACAAGGTGATCAACTCCCAGCCAACCATAGCTTTCATGGTTTGGTTTTGGTCTCAACTGTTACCAAGTCCTCAAATCGATATTTCTTTTTCAGCATGAAGAAAGAGCATTTGTGTTGAAGTTCTCAGCAATTGAAATATATAATGAAGTCGTCAGGGATCTTCTGCGTGCAGAAAATACTCCTCTTAGACTTTGGGATGATGCAGAGGTAAAAGGTGTTCTTTATCATCCTTTATATCTTTTATAATGTTATGTTCATGCTTGCTAACGGTTTAATGCGTTTATGGTACAGAAAGGCACCTACGTGGAGAATCTTACGGAGGTTATATTAAGGGACTGGAACCACCTCAAGGGACTTGTTTCTGTGTGTGAAGGTGCAATATTGATTACCAATAGCAGCTTATATTTTGTCGAACTAGTGAATATTGCATCTTCTCATTTGCTTTATGTGCTTGTAATAGCTCAAAGAAGGACAGGGGAGACCTTCTTAAATGAGAAAAGCTCCAGATCCCATCAAATCCTTAAATTGGTCTGCCTTTTACTTGGTTATATTTATGAAATATTTTGATGTATATGTGTCCCACTTCACATAGATTTGTGCATTGTTGGCTGACCTGTTTAATGCTCTCAATCAATTCAGACTGTTGAAAGTTCTGCTCGTGAGTTCTTAGGAAAGGATAAGTCAACTACCCTTGTGGCTAGTGTGGTAAGTAGACGCCACAGTTTGATAAGTTCTCGCAATGTTTAAAAGAACTGTAAGCACCATTTATTCTTCCCATGCAGAACTTTATTGATCTGGCGGGAAGTGAGCGTGCTTCTCAGGCGATGTCAGCTGGCACGAGGCTGAAAGAAGGTTGCCATATCAATAAAAGTTTGCTCTCCCTTGGCACTGTCATTAGGAAGCTAAGGTTCAATCTCACACTCAGTTTTATTTTGCTTAATCTCTTGTCCAGTATAAGATAAATTGCTCATGTAATTATGGGAGTATTTTGTTAGTTGCTGTCATTTCAGTTATCTTTTCATTTATGCAGCATGGGAGTAATGCACACATACCGTATAGAGATTCCAAGCTTACACGCATATTACAGCCGTCTTTGGGAGGTAATGCAAGAACTGCAATTATCTGTACACTCAGCCCTGCGACAAGTCACATTGAGCAATCAAGAAATACACTCTTCTTTGGGAGTTGTGCAAAGGATGTATCTACGAATGCTCAGGTTAATGTGGTCATGTCTGATAAAACACTAGTTAAACATTTGCAAAAAGAAGTTGCTAGATTGGAGAGTGAGTTGCGGCACCCAGTTTCCGGTTCCAGCCTGAAGCACAAGTAAGGAAAAAGACAACCAAATCAGAAAGGTGAGTCCTACTTCTGACCTTCTGTTTGTCTCCCTGCTCTTTCTTCACAGTTCATACATTATGAACACTCAAATTTTTGTGCATGAACGTTCATTTTTGTGCCATGAGCACAGTATACTTACACAAAAAAAAAATACACTCTGCATCCCTCTTCAGATAAACTCGCTTTCTTTCTATACGTTTATAATATTTCATGCCTTTACAGATGGAAAAAGAAATAAAAGAACTGAAGTCACAACGTGATCTGGCTCAGTCTAGGTTGCAGAATTTGCTGCAAGTTGTTGGCGACCATGACCCAAAGCACCAGGTATATTCACTGTACTTCTGGTTATTACATATTAGCCTTGCTCCAGGATGTATTTGTTATTTTGTTTTCTCTGCATGTTTTAGGTATCAGGAAAGCGTTCAGTCAGAAGTCCTCCATCTGTTGGAATGCCCCCAAGCATGAGCAGAGATGACAGTTCTCAGATCTCTCATGATGATTCAGATCATTACAAGGAAGTGCGATGTATTGAGACCGATGAACTGAAGGAAATGAATGTTTGTCTTTATCAGCTGGTGAAAGTACAAGCCCACGAGTTTCAAACAGGAATTCTAGCATGCTTGGTAATGATTTAAATGCGTCGGTGAATTCAAGGTTCCTTGGTGAAACTCCTATTACTTTGGAGCAACATTTAGAGAATATCAGAAGGCCCTTTATCACTAAAGATCTAGGATCTTCAACACGCAACCCATCAAGCTGTCGAGTAATTGGTAGAAGCAGGAGCTGTAGATCACTAACAGGGTCTACCTTACTTGATGATCTAGAGATGGAGGATTGCACGCCAGTAAACAGAAGTTTGGTGAACTTTCCAGGAAGACCCGAAGAGTATCATAGAAGAGGATCTGGATTAAACTATGATGCTGGAATGAAACTCTTTCAAGGGCAGGATCCATGCTTTCCGAAATGAGCACGTCGAAGGGTGCAACCAAGTCGAATGGTTCTGCTGCAGGTGATGCAGAATTTACCGGTATAGGTGAATTTGTTGCTGAACTTAAGGAGATGGCTCAGGTTCATTATCAGAAACATTTAGGTGACCAGGTATGAGACTATTTACTTTGTTATTAGAGAGGCCCATTTAATTATTTTGCTTGGAAGGAAAATGGGTGACAAAATTAATTAATTGCTGTAAGAAAATGTTTGCCACAGTTTCTGCCATAGTCGATGACAGTTAGAAAATTGAATAAATTTACTGCTCTCTTGAGATCTTTCATTAGCAAGTCCACAACATAATGGTTTACTTTGCTATTTACCTAGACTGAACAAAATGAACAAAAATGTACTGAAATGTTTCATTTCACTGCACCAGCAACTCAATAATTTATTGTATTTGTAATCCATGTTGTAGAGTGCAAATGGGAAGAGCATTGGATTAGACCGATGATGGATACTTTGCAATCACCTTCTAGATGGCCAATGGAATTTGAGAAGAAGCAGCAAGAGATCATTGAGCTTTGGCACGCTTGCAGTATTTCCTTAGTCCACAGGACATACTTTTTCATGCTGTTCAAAGGAGAATCAGCCGACTCCATTTACATGGAAGTCGAGCTCCGGAGGCTATTGTTCCTTAGAGATACTTTCTCTAGGGGAAGCACTCCCAGCAACGTGATCGTAGGCAGCCTCAGTTCTTCCCCAGTTGCGAGGTAAGTGATCGCTAACGCACCGATTTTCTGTATTCCTTTTACATAACCTTGATGAAAAGCAACTTAGAGCGTCTGGTCTATGCACAGCGGCAAGAAGCTGCAGCGCGAGAGGGAGATGCTTGCCAGACAGATGCAGAAGCGATTCTCCGTGGAGGAAAGAAATCGCATGTACACCAAATGGAGTGTGTCACTGGACTCCAAGAAGAGGAAACTGCAGGTAGCTCGCCGCCTTTGGACGGAGACCAAAGATATGGAGCATGTCAGGGAGAGCGCGTCCCTTGTCGCCAAGCTGATCGGGCTCCAGGAGCCGGGGCAGGTCCTCAGGGAGATGTTCGGACTCAGCTTCGCGCCGCAGCAGCCACCCACCCGGCGATCCTCTAACGGTTGGAGATACGGGATCCCTTCCTTCGGTTGATTTGGATCCATGACACAAGACAAGATGACAGGATGATGCGGCTGACCAAAATTTTCTTTTTTTCCTCATTTTATCTTGGTGTTGCTTGTTCTGATTGTCCATAGGATATCAGGACACATACATGCGGGCGTTCGTTTGTGCCCTTGCGTGTGCGACCGGTTTCGTGCGTGATTTCTTAGCAGGCGCCGCCGGTCTTGATTGCTAACATTAACGTACCACTGCAAATCCAAACGCTGTTGTATAATGTGTGCTTGCAAGTAGTACCAGTGTACCACAATCTGTAGCTCATTTTTCAGACATTCCGATGTGTTGTGTCTTAAGAACTTATAAGGTCGTAACCCTACTGGGCTGCTGGAGTAATCTAACGCGACGACGTCGCCTTACTGCCGTAGCTTCAAGCATGGGATGTTAAGTGAAGATTTTAGAGTATCATGAAATAGCTCAATTCTTCAAAGTTTCTGTAGTTACAGCATATTCACGGCGTGTATGAAATGTGATCCACTCAGGCTAAAACGGTAAAACCTGATAAACTACTCGGTGCACGCAACTGAGGGCCTCTTTGTTCGTAGGATTTGGAAAATATCGGAATAGTAATTTCACAGGAATAGAATGTCACGCCACTTGAAATCCTATATGAATTAAAAATGCAGAAATCAATAGCAGATGTTATTTGGTTGCACCGCAGGAAAAACGCAAGAAATTTGTAGAAGGATAGAGCACATGTCATACTTGTCATAGACACATAAGAATTTGAATTTTTCAAGAGGTCTCACCTCTTGTTAGAAATCCTATACAATTTTTTGAAAATCCTTTAAACCAAAGAGGTCCTCAAGAGTCCTGAGAGTCCTAAAGAGTCCCGTATGAATAGCGAGCAACTCTACTGGTGTAATAAGGCTCGTTTTTATGTGCAGAGGCTTATTACAAAAAACGAGGCTTCGCCAATCCCGACCGCGTGAAGCGCCAGGGAATCCGTTGGCATTCGGCAGAAACCTGGAAACCTTTCGCCAATTGGCCACAGAATCATCAGCGCCCATACTTTTGTGTAGAGAAGAGTCAATGACTCTGTTTGGTATGTTTTTTCTAAATGGATCTTAAGCAAACTTTCAGTCATTAATGGTCCATCAAAAAACTTTCAGCCAAATCTGGCCCTTCTACAAAAACGCCACTAGCGTTGCCGTTCTGAAAAAATCTCATGAACTCTGAAAATTTCAGAAAATGCCTTTTACTTGGCTTGTCTGAGACTGCGAAATGGAAAAAAGTATAAACTATTTGGAGTAAGCCATTTGATATGGCATTTTTCAGTTACAGAGACCGGGCCAGTTCTTTTCAGCTTAGGCTTGTGCAGAAACGACTTAAATTTAGCTGCCCCAGAGAAATTGCAATGGAAATAAGCCCCAGAAAAATTGTGACTGAAAACGCGATTCCAAATGACTTCGAAATTTTTCCCTTTTTTGGACTCGGATAAGTCAAAGTGCATGGCTTTTTATGATATTTTCAGGGTCTCTGCGATTTTCGGAACACATTTTAATGTGGCATTTTTGAAAAGGGACATATCTGGCTGAAAGTTTTTTTGACGAGTCATTAGTGGCTGAAAGTTTGCTTAAGTGCTATTTAGGGAAAAAGATGACTCTGTTTGCGTAGTTTTTTTTTCCAGTGTTCTCAGTTTGCTTGTTGGCAGAGCTGGGGAAGCGAGCTCGGTCTGCCGCAGCAGCACCGGTCTCGCCCGATTTTTTTACAAATATAACCGTATGTCCAATCACATTGTAAAAAAACATGTAAACGTATTTTGTCAAAAATGATCCTGCCGGGAAGAAGATAAGGCGACACGTGTCTTGTCGCCGAAACAGCTGGTGGGAAGTCAATATCTGCCAACTCGGCCGACGGGAAATCACTTACCGCCAAATGAAAGGGCGGGAAGTACTTTGTGCTGCATATATGACTACCTTCCGCCATCTGGACTTTCCGCCGCCAGAGTTAGCAGAAAGTGTCTTCCTGACACGTGTCGCCTTATCCTCCTCCCGTCAGGGTAATTTTTGAAAAATATGTTTAGAGTGAGTTATTTTTGACAATGTGATTGGGCAGGGGTTATATTTGTAGAAAAAATCGTCTCCCCATGCCTGTGGGAAAGGAACGCATCTATAAAAAAATGAGACTGAAGAAGACGGAGAGGAGCACGCGCGGGTTTCTGCTCCGGTAGGGATGTAAATGGTCGCATATATGGCGCCACATAATCCCGCTAATTTCGGTCTACAGTTCAAACCGTTTTCTCGTTTCATTGGAAAAGTAAGTGTGAACGCAAAAAGTAAGTGTGAACACATTTATGTGGTATTATATGGCGCCATATATGTGTCCATTTACATCCCTATGCTCCGGTAGCCGGTGACCTCACTTCCTTCCTCCCTCAATCTCCTACCGATGATCGCTTCTTTTCTTTTCTTTATCTGGTGGAGTGCAGACAGGTTGCCTGTCGCGTGGGCCCTGTCCCGGGAGTCATGAGGCAGCGGGTAATAAACTAATAATTGATGGCTCATGCCTTGGCCGCTTCCAAAGTTAAAGAGCTCCACGCCGTATAGTGCCCATGCCCTGGGTGCCCAACAGACGCGGTCAAGTTCACGAGCGCAGCGTTAGTGGGAACTTCCGGGCTCCGGCTCCATGCTCTCTTCATCACATGATGGGATCCTCTGTCTGCATTGCCAGCCAGACTCTCAATCTATCGTTGATGACGTCTCGCGTTGACGCATGTCAGCATGTGCATGCAGACGACTGTACGAGAACGTGCTCCGGCAAACTCTCGGTCAATCATAAGTTATAGGGTTAACTGTAAATTATTCGACATAGATGATCGAAAACTTCAGACGGTTTAGCACTACTAGGGCACTGGGACATTACGACGCCTGCCCATCTCTTTTGATACGCTCGATGAAAAAATAAGGAACTTGAAAGTTTACGTTCTTGATGCCGGGGAAAGGAGCATTGACCAGAGTTAAGTAACGCCATCGGTTGGTCTAGGAAGTCGGAAATGGTACTACTAGTATTCTGCATCTGAATTCTGATGCGAACATGCATTTCGTTTCGAGTTCTTTCTTTTCTAAACAAGCGAGCCATAACCTCGAAAATGAGGAGGAGCACCCGGCGACGCACCCTCCCATATCTGCCCGTCCGCTGTGTTAAATCGCAACAGCCGCGATCAGCTCGCTATTCGTATACCCGGCGCGCTTTAGGTTTTCTCCTTAGTACGCTGTCTGTATGTGAGACCGTATAAGTCAACAGTAAACTCCAGAGTGACATCATGTAGCATTTACTGCTCACCGCCCAACTGCCCGATCATTGTCGTCGCCACCTTTCTTCTCTCGCACCCTACCGTCGGCCAACGGATCTTTCTCGAGCTTATTTCTTACCCTGCAGACCTGTTTTATCCTCGCCGCCGGCGATTTCCCTAACCAAAATGCGTTTTCCAGAGATGGAGAAATCTGTTTCTTCCGGTGTTGCAGGATCTGCTGCAGTCCAGGAAGATATCGCGCCACTCCCCTTGATCTGTTGCCCTCGATGCAACCTCGGCGTCACACAGTGGTGGGTATCCAACACAATCAAGAATCCAGGCAGGCACTTTTACAAGTGCGAGTTCCAGGTAGGGATCGTCTGAATTTTGCACGGCCTCTTTTCTCAAGTTTCATGGTTAATTTCTCATTTATTATCTTGTTTCCCCATTCCCGCAGCCTACAGGATGCAGTTTTTGGAAGTGGGAGGAGGCATACATCGACTATCTTCGGTATCGATGGGGAAACATCTTCGGTGGTCAGCGTCGCGGCGACAACCCCGATCTTCTCCTTCGTGCGCAGTCAGAAATCAGGAGCATCCTGGCTATAGTGTTAGCAACGTTCTTCGCTGTTGTGTTCTGTTTGGTGCCCAAATTTAGCGCTAAATTGGAACACGACCATTAAGCTCAGTTATCCTATTCTAATTACAACATCAGCATTTCTCTGATTTTCACCGCGTGGGCACATGTAATATCCTGTATGGTAACTGTCACTACCTACCGTCAATAAAGAGGTTTTAGCACATAACACCACATGTTGGGGCATTTTTTGCACAAAACCACAACCACCAAGATTTTTTGCAAGGAACACCACTATTTGGGGTAATCTATTGCACAGAACACAGAAGTAGTAATTAGCCCATTTGACAAACAATTAGGAAGTTAGGCCCACTGTCAGTAACCACTTGATGTCCACCGTGCGCCAAAACAGAGCAAAAACACCGCTCGTCCTCGGTCTGATTCCCCGCCGCCGCGCTCCTGTAGGACGCCCTCCTCCTGCCCAACGCGTCTCCCAAACGCCAACGCCGGCCGCGACTCCATGCTCCGCGCGGTGCTTGACTCCTGTGCGCTTAAAACGCCGACGACATTCTGTGCTTGCCGTCGTCGATGTCGCCCGCCGTACGACTCAGTAGCCGTCTCCGAGCCCCGCCTCCATGCCCATTAGCCCCTCCACGCCTTTCCGACCACCCACGCTGAAGGAATCGACCCCGGACACCCTATGGCGCCGATGTCGTGCTCATCTTCCTCGTCTCCGGTAGGTGGCCGACGCCGCGTCGATCTCTGCTATCCCCTCGTCCTGGCTGTTCTCCACCAGTTCCTCACCGTCTATCCGTTATCCTGGAGCTGGAGCAGCTCTTCCCAAGAGCCCATGCATTCCCGAGCTGCTCCTTGTCGCCGTCCCTGCCCCGCCGTACGCTGGCGTCGTCCATCGCGTCGATGCCTCGATGCCGTACTCCCTCGTCAAAGATAACCGCGCGAATAGGTTCCTCATGCCCGTGCTTCTGCCCTCCGCAGCTCTCGCGCCGTTCCCAGGGGCGCCGCCGCGTTTTGACGTTTCCGCGCCGCTCTCACAGTTACCCGCCTACCGGTGTGGAGCTCCCCTGTCATGGCAGGTTTCCAAAATCCACGATTCGGTGTTCTAGGTACTTACGGTGGGCCCAACAGGGCTAATTCGGTATAAAATGTGTTAATCATTCTATTTGTGTTCTGTGCAATAGATTACCCCAAACTGTGGTGTTCTCTGCAAAAAATATTGGTGGTTGTGGTTTCGTGCAAAAAATGCCCCAACATGTGGTGTTATGTGCTAAAACCTCGTCAATAAAGGTGTTCAATTTTGTATTTTTTCTTTGGCTCCCACATTAATTTTTGCATTAAAGTCATCCATCGTTCAAAACCCTACTCCACCCCCTACACCGCGACGCTCCTGCTCGTTCCCCACTCCCTCCCCCGGCACAGATTCATATCACCACCACTGCCCCATCTGCTAGCTCGGACCGTGTGCATGTTCGGTTTTCAAATTCAATCACAAGGTTCGTATTCCATTTGTCTGTCCCACGCACTACCCCAACGCAAAGCTTGTATTGTTTTTAAGTTTTTCGTCTGCATTTTTATACGAAACCAGGATGTCTTCGATTCAAAAGGATGGCTCCCGGCATTCAAGCAGCGGAAGCATGGATCTTCCTGGAGCTGCAGATGCAATGGATGACGATGCGTTCAGCAACATCACACCAGCTTCCACTACTACCTCACGCACATACGTACAGAAGGTTGTATCTGTCCTATCTGGTCTGTCCGACTACAAAAAGTTTTTAATAGATCATATTGGTTTCGGAGGATCGCTGAAGCTTCCAGCTTTAGGGAAGCTAAACCTTAAGTTCAGTAAATGGGTTATGAGTAGGATTGACCCCAGCATCAGATCTATAGTTATAGACGATAGAAGAAAGATCGGGTTCTGGGCTGCCGACGTACACAAGGTTTTCGGCATCCCCTGTGGCAGCAGAGTAATTGGTGAACCTGATTCGAAATGCAGCGAGTCCACCATAAAGATCATGAGGTCAGTTTTGGGAATGTCTGAGAAGGGAGGACACATTCTCAAGGCAGCAGAGATTGTCATCAATAGGAATTTGTGTGAGAAAACATCAAGCAATGTAGAGAAGGATAGTTTTAAGATGGCATTTGTTATTTTCTTCATTGGACACCTACTGTGCCCTTCATCTAGTCATGACTACTCGACTATTGATTTTTGGGGTGCACTTGCGAACACCGAGTGCATCGCCGACTTTAATTGGTGCGAGTATGTCCTACAAGATCTGTTTACAACTGCACTTAAGCTTTAATCAGACATTCAGTCTACAAGTGCCGTCACACACCTACAAAGGTGTCACTTGTTCTGTCAGGTATAGCTCAGGTTGTAATTGGCAGCGGCATCCGCTGGTCCCTTTTACGCCACCCGCTAAATTAAGCCCAAATGGCGTAAGTGGATAACCACTTAATTGACGTGGCGAACGCACGAGGCCCACGATCGCCAGCGGCAGAGCAAGTTTTCATCCCTTCCTCTTCGACAGCCATGAACTCCTCCACGCCGCCATCAACCTACCAGCAGGGCGCCGCCGCTAGCCGCCTCTCCCTTACGCACGTCTCCGGACGGCCAGCACCACTCTCTAGCTGCCTCCTCCACGCCGCCGCACTGGTCGTCGGACTGCATCTCCTCTCAAGATCCGCGCGCCCCAAACCTCCCTTCGACAGCCACCTCCGTCGAGATCTTCAGCGTCGATTTGGAGGCGTCGGCACCAGCTGAGCACGGAGCAGCAGAAGTTGCTTGCCGGTGCAGACCACGGTGGGCAGGAGTGCAGGAGAAGATCAATCTCTTCCCTTCAGAGCGAAGCAGAGTAGGATCGATCGCTACCAACTGGAGATCGATCGATGCAACGGGAGCCGGCGACGGTGGGCAGGTGGATTGATCAATGCCGGCCGAGCAACGTGGCTACTTGCAAGAGAAGTGCTGGCTGCAAGCACATCCAGAATCGATCGATCCCTAGCCAAGAGAACCGCTGTTGTCGCCAGTAGCTAGCAGAATAGGCGCAGTGTTAAACGCGGGCGTTGCGGCACCGTTTACCCACATAAAACCACCAGTTATGTTAAGTGGCTGTCACAAAATCCACGAATCTGCTATGTGGCTAAAGCGGCTCCATCCACATCGTCCAATGGACTGACCACTTACATCCTGAGGTATAGCATCATGCAGCCTAACAGCTTTATGTATCAACCTCCTTCTTATATGTATTCTGACTGCTATTTCACCGCAACCAGGTTTTCTACCTTGACAACCTTGATCTAGGTATTTTCAACCTGCGTCATGATGTTCTCCCACGCATATCTTGTTTTGACGACGTCAAATTTAGAAGGATGATCAACCAATGCTGGTCGATCAACAAGAAACCAGAGGACTACGCTGCTGCACCGGTCATTGCCTCCCCCCCTACCTTTTCATATGACATGCACCTTATTAACTACCCATTTTGTTTATAACTGTTTGCTATTACACAAAAAAACGGATACGTAAAGCCGATGATATTTGCTACACAAGGAGCATGTGGGACATTGGCCCTGATCGGATCACACCTGTCAAATCAGGGCAGCAGGCAGCGATATCTCTGACAGAACCAAAGGGAAAGTATGCTGCTTCCAAGGGGAAATCCATAACGGTGCATGGGTGTAGATGCACCCACTATGGATTTTATTTTTAAATTTTTTTCAGAATGTCAAAAAATTCCGAAAAAAAATCCGGATGTAAATTACAGCGTGATGTGTTAGCACAAAAATTGGCATGGTGAAAAAACTTTTTTTGCAACCTGTACAAAAAAGAAAAATTTCGGACGCGTATATACTTTTCGGTATGTCCGAATTTGTCTTTTTTGCATAGGTTGCAAAAAAAGTTTTTTCACCATGCCAATTTTGTGCTGGCTTCTATCATGTTGGACTACATGCAAAAAAAAAAATTCGAATTTTTTGACATTTCGCAAATTTTTTTCCGGGCAATGGGTGCAGCTGCACCCATGTGCCAAATCGCCGCCTCCGCTTCCAAGGCAGTTCAAAACGACATTGCTACAACTAGTGCCCCAAGGCCTCCTGTCCAAATTACCACAAGTCAGCCATGCAACGCATCAGATTTCGCGAACTACATGAAACAGAATTGCCCATTGTTGGTAAGATTCAGAGATACGAGCCAACCTGCACACGTTACACTTTTTACTGATACGAACGTAACTTTTCATGTCATTATTTCAGGCATCTAACGAGATTGGTTTGATGTTCAAGCACCACAATGCCGTTTCATTCCAGATAGCAAACAGTTTTAAGAACCAACTTGCTCAAGAGAATGTAAGATTCCTTGACAAGTTTGTGTCTGTTCTTGCTCAGTCTTGCGCTTGTTGCAGCCTTAGGTCGATGCCATGCCTAGTCCAGAACATGTCCACTGGACCATCACCAAACGCGCCCAACATCTTCCGGCGACGTCTTGACCTTGATGAATCTGATGGTATGAAAACATGCTCTCATTAATATGATTTATGTGCAACAATAATCTTCGCATCCACCAAATGTAACTCCCCCTTTTTTCTGTCCCAATCAGTTGAGAGTTCATCTTCGACCATGAACAAAAGGGTTAGATCATCGTCTGATACCACACCAACGCGCCGCCCACCTCTGCCGACCAATTGTTAGTTATCTGTCAATTTTATCGCAAATATTACATACATTTTTTATAATTACACTGACCGTTTTTTTGCGTGCAGCGTATTCTTCCCCCATCACCAAGACACCTAACACTCTGAAACCGCTGATCGCCAACTCTCCTCCGGCAACAATTCATCCTGTTAACGAAGCAATGCAGCAAACCATAACATCAGGTTAAACGAAGAGAACAATATTTTGTTTTTTTACCTTCCAATAAAATTATATTTGTGATATACAACTTATACCATTGATTTCTGATGCAGAATCATCCTCCTTTACAACTCTAGACAATTTGAAACCCTGTACCGTCGAGTCCAATGAACAACTGCTGAAATCATGGGCCAAAAATACTATGGCTGGGATCATTTTATTCAACGATGACCTGTCTCCTCCACCGGATGCAATCATATTAGGCCAAACATCTGAAGTTTTTGCTGTCAATTTTGACCTTCGGCACTCCCATTTTGCCTCAGCACATTGGACAACTTCTAAATGCATTCCCTACCCATCTATTGCTACGCAAGACAAGTTGCTCCACATTTTCACCCAATTGCCTGAAGCGGAAAAAATAGGTACACAACAAGATACAAATATGACAAGTAAATGGCACTGACGGTCACACAACTCGTCCGCTATGTGCACTTAAGTCACACAACTGGAAAACGGGATTTTTTGGTCACACAACTGGACTTTTGGTGCACGCAGGTCACAAACCCCACATGTCAGTCCGTTTTCCGTTGCAGGAGTGCTGACGTGGACGCATAATTTTGCAGAAAACCCCCTGTATTTTTGGACATTTCGCAAAAAACCCAAATTTGGGTCAATTACAGGGGGTTTTCTGCAAAATGTCAAAAATACAGGGGGTATTTTCGCGTACATGACCATGGTACGCACCACCGTGTATTTTTTCGCGTACATGACGGCGCTCTCGAAACCAAGGAAAGACGTTATGTGTCAATGTGCAAATAGAAACGTACCGCAAAACCAGGGGGTTTCAACATTGCAGAAAACCCCCTGTAATTGACCCAAATTTGGGTTTTTTGCGATATGTCCAAAAATACAGGGGGTTTTCTGCAAAATTATGCGTCCACGTCAGCACTCCTGCAACGGAATACAGGGGGTATTTTCGCGTACATGACCATGGTACCCAAAAAAATCATGCACGTACATGACCATGGTACGCACCACCGTGTTTTTTTTCGCGCCGAAATGACATCGTACGCGTACGATGTCATTTCGGCGCGAAAAAAAACACGGTGGTGCGTACCATGGTCAGGTACGTGCATGATTTTTTTTCAGATTTTTTTGATAAGTTTTCAAATTTTGAATTTTTTTTGAAAATACCGGGAGCATATGCTCCCGGGTGCCAATGCGAATTTCCGCTTTCCTTGCTTCTACCTTGTCTTCCATTTTCGCAGACCACAATTCTGGCCGGTGAAAGGGCATGGGAAGTACAGTCAATTCAGTAACAATTCTATGGAACTTGTGTTCCATACAACCTGTGCAACTGCAGGATGGTATGCTGCATCCAATCACCTGTGTTGTCGATGTCTATTTTGTTCCAGCAGCTAACTAAATGTTTTTCACACATGCAGTTATATGTCCCTGTACTCTTTCAGTCAGGGTGGTCTATATATGCATGGGACATGCTCACAAAGATCATACACATATTTGATCCTCTCTCACAAGTCGGTATCTTTTCGGAGAAGAAAAAAATGTACTCTCTCACAAGTCGGTATCCTCTCTCACAAGTCGGTATCCTCTCTCACAAAGATCATACACATATTTCTTTTCGGAGAAGAAAAAAATGCACAACATTGTTGCGAACAAGGTACACTCAGGACTTTTCATGTGCATCTACAAGTTTTTTCCAGCATGGATAGTTGAGTGTATCAACTGGAAGAAGAAGTTCCACACTATGAACTCTATCACTTTTCAATAGTGAGTTACCTACATACTGCCATTTTTCGGCTTTCACTATTTCCAAAACCCACTTTATATACTAAACAGTTTCAACATTTCAGTGAGGAGATTGGTATTTGCATATCTCATTTCGCGCGCCATTTCAACGGCTCAAACCTGGAAGAACACATGTCTGAGGTAACACAACCAAGTTGATATCATTTACCACCCACCTGCCTATTCTCACAAAATTTACCCATTCGATTTGTTCTCACACCAACTTCATGCAACAGGAAACCATCCCAAAGGAGAAGAGCTTCCTCCTTTCGCAGTTGGTCAGTCTTGCTGATAATCTCTCAGCCTTCCCCCCGATGTTACTGCAGCTAATCAACTGGACTAGGTTGCAGTTTTTAGTTCAGGACGTGTGAACTGTTCAAATGTTTTTGTAATCGTATACGTTGATGCGCATTACACCAAACAGTATTAAATACATGTTGAATGATGGATGCCCAAAAAACTGACATAACATGTGTTAATTCATTCAAACGGAAATCCCCTAGTGCTATCCCCTCCCCGCGTGCTGCCGTGTTCCATTTTACAAGAAACACATTAAGCTAGCAGATCGATAATTTGCGACTTGTAAATTTGAAATCACACTAAACCATACATCAGGCATAGGCATAAAAACCTATACATACCGAGACTCATGTTCACAATCATCTACACACTTGTCTTTTGACAAATTCATTGTATTGACGGACCTACACAATTATCTAAAGACCTTTATATTTTTTGAGAGATTTAGCACAGTACCACATGTTCATAAAATTCACACAATGTGTAATATACGTTTCGAGCTTACTCTGAGCTTTCTGAATGCATGAAGTCGTGGTACTTGAATATCCAGGTATCTGGAGTTATTTCCCAGCCATCATAGAAAGCTGATAGACAAGCAGCAAATGCAACCAATATCTTCTGACATGTTTCCTCTTTAACACTCTGTAGGACATGAAGTCCCATGGATGTTCTCTTCGGATCCATCACATGAACAATCTCATTATCAAGGTCGAGCCCATATCTGATTTTTTTTTAAAGATTAATCTACATGTACAAAACAAAAAACAAAGTATGGTGTACGTACTACAGTGTGACCAGACTCACCAGTTGGCAAGTATCAATGTCGTACTCAACGTCTGGCCCATAAAACATTTCCTTCACACCATCCCTCGTCATGTGGTCACCACCACCAAGTACAATCTCCTGCCAGGAAATTATTTAATTTTCGTATGCGTCTGAATCATACCCTGTACCATGTTATTAAAACTTGAGCCAAAAAATCTAGAATACTGACCATCCACTTTTTGGTCATGTAATGCCTAAACCTGGACCTGTCGTCACTGTTATACCAGGTATTTTCAATTCCCCTCAGCATTCGACGGACGAGCTCAAATGCTTTTCCACCAAGGGCACCCATTTTGTTGAACTCCTTCACCACCTCCATCCCACTCATCTTGATCAATGTAGGGAATGTATGTATTACCCACAGTCTACTGCAGGCAAAGTTTTTTCAGTTAGAAAAATAATCATCTAAACCATATTTTTGCACACGATGTATACAACGAAGAACCCACTTATTCATGGCATTTTGCTTGTCGTAAACCATGTTGTTGTACCCTTTCATTGCACACTTCGCAGACGGCATCTCGAACTCGAAGTCATGCGCGAAAGGGCACATTGCAGGCACTGGAAGACCAACTTTCTTCTTGTCAACCAGTACATAGTTTGGCTCCACGACTCTTGCCCTTTTACCTATTTTTTTTTCATTTTTGAATTTTTTGTCAGGCATCACGAATCTTTTTCATTTTATGAATACAGTAGTGTTACTATAGGACCAACCTCTCGAAGTGTAGACAATCACCTCATCATGTTCATCATCTTCCTGAAGAATACTAGAAAGACTCCTTTTTTTGTACCACTGTGGTCTGCATTTATTTCTCTAGTTAAGAACCATCGTAGTACAATTGTATTGACACTTTTTTTAAATTAATTGTTTCCAATGGATTACCTCTGCAGCTGTCCCGGGTTTCAACCCTCTCAACCATAGCCTGATCGTCGATGTTATCTCCAATCCGGTTTGCAGTGTAACCTGTTTCACCAAAAACTTCACATGTCAAACAGACACAAAAGACATTCAACGGTTAGCCAAACATGGTTTCCAGACATCATGGAATAATCGACTACAATTACTGACCAGTTATATCACTCAACGGCACTCCCACCGAGGTTTGTCCAAGGTCTACTGTAGCACTCGCAAGACAATGGAGAGGCTGAAGATCCAAACCTCTAGGTTCTATTATGAAAGCAGCGTACGTCATGACAGGCACCGGGGGAACAACATTTGTAGTTGAACATGTACTGGATTGTCCACATCCACCTGTCAGATGGCCTGCGTAATGTTCACTACCAGTATCCATTGGAACACATCGAAGAGGTACCGGGTTCAGCACACAACTCCCGGGTACTATGTTTGTACTGGATGTTCCTTGTTCTCCCGCCATTTTGTTTACACCAAGCCCAGCATTGTTCAACCCTTCAGGTGTACGCATTGCGTGCGGAACATCGACATTTGATGCCACCTGCCCAATGTAGTCCCCACAGCTTGCTAGTCCTGCCAACATTGTCCCATCTTCGAATTGGACGCCACTGCGGGCACCACTTCTGTGTACTGATCCATGGTTACTTCTAATGTGTCCAATGTACGGTATATCTGTCAAAAAAACAGAACAAACATTGTTAAACCCACAAGGTGAGAACATATTATTACATAACCGGCACAAAACGTAAACCCAACCCACCATGTGACAGGATCTTTCGAATGAACTCTTCCATGCCCACCACACGCTCCGACCCTCCAGGCATCCCTTTGTTTCAAATTAGTGGAAAACAAGTTAGTGGACTCGCGTAACGAACGAACCCCTCGGAAACTAAAACCAAATAACCGGAATCTCACCAGAGAGTATAGTGTTGACATTCGAAAGATGTATTGCGAGGCTAGGCACTGAATTTCCAACACCCTTGTCAGATAGATGGTTCAACAAATACTGGATACCTTGCATCTTAGTGAATTCTTGGCTCCGTTCAAACTCTTGCGCCAATGTAATAGTGGTTTGGTCACATGATGGCATGAACCTAGATAATTCAGTGTAGAACTTGTCCTCCCTCTTCTTTGATGCTTTATTCAATTCCGCAAACCCATCCCTCAACCACTTCCCAGCCTGCAAGCACACGAAGTAGTGAATTTTTTTGTTGTGGTACAAATTTCAGTTCGGAACGATGAAGGAGGTTAAAACTGAATTATGCTTTCCATCCATATGAATCTATGCATCTTACCATGGAGACCATATTTGCGTCCTCTGGGTTCATTGGTCCATTCCTCTGTGTTTGAGCCGAACTGTCAATGATATTCGCAGCCACATCTTGCCCCACTAGCTCTCTCTCTCCTGACTCGAGCTCCGCGTCCACCTTGTCTTCGGACGACGCACCGCTCTATCTCTGCGGTTTGGAAACATTGCTGGGGCATTTCAAAGTTCACTTCTTGTAGTCAGGCCCTGTTACATGTCGAAGTCTTGAGTTTAAAAGCAACAAACGGATCACAACAACTTTTTCCCAAAATTCAAATGAATTCTTACCCTCAACATGCCATATATTTTCTCATGCTCCATCGCAAACGTGTCCTCCACGATCAGACCCTTCAAAATATTTGATCTGTAGTACTTCACTCTTGGGAACAGATGGCTTGGAACGCCATACCTTACAGTGTTCAAGTTATCGAAGTAAAGGCACTGCAAACAAGAAAAGTTGTAAACAATTTATAATCAAGTTTGCATTATATGTATAAGCATCTCACATTCTGCACACATAAAAATAGCAAAGTTCCAAAAAAAATGGCCTGGTTAGGTATGCAAACGTAAAGAGGTGGATAATGAGTAACAACCTGCAAAACAAAGTGGCATCCGTAGATGGTTATCCCCCTGCCTCCACACCTTATTGTTTGTTGCACAGTCCTAGCCCCCTCAATCAGCTCTTCAACCCCATACGCAGATCAGTCTAGGTTGCGCAGTTGATCAACAGTCAGTGTTGCAAGCAGATAGGCATCCCTAGGCACATACCATCTTTTTTCTCTTGGGCTGAAGAAAACCGACACATCAACCATCCCATAGGCAACCATGAGCCTTTTAAGGTTTTGCACCACACCTGCCTTGTACTCATCTTGCTGCAGAACATCTAGTAGCATATGAGTAGTGATCTCCGAGTTGCCAGGCAAACCTAGTACAGCTCTAGCATCAAAGATCTCCTGTGGTGTTGGTGGACCTACTGTCCTACTGATGGGGACAGATCCGGACTCCTTACACCCTAGAATCCTTGTGAAGGACAACGCATTCAAATCAACATACCTATTTTTCCAAGCACAAGCCTCCTATATGAGGTATCTAGACACTGCAGCAAGAACTGAGAGAAATCTCTACTGAAATGTGCGAAACGGTCCAAATACAGTAAACCACCAAGACCCATGTCTCCTATCAAAGACAGAGCATTGTCAGACCAAGACTCAACTGCATCGACCAAATCTTTTGGCGCGAAAGAGCTCTTCACCGTGCATATTCCAGTGATAGCCATCCTCCCAACCGTAGGTGCAAGTTCGAGTTCAGCAGGCAGGTGCCTGGCCCTTTCTTCCATGGTTTTCTCGCCACATCCTTGAGTTTCAGAAGCACCATCTACAACTGTTGTCCCCACCATAGCAGTTGCAGACGAAGAACCTCCACCTCCACCGTTCATCCCCAAGAAATCCCTTGTTCGTATCTGATAGAAAAGGAGGAGCAAATCAGATTGAAACCAAATTAAAAATATCAAAACTCTGCACGACGTTCGTCACTTTAAAACACCAAAAAAAATACTCTCAATGTAAGTACCACCCACCATTGCCGCCTAGACTTCGAGCTCGGACCAGGCTTCCTTCCCACCCGAGGTCTTCGCTCTGTTCTTCAAAGAGTGGAGTTTGCTAGTGCTAATGTCAAGCTGTTATTCACTTTGTCTCAACAACTACGCTGCCTCCTCTCCTCTTATCCTCTCCCTCCTCCTTAACTCTTCCATCAAACCGCCCTCTGAGCAAAGGTCACTTCGTCCCTCTTGCACTCTCAGAAGGTTGGAAAAAAAAGACAAGCTAGTTACACAGGCCAGCCAGCTACCTACGAACTGCGGAGCTAGCAAAATGGCCATAAGTACAGCAGCGTCAGACGCGTGAAGAGCACTCCTATACTAACTCTCAGTTTTCTAACATGGAAACTCCATCGCAGCGTAAGAGAAAATCCCCCAGCATATTTTTGCATTGAATGCTCAAGCTTTATGCACGTTGATAACGTCGCATTTTCCGTTGGGTCCCATTGCTCTCGGAGGCCCAAACGGTCCCATTTCGAGCTCAAGCAACCACGAATCCATCTATATTTTCTGTACGGGCTTACTGTACATCATGGGCTAGGTCGACGCTCCTTGTACTCTACCACAGCACACACAATACTTTGGTTCGAAAAGGAGCTGACTTTTATTTCTTAATCAATAAAAACGCATTACAAACCGCAAGTACTAGTAAAAAACTTTAATGCGTAACTAATCTTAATCAAAGATCTAGTTCATTGGATTTATAATCATCCACCTCATTGTCACACACAGCGAAAAGCTCGATTGGCTTCAACACTGAAACTAAGTACATGTCTGAATCTGCCCAGCAGTTTCCATCCAGCTCTTCCACGCAAACGCCACCCCGGATGTCACCGTCTCCTTTGGACACCTAAAACCATGCGCATACTGAAATACTGTTTTTGTATAAACCGAATATTATACTAATTAAACCAAAATGTCGTTACAAATCCTAACAGCACCAGTGTTAGGACTGTGCCAACTTGCAACAGTGTCGTGACACGCCAAACGCTTCTTGCATGAAGAGTCAGCCGAGTCCTGTCAAATTGCAACTTTGTAAGAACAAACAACCAATTCCATAGAAACCTTCAGCGATCTCACCAAATTTACACCTACCAGGAGATCTTTTGCACTATCACTATCACCTGACAGCACCACCATTCCTACGACTGTGCAAGCTCCATGAACAACCTTGTACCGAAAAAACAAGCAAGGCATTACCAATATATGAACTATGCATGGAACCAGAGATATGAATCAAAATAGAAACTGGATCTACCGAGGCTCAAACCTTTGATTTGTATTTCTTTATCACCATTCCAACTACACCTAGCTTCCATGCTTCCTTCCCTTCACTGCAGACCATGATGGAATCTCCCATACTTTTCAAAAAATGGGGTTGTCTGTCTGATCCCGGTTTTGGCCTCTGAGCACTCGGAGCTCCATGGGTTCATATAGATGGAGCAGGTCAGGTAATTGCATTTAATGAACCTACAATTCAAAATTCAAAAAACCATAACAAGTTTTTTTTCCAAGCAGATTAGCCTCAGATCCAATCAAGACTGGAGTTTTTGTCTTAACCATCATGCTTGTCACATCTTTTTCCGACTGTTTTTTACAGAATGTGTTTCGTAACAGTACCAAATAGGATCCTATATTTTACACAAGCATCAATTGAATAAATAAGATAAATTTGTTATAGACTTAATGTATTACAACAAATACAATCAAATGTTTCTCCAGGCATCAAACTAAACATTTGTTTCACACAGCCTGTTTTCCTGTGTCCTGTCAACCCACAATTGCTGCACTGGGAGTCTTTTCTTGGCTTCACTGGCTGATCTCCTCGCATTGGACATGTTGTTTTCTTGTGTCCTCTCTCACGACAAATACTGCAAAACCTCGAACGCTTCCCTGTTTCTTCGTAAGGGGGCTTGTCTCTAGCAGTTGTTAGTCTCCCGCGTTTAAGTCTTTTCTCCGGCGCAAGCAGTTCTTCTACTGGCACATAAACCTGCGATGTTGCGCATCTGACATATGTTTTGTCCCTCCTACAGCTTGCAAACTTGCCACTGAGCCCACAGAGCATGACTCATCAGCATGGACTGTCTACGGACATGATTCCAATTCTTTGCTATAATTGGTCTGTCTAGACCCAACAGAATTAGTCTGGGATGATGCTATCGATTTTTCCAACATACTCTTCCCATCCTTAACATCACTGAATGCAAGAGCTTTTGCCTTAAGTTCACACAAACCTATCATAACACAATCAAACGCATCTGGATTACTGTCGCCTAGATGGACAACCTCAAGGGCTGTGATATACATTGCAGAATGCCTGAAAGTTATTGCTTCGGGAGGTCCCATGTCCTTTTGGTAGTGCCTAATATGACCCGGAAGAATATCTCTTGCATCAACAGTCCACCTTTTCATTATGTGATTATGCGGTATTCTGTGGACATCCAGAGTTATCATCACCTACCACAAACATATGTGATAGTCACATTCACACTCACATTTTCCTATGCTTTCGGGGCTCCATCGGTTCATATAGATGGAGCAGGTCAGGTAATTGCATTTAATGAACCTACAATTCAAAATTCAAAAAACCATAACAAGTTTTTTTCCAAGCAGATTAGCCTCAGATCCAATCAAGACTGGAGTTTTTGTCTTAACCATCATACTTGTCACATCTTTTTCCGACTGTTTTTTACAGAATGTGTTTCGTAACAGTACCAAATAGGATCCTATATTTTACACAAGCATCAATTGAATAAATAAGATAAATTTGTTATAGACTTAATGTATTACAACAAATACAATCAAATGTTTACTCCAGGCATCAAACTAAACATTTGTTTCACACAGCCTGTTTTCCTGTGTCCTGTCAACCCACAATTGCTGCACTGGGAGTCTTTTCTTGGCTTCACTGGCTGATCTCCTCGCATTGGACGTGTTGTTTTCTTGTGTCCTCTCTCACGACAAATACTGCAAAACCTCGAACGCTTCCCTGTTTCTTCGTAAGGGGGCTTGTCTCTAGCAGTTGTTAGTCTCCCGCGTTTAAGTCTTTTCTCCGGCGCAAGCAGTTCTTCTACTGGCACATAAACCTGCGATGTTGCGCATCTGACATATGTTTTGTCCCTCCTACAGCTTGCAAACTTGCCACTGAGCCCACTGAGCATGACTCATCAGCATGGACTGTCTACGGACATGATTCCAATTCTTTGCTATAATTGGTCTGTCTAGACCCAACAGAATTAGTGTGGGATGATGCTATCGATTTTTCCAACATACTCTTCCCATCCTTAACATCACTGAATGCAAGAGCTTTTGCCTTAAGTTCACACAAACCTATCATAACACAATCAAACGCATCTGGATTACTGTCGCCTAGATGGACAACCTCAAGGGCTGTGATATACATTGCAGAATGCCTGAAAGTTATTGCTTCGGGAGGTCCCATGTCCTTTTGGTAGTGCCTAATATGACCCGGAAGAATATCTCTTGCATCAACAGTCCACCTTTTCATTATGTGATTATGCGGTATTCTGTGGACATCCAGAGTTATCATCACCTACCACAAACATATGTGATAGTCACATTCACACTCACATTTTCCTATGCTTTCGGAGCTCCATGGGTTCATATAGATGGAGCAGGTCAGGTAATTGCATTTAATGAACCTACAATTCAAAATTCAAAAAACCATAACAAGTTTTTTTTCCAAGCAGATTAGCCTCAGATCCAATCAAGACTGGAGTTTTTGTCTTAACCATCATACTTGTCACATCTTTTTCCGACTGTTTTTTACAGAATGTGTTTCGTAACAGTACCAAATAGGATCCTATATTTTACACAAGCATCAATTGAATAAATAAGATAAATTTGTTATAGACTTAATGTATTACAACAAATACAATCAAATGTTTACTCCAGGCATCAAACTAAACATTTGTTTCACACAGCCTGTTTTCCTGTGTCCTGTCAACCCACAATTGCTGCACTGGGAGTCTTTTCTTGGCTTCACTGGCTGATCTCCTCGCATTGGACATGTTGTTTTCTTGTGTCCTCTCTCATGACAAATACTGCAAAACCTCGAACGCTTCCCTGTTTCTTCGTAAGGGGGCTTGTCTCTAGCAGTTGTTAGTCTCCCGCGTTTAAGTCTTTTCTCCGGCGCAAGCAGTTCTTCTACTGGCACATAAACCTGCGATGTTGTGCATCTGACATATGTTTTGTCCCTCCAACAGCTTGCAAACTTGCCACTGAGCCCACAGAGCATGACTCATCAGCATGGACTGTCTACGGACATGATTCCAATTCTTTGCTATAATTGGTCTGTCTAGACCCAACAGAATTAGTGTGGGATGATGCTATCGATTTTTCCAACATACTCTTCCCATCCTTAACATCACTGAATGCAAGAGCTTTTGCCTTAAGTTCACACAAACCTATCATAACACAATCAAACGCATCTGGATTACTGTCGCCTAGATGGACAACCTCAAGGGCTGTGATATACATTGCAGAATGCCTGAAAGTTATTGCTTCGGGAGGTCCCATGTCCTTTTGGTAGTGCCTAATATGACCCGGAAGAATATCTCTTGCATCAACAGTCCACCTTTTCATTATGTGATTATGCGGTATTCTGTGGACATCCAGAGTTATCATCACCTACCACAAACATATGTGATAGTCACATTCACACTCACATTTTCCTATGCTTTCGGAGCTCCATGGGTTCATATAGATGGAGCAGGTCAGGTAATTGCATTTAATGAACCTACAATTCAAAATTCAAAAAACCATAACAAGTTTTTTCCAAGCAGATTGGCCTCAGATCCAATCAAGACTGGAGTTTTTGTCTTAACCATCATACTTGTCACATCTTTTTCCGACTGTTTTTTACAGAATGTGTTTCGTAACAGTACCAAATAGGATCCTATATTTTACACAAGCATCAATTGAATAAATAAGATAAATTTGTTATAGACTTAATGTATTACTCCCTCCGATCCTAATTAAGATTCGTGACTTGTACTGTACATTTATACTTAGTTAGGTGTTTCTCTCCGACGCTTTTTCCGGATCGGAGGAAGTACAACAAATACAATCAAATGTTTACTCCAGGCATCAAACTAAACATTTGTTTCACACAGCCTGTTTTCCTGTGTCCTTTCAACCCACAATTGCTGCACTGGGAGTCTTTTCTTGGCTTCACTGGCTGATCTCCTCGCATTGGACATGTTGTTTTCTTGTGTCCTCTCTCACGACAAATACTGCAAAACCTCGAACGCTTCCCTGTTTCTTCGTAAGGGGGCTTGTCTCTAGCAGTTGTTAGTCTCCCGCGTTTAAGTCTTTTCTCCGGCGCAAGCAGTTCTTCTACTGGCACATAAACCTGCGATGTTGCGCATCTGACATATGTTTTGTCCCTCCTACAGCTTGCAAACTTGCCACTGAGCCCACAGAGCATGACTCATCAGCATGGACTGTCTACGAACATGATTCCAATTCTTTGCTATAATTGGTCTGTCTAGACCCAACAGAATTAGTCTGGGATGATGCTATCGATTTTTCCAACATACTCTTCCCATCCTTAACATCACTGAATGCAAGAGCTTTTGCCTTAAGTTCACACAAACCTATCATAGCACAATCAAACGCATCTGGATTACTGTCACCTAGATGGACAACCTCAAGGGCTGTGATATACATTGCAGAATGCCTGAAAGTTATTGCTTCGGGAGGTCCCATGTCCTTTTGGTAGTGCCTAATATGACCCGGAAGAATATCTCTTGCATCAACAGTCCACCTTTTCATTATGTGATTATGCGGTATTCTGTGGACATCCAGAGTTATCATCACCTACCACAAACATATGTGATAGTCACATTCACACTCACATTTTCCTATGCTTTCGGAGCTCCATGGGTTCATATAGATGGAGCAGGTCAGGTAATTGCATTTAATGAACCTACAATTCAAAATTCAAAAAACCATAACAAGTTTTTTTTCCAAGCAGATTAGCCTCAGATCCAATCAAGACTGGAGTTTTTGTCTTAACCATCATACTTGTCACATCTTTTTCCGACTGTTTTTTACAGAATGTGTTTCGTAACAGTACCAAATAGGATCCTATATTTTACACAAGCATCAATTGAATAAATAAGATAAATTTGTTATAGACTTAATGTATTACAACAAATACAATCAAATGTTTACTCCAGGCATCAAACTAAACATTTGTTTCACACAACCTGTTTTCCTGTGTCATGTCAACCCACAATTGCTGCACTGGGAGTCTTTTCTTGGCTTCACTGGCTGATCTCCTCGCATTGGACGTGTTGTTTTCTTGTGTCCTCTCTCACGACAAATACTGCAAAACCTCGAACGCTTCCCTGTTTCTTCGTAAGGGGGCTTGTCTCTAGCAGTTGTTAGTCTCCCGCGTTTAAGTCTTTTCTCCGGCGCAAGCAGTTCTTCTACTGGCACATAAACCTGCGATGTTGCGCATCTGACATATGTTTTGTCCCTCCTACAGCTTGCAAACTTGCCACTGAGCCCACAGAGCATGACTCATCAGCATGGACTGTCTACGGACATGATTCCAATTCTTTGCTATAATTGGTCTGTCTAGACCCAACAGAATTAGTCTGGGATGATGCTATCGATTTTTCCAACATACTCTTCCCATCCTTAACATCACTGAATGCAAGAGCTTTTGCCTTAAGTTCACACAAACCTATCATAACACAATCAAACGCATCTGGATTACTGTCGCCTAGATGGACAACCTCAAGGGCTGTGATATACATTGCAGAATGCCTGAAAGTTATTGCTTCGGGAGGTCCCATGTCCTTTTGGTAGTGCCTAATATGACCCGGAAGAATATCTCTTGCATCAACAGTCCACCTTTTCATTATGTGATTATGCGGTATTCTGTGGACATCCAGAGTTATCATCACCTACCACAAACATATGTGATAGTCACATTCACACTCACATTTTCCTATGCTTTCGGAAGTGGTTGAATAGGAAGGTAAAAGTACAAACCTTTAGTATATGACAGCAAACCATGCCCATATGCTCATACCGTCCACACTCGCAAGTGTACGTTGATCCATCAGCTGACATGCGCACCTCATAACGACTCTTAAACCAGTCTGGCCTTGACGCTGGGTTCACATGCAGAGCAATGTATTTTTTCTTCGGCTCAATCTCTTGAACAACAAATGATCCAGCTACATACAGCGCCCGTCCAAATAGTTCAAACATTGTCCGTGTGTAAATCTTGCTTGCATGCCTCTCAATTGGTAAGTTGCTCTTCAACACGGCTCCTGCCTGAAATATAAATCACACTTTACTATCATATAAGTTGCATAATATAGTTTTCTCTTGTTGTCAACAAAATGAAATTACTTACAAGCCTCGTCCTCTTCTCCTGGAACCCTTCCTCTTGCTCTCTGTCATACTGCAACTTTCCATACTGCTTAACAAAAACATTCATAGGACAGGCTGGCGGTACATAATTCTTCAGCATGTGGTTGGCACTCTCGCTCCGTTGAGTACTCGTCTGCTTTGCGCAAAACTTGCCACTGAAATATGGTTTAGCCCACTTCCTACGGACCTCATAGATCTGTATAAGGAATGTGTTACTAACCAGGACATACTTTTCAACCAGCTGCTTCCAACCATTTTCAAACTCTGTGACCGTAAGCATCTCATCTACAAGGTTGTGGAATTCATTGCGAAAACCACACTTCTTGTTATAGTGTGTTCCAAGACATTCCTTTGCCTTTCGCAGGACATGCCATTTACACCACCTGTGCGTAACACCGGGAAAAACATTTTCTATGGCAACCTCCATTGCTCTTGCTTGATCTGCAAATGAAATCACTTTTTCATTAAAAAAATCAACCGCGCTTGCATATTTCTTTTCTGATGTAAAAAGTTTTACCTGTCAGAATCGTCACTGGCCGTTTACCACCCATCATTTTCACGAACTCTGCGAAGACCCACTCAAAACTCTCAATTTTCTCATCCCTCATGAGAACACCAGCAAAAAGCATGCTTTGGAAATGGTTGTTAACCCCAACAAAAATCCCGAAAGGCATGTCGTAAAGATTAGTCTTGTAGGTTGTGTCAAATGTAACAACATCCCCAAAGTGATGATACTGCAACTTGCTCCTACCGTTAGTCCACAGAAGAGTCTGAATCCTACTTTCAGAGTCCACCTGTACGGTAAACTCACTTTCTCTTTCAACTCGGAGAATACTTCCATTGTTTTCTTGACATCTTCATCTCCCTGCTCCCTGCTTATTTTGCCACAAAGAGTCTTCAGAGACCTCTTTGTGAAAGGTACATTATCTGTCCTTCCAAAAAAGCTACCAATTATGCTGTAAACCTTGCTGAGGTTTACATTGTTTTCCCTAAGCTGAGCCACCAGCTCTCTTGTATATTTATCTATGTGCCTATGTGAGGGGAAGTGTAGCTTTTCAGCACAGGCATGCAACATCGCGTGGTTGTGGACTAGCCTAGACTCACATATATACCAGCCATGGTCAGCTGTTCGCAACAACCTGATCATAGCGGGACACTGACATCGGCTGGAGGTTGTATTCGTCTGTTTGGGCTTGCCCTACATTTTATACACAACGAGACAGCTTCTTAGCTTTCATACAAACTTTGTATTCACCACATAATGGAAACGGTTCAGGAAAGCAAGTTAGGCCTTACCGAGCAAACACACAACAACTCTTGCATGCACTTTGTGCCCTTCACATTGACCCTGCTCTTTCCATACCTGATTGACAGCTTCTTAGCTTTCATACAAACTTTGTATTCACCACATAATGGAAACGGTTCAGGAAAGCAAGTTAGGCCTTACCGAGCAAACACACAACAACTCTTGCATGCACTTTGTGCCCTTCACATTGACCCTGCTCTTTCCATACCTGATTCCAAAACCAGACTCCCATGAAAAAAGATTGTAGTAGTCATACGCCTCTCCAATCGAGTCAAACGTCAACCCAACAGCTGGGTTTACAATTTGATCTGTTTTTCTCTCAGCAAAACTCCTAAATGAATTCTCCAGCGCACTGACCCTATCTGAATTTGTATGTCTTTCATCACCAATTTTTCCAAGCCTTGGCCTGAGACCGAACAAAAAAACCTTAGTAAGTTATTTGTATCGCTTTCATCACCAATTTTTCCATGCACAACCTAACAGCAAATAGTTTGTCATAAATGTCATGCGTTTCACAAGGGAAACCCTTAATGTTATTTCACAGTACCGCTATCCGCTCAACAATATAAATGTACTAATCAAAATAATACGAAAACACTTTTTCCTCTTAAGCCAACCACTAAATTACATTGTGCACAATGTATGGAAAATATGAAAACATAATTACCTCTTAAGCCAACCATCAGGGCTTGAGCGTGATGGACCTTCCAACAGATTGCAGTCGACCTCATTGGAAACATCGATATCTTTACCCTTCGCTGGGTTCCTCACATCGCTCAAGGACTCCTCCAACGTTTCGGTTTCCGATACCTCAGGATCCGTTTCCAACCTACTGAATGTAAAAGAAACCACGCATCAAGCTATTTTATCCACGGTTCATGCGCAAGATCTAAAATCAGGTGAAAACAAATCTCAGTCAAGAAATTACCTGCTGCTGCAACCAACATTTTGCATAATACCAACAGGGTTGATAAGCAAAGGCTTCTCCCCACAAGACCTAGTAGGGGGCGACGAAGATTTCCCACAACTCCATGCCCAGCCGCCAGGCCTCGTGCACCATAGCCGAGAGAGACGAGAGGTTGAAGACGGCAGAACAGTAATACCATCAAGAGAACCTCACCCACAATTAATCACCTTGTCGCTCAGACCACGGGCTCTTCGGTACGTCCGAGGACAAGCACTAAATGCTACGATGTTCTAACCCGTTTTCCTGACGACAGCGTCCGCTCTCCACCCCTGTATTTCGAACCGTACTCAACCGTATAGCTTTTATTCCATATTTATTAAATGCAATATCGCTACTTTGTGCTCGGATCGCGAAGCTTCCCCATCCGTCCAGATTTCAGCCACGCTCGGGGGCCGTGAGCCAAAAGTCCGGGTCAGCCATAACATCCCTTTATTTTGGAGAGGCTAGCTTGCACTCGCGACCTTTCGCGCGGTTTCCGACAGCTCATGGCGTCGTTCCGACCGCAAAACGACAAAGTCGATGGGAGCAAGAAGATGAGCGCGGCCACCGTCGGCTGAGCAAGAAGATGAGCGCGGCCACCGTCGGCCTAACCAACTGCCTCCGCCGCCCGCGGCCGGACGGGGCTACCACGACTGCCTCACCCTCCTCAAATCGCCTCTTTCGCCCGTCTGTCGCCTTCCCAGCCATCCCACGGCCATGGCCCCACCCCACCCGTACCGATAAGTTTCGTCTTGACTGCCGCCTTCTCCGGCTCTCCACTGCAGCTCGGGGAATGGTGGGTGTCGGGGGAGGGAGAAATTGTGGGGGAGAGGGGAAGGGAACGTTGGGGGACCCGTGCGCGGAGATACACAATTTCACCTTTATTTTCTCTCGAAAACGACATCTCGTCTCTGTTTTTAGAGAGGAGTATGGAGTATCCTCCTCGTGCACTCATGCTTTGATCACAGTCACACATCAAGCCAAGTGCTCCACTAGTCGTACTACGTACCAGCTCGGCTGTTCCGAGAAGAGAAAAGAACCATACAAAAGGCCAAGCAGGCAACGAAATCCATTGCCGAACCCGGACAGCGACGCCTCCTTGCAGGCTCGGGCTCTTTCCACTCATCAGTGTAGTCATATCACTCTTCACTCTCCCACGCCGCAGCACTCCAGAGCCATGACACGCCGGAGCAACCACACCAGCGCCTCGCCCCCCACGAACGCTACGGTGGCCATGATCGCGGCGGCGTCTCCGTCTCCCCCGAGGCCGCTGCCTCCCGGCCCCGGCGACGCCGCGTGGGGCCCCTACGCGAGCTCCCGAGCATTCCTCTCCAACGTGGCCACCATCCTCATCATCCTCGCCTGCGTCTCCCTTCTCGCCTTCTCCCTCCACGCCGCCGCTCGCTCCCTCCTCCGCTGCCTCGCCCGTCGCCGCGCCGCGCGTGCGCAGGCGCAGGCGCCGCCGCCGAAGCCCCCGTCCGACGCCGCGGCGGCCGACTGTTCCGTGGAGACCGGGGCGGGGGGCGGCGTTCAGTTGGCTGGCGGATGGGCCGACGCGGAGTGCGCCATCTGCCTGTCGGAGCTGGCGGACGGCGCGCGCGTCCGCGTGCTCCCGGCCTGCGGCCACGGCTTCCACGGGGCCTGCGTCGACGGCTGGCTCGCGGCGCGCGCGTCCTGCCCCACCTGCCGCGCGCCGTCCCGCCTGTAACTGCGGGCCGGAGAGCCCTAGCCAACCTGTTCCTCTCACCTCCGCCATTACTGGGCCTGGTCCTGGATCCACGGCGGCACCGACAAGAAGTGACGCCAAGTGCGCCGTGACGTGGGGAGCTAGGACTGGAGCTCAGCTCAGCTCCGTCGTCGCGTGAAATGCGTGATTCTTCTTCACTGCTTCAACTCTTTGATGGCGTCTGATATCGACTGTAGCCATCTGCTTGTGCATATGGATCGCAATCGTACATCTCCTGTTCTCATGTCAAACTTGCATCGCATGCATTTTCTTGTAGGCCTGTTCATGATTTCCGATCCATCTCCCGTAATTTTTCGTCCGAGGAGAGCAAGCTCGTCACTCACTGACAAGTGACAATGCATGCTACTGTAATTCAGTAAATTCTTCGCGGTAACTAGAACAGTAGAGCGTGTGCGCGACAAAAACAAAAAGGTAAAGAGAAGAGAAAGAAAAGGGAGCGAGCTGAGATAGAGTGTTGTAGCCTCCGTAGGGCGCTGGTGCGAGAATATTGCTGGTGGTGGGGCTGCTTTGCGACCGGTGTGTACGTTTGGTTGGCTTTTGGAGCGGCAGTTGGCATCAGCGTTCGGCGGTGGAGTCAGCGTGATTGGGGTCGTTCGGCGCGCCATCGGGAGCAGCGCCATGGTTTGGCGCCAAACACGACGGCTCTCAACTTCTCCACCGACAGGATCTTGTTTTTGGTACCCGCTCCTCGACGAGCTGCGAAGGCTCGTCAAACTATGGCCTACTAGTTTGACACAAGACTTAGCAGCTAATTTTTTTTTTAATAATACATTTTTTTAATGAAATTCGAAAAATATTACGGAAAACCAGGAAATTCCAAAAATAATACGGCCTCGGCTAGTACTGGGCCGACAAGACCTCGTCGGCCAGAGTTGGGCCGAAAAGTGCCCGTCGGCTGAACTCTGGCCGACTGCTTTGCAGGCCTGCGGCCGACAGGCCTGTCGGTGTGACGTGGCCTCTCGTCGGCCCAAGCCTGGCCGACCGGCCCCCTATCGGCCAAAGCCTGGCCGACAGGGTGCCGAGCCTTCTTCTTCCTCCCATTCTTCTTCTTCTTCCTTTCTTCCTTTCTTTCTCACAGCAGCTCCCTACTGCCCGATCTGTCAATCCAACCAACAATTCTTCCTGCATGTAGTGTTAGAGAGTTTAGACAGCTGAGATATACATTGGGTTATGATTTTGTGCAATTTCGTGTTGTTTGGTTAGAGCAATGGTGTAGTTTAGGTGGAGGTGGTGGTGGTGGAGGGTGGTGGTGGTGGTGCAGCGTGGTGGTGGTGGTGGTGCAGCGTGGTGGTGGAGTGTGGTGGTGGTGGTGCAGCGTGGTGGTGGTGCAGCGGCGGTGGTGACGGTGGTTGTCCATTGAATCGGCACGCTTCAAGGGTATGCATTTTTTTACTAATTAGTATTTACTGTTAATTATGTACGCATTAGTGTTAAGGTGGTAGTGTGATATTGATATTGCTAGGTATTTATTGCGCTACTAATATTAAGTACATAGATGTTGCCGGTTATAACAGTAAATTGGTGTCACATTAGTGCGCATCCTTCAATTAGTGTGGATCAATGTTTTTAAATTAGAGTATGTTTTTATCTGTCATAAGTGTGGATCAGTGTTTTAAATTTAGAGTTTGATTTCATCTGTAAGTAGTCTGTAATTTAGACTTTTAATTTAGCTGCGCGAAGATATGGAACAAGTATATTTGATCAGTCCGGATGTGGATGAGAACCATCGCGCAAAGATATTACAGGAGCGTAGCCTCGAGCCTCTAATAACTCGAGGACCGAGGGAATATTGGCAGATACACCCTGCTTGGGAGGAGAGGTACATGCCTAATTGATTTTTACGTGTCATATATTATCTGCATTAATTTTCTTGTTCGCTACATATATATGATTACGAATTTATATTTGTTTGCAGGTTGAAGTGGGCTGGGCTTTTACCTTTCGCGCGTCTAGTAGAGGCCACTGCGGAGTCTTCATGCATGGTGATAGACAACTGTCTTCTCACATGCTTAGTGGACAGATGGAGGCCCGAGACCCACACGTTTCACTTTCGATGGGGTGAGATGGCTCCTACTCTCGAGGATGTATCTTTCTTGCTTGGGCTGCCGTTGGCGGGTCAGCCCATAGGGCCGTTGCAGGCCCCAGAAAATTGGGAGCACGAGATGTCACTTCGCTTTCAGGGTATAAACCCTAATGCTGGAGTGTTTAGGTCAGAGAATCACGGACCTAAGCTTGGATGGTTACTGGATTTTCAGGTACGCACTGTTTTATTTACATGCATCAATTTATATACAGAATGCAATGTTTCGCATGCATCGTTTCATTTCACTGACATAATTTATTTTGAAATGTACAGATACAGAGGTTTCCTGCTGGCATTCCGCTGAATGCTACACAAATCACTAGGAGCCTTGAAGCATATATCTTGTGGCTTATGGGGAAGGTGATGTTCACGGAGAACCATGTCACCACTATTAGCAAGAGGTACATCCCTATTGCTTTCGAGATCGCGAGTGCTACTGCGCCAGAACACATTACACAGAGGAGTTGGGGATCAGCTGTATTAGCGGCTACTTACCGAGCTATGTGCAACGGGTGCCATCTACTGTCGGATACAGCATCCATACTTGGATGTCCCTTGTTGTTGCAGCTTTGGTCATGGGAGAGGTTCCCAATTGGACGACCAGACGTGCGTGCACACGAGGCTTTCCCAGTGGATGCGTTTTTTGATGCTGATCACATAGACATGCCTACTTTTGGTTTTATCTGGACACGTCGTCAGGTATGTCTAATCTACGTATTTATCACAATTGTTATATTTTTGCCGACTTGCAATAAATTTTGTGTCGTGCAGAGACGCTTTGCTCATTCACAGATGAGGAACTGCTACGAGCCATTCAACGAGCAGTTCGACATTCTGAATTCGGGAGCGGTAATCTGGCGACCGTACACGCAAGCAAAAAAGGAGGCTATATACCCGGGTGGTATGTCTGACCTGTGCACGAGAGATCGCGCGTACTGGATGACAAAATCAAAAATTGTCTTTGATATCTGCGTGGAGGAGATGGCCCAGCAGCGGGTTATGAGGCAATTTGGTCTACGACAAGAGGCACTCCCTCTGTCGACAGAGGAACATGTCCCACCTAACATCCACGGGTAGGTTTAATTACGCATTGTTTATTTACGCATTATTCAATTACGCATCCACAGAGGAATTGTCTAACACTTACTACTACTGTAGGCTCACAAGAAAGGGAACTAATAGGAGCGCACTATCGTGGATGCGGAGGGTTGGCAGCTACGTTGCAGAGTGGGAAACTGCGACGACACGAGTCTGGCAGGAGGACCTCGTGTTTGATCCTGACCTATTCAATTCGTACCTGCAAATTTACATGACCTCAACCCGGATACGCATTACGTATGTCGAGCATCCTGAGCTTACACCGGCTCCTACTACGTGGGATATGTATCCGACCCAGTCTACTGCAGGCTCCAGACAGTACGCGGTAAGAGATTAGTTAATTCTTACAAATTTTGCAAAATTATGTACAACTTACTGATAACGATGCAAATTACAGGCTGAATTGACTTACCAGCTACAGACGGAGGTGTCCGATTACAGACGTTCCCTATCGTCTGGCCCTCTATTGGACCGGCCGCACCATCAGTCCTTCCTGCAGCGCTTCGAGCAGAGGCTGCGAGGTATCTACCAGGCTATCACGTGCACACGTGCGTCTGACGTCGATCACCGCCAAGCAGCACAACGCCCACCACGTCATCCACCGCAACGGCCACAGCCGCAGCCGCAGGTGACGCCTCAGGATCGACATCAACCACGACCTCGTATGACGTCGCACAGAGCACCCTCTCCTGACCAGGCTGGAGGCTCGACGTCGCAGCCGTCGCCCAGAGCACCCTCTCCTGACCAGGCTGGAGGCTCGCATTGGCAGCAGCAGTTTAGTCCCACGACAGGCTATCAGCTTCGACCACCTCCGCAGCCACATGGTAAGTACCTTGTAAATTTGTATTCACCACGCTAAATGCTACGTACTTCTTTCTTAATGTTGTATTGCATCCAGGAAATCGTCCGTCTACGTCCGCTCAGCAGTCATCTGGATCCGCATGGGAGAGTGAGCACGACAGTGGGACCATACCTGAAGTACGCACAGAACTGGACAATTGGATGGGTATGTACAATACTCCTCCACCCTACCCCACACAGGAGACGCAGGATGATGATGATGCTGGATCACTGATTCCTGGACGTGCGGTTGTGCCACCCAACAGGCTGGGTTGGACTCCGCCAGAACCAAACCTTGCCAGACCTCCGCGCATGCGCAGACGTCGTCCATGAGACTTCCGGTATATGTGGTCGACGCCGTGGTCAGTGATATCTTTGGGTCATATTCGTATTTCGATTTGTATGTCAGACATATATGTATTTCGATTTGTATGTGAGACATATATGTACGAGACATATTATTATGTATGTACGAGACATATCCTTCAGTAGTTCTACGAGACATATTATTATGTGAGACAACTCTCCGTTACAACTTCAGTAGTTCTACGTACATATATGTCTCACATATAACTCAACGATAACTAATTCTAATCACGTGGAGGTAACTGAGTACGAAAGTAATTCGAATCAACGACTTCACTTCCCTCTGCCACGTGCTCGTGTTGGAGGCATGAAGTCGTCATCACTATTTTCATCGACGACAGCCTTGGATGATCCACCACTCTTCGCCTTTGATATAGCCCTCTTCACTGCTTCAGCGTGAAGGAGATTTCCAGGCCCATCACGACATGCGCCAAAAAGCATTTCCATCCAACCAAAATGAGGGATCTCTTTGTTCACAAACTGTCCATCGGCAGGCCAGTGCTGGACATTCACAAAATCAGGGGAAAAAAGTTAGTACGATAACACTAGATTCTAACATAATATAAATTCGGTACTCAGTTACCTTCACGTGAAATGCATAGGCCTCCGGCGAAAAATGGATTATCTTTGACTTCGGTGTCATAGGCATGTCCCTAAGCCCCGCCTCAATAGCTTTTAGCTCATTAATTCTCTGCCACTTCCACCGCCACCCATCAATTTCATCCCTAATTTCTTCAGGGGTCATCTGGATTTTGGCTTTTTTGGCTATAATTTCTCCCACCTCACGAATGTTGCCCCACTCACTAACTAGCTCCCTATAACAGCTCTTGGGCCTACCCTCCCTAATACTACCTTCAGTCCATATTGCGGCGTGATACAAAACACACCACGACCTATGCTCCGAACTAGGACCCGAACTACCAGACATCGTTCCTATCCGACTGAGGAAATAACCACGCACCACACCCCTCCTCCATCACCAAATCTATTGGGGTATATATATAGGCTCACCCAGGAGAAGAAGAGCGGGAGAAAAAAGGCGGGAGGTAAATGGCGGGAAAAAAAAGGCGCGAGAACTATGGCGGGAGAATTAGGGCGGGAGAAATATGGCGGGAAAAATAAGGCTTTGGCCGATAAGGGCCGGTCGGCCAGGCTTGGGCCGACGTCACGCCGAAAGGCCTGTCGGCCGCAGGCGTGGCCCGCCATGCAAAGCAGTCGGCCAGAGTTCAGCCGACGGGCACTTTTCGGCCCAACTCTGGCCGACGAGGTCTTGTCGGCCCAAATCTGGCCGAGGCCGTATTATTTTTGGAATTTCCTGGTTTTCCGTAATATTTTTCGAATTTCATTAAAAAAATGTATTATTAAAAAAAAATCCGCGACTTAGCATGGAGAATGCCTTTGTATTCTGATATCGTTTCAAAGGATTGTCGTAGTAATTTGAAGGTTAGAATTTTTCTAGGTGGGTTGTGTGATTCCTATGATTCAATCTCATAGGAATATGTTTCTAAGAATTTCCTGGCACTATATTTTATATGCATTTTTCTATCCCCTAAAATATCTTGAAAATTATATCATTCTTTTGCGTGTGGTGAATCAAACAATTTTTTTTTGCGTAGACAAAATCTTGTACGACTCCTGATGAATCGAAAAGGGCCCTTAAAAAAATTGGGCTTGTGTTGTTTCGCATGAATCTCAACACACATAAATAGAAAAAAATAATATGATCAAAGTACCACTTAACTATGGGAATTTTGGTTAGGAATTGTTTGTTATCACAAGAAAAACAAGAAGATGTAGCAACAATTTTGAGTAGATGTGAGTTTTCCTTAAAAATGGTACAAGAGAATCCTTTAGAAATTCCTAAGGATTCTAGCAGTGGAATCAGATGACCTCGACCTATGTACAACTAATTTCAAAGGACTCAAATATTTCAAAAATCATATGAAATTTCTGTGAATCAAGAAAACTTTTGGTTGTTGCAAGTTCACCACCAATTGGGCGTGCAGTCTCTTGATCTTTTTTTTTTGTTGAAATTCAGTCTCTTGATCTTTTTATTACAGGGTTGTAATCTCTTTTTCAAAACGTGTCATCCTGCCCATTTAAAGAGGCTTTAGAATTAGATAGGCTGTGCTCTCTTAGGGTTGACGGGCTGACAAAATAATAGTTCGCGAAGAAAGCTCTCGCTGCCATGGCCCATGCGTATCGGATAAGCTGGGCAAAACTCATGCTGCCCAAATAATGGGCTTATGGCGGCCCAGCAGGCATCTAGCGGTTTCAGATCAAAGTATATCTAGTATCAAAATCTAATCGTGTCAATTTGCTATAAAAAACAAATATCGAAAAAAATCTAATCGTGTCAATTCTGGCGTCATGTGTGGTGTACTCTTAGCCTTTTTCACGGCTCAAGAGCTGGTAATTAGCATCTCCACTAGTGGCCCCCAAAGCACCCTAAAGGCCCATTGGGGGGTGCCGGACATGAAAATTCACCTCACCGGCATCCCCAAACGCTCCGGTCCGACCCAAATTCTATCCGGCACCCCCGACTAGGCCCCCAACTTTGGAGGCCCTCTCAGGGGTGTCGGACACTGGCCGGTCAGTCGCTCCGACAGGTGGAGCCTGCCTGCCGGTGACACGAGGGAGGTAGAGCGGTCGGTCAAGCAGAGTAATGGGTTCGCCGGTTTCCAAGACGCCTGCAGCTTTCCCACGCGCCGCCGTGTGGCCTGTCTACGCGTCACAGGCATTGATGTCGGTGGTGCCTCGACCGCTTCGCCTGCCCACTGCCCCCCTTTTATAGCGCCCTGCTTCTGCACCGGCCGCTATTCCCCTCCCCGCGCTTGCTCCGGGACCTCTCTCTCCCCCTCCATTGCAGATGGCGCACAATGACGAGGCCGGGGGCTCGAATGCCGGCAATGAGGTCTACCGTGGCCACAGCCTCGTGACCGACGAGGCGTGTTTGTTCGAGCGGTACGACCTGTACGTGCCGGTTGACTACCGCTACCGAAGAAGTGGCGCCTGAGCCCCACTGGCCGTGTCGTCCCGCCGCTGCCCCAAGTCTGGGAGTTCAACCTTCGCATCCTCGAGAGGCGGGACATGATGACGGCGGAGCAGCGGCGCCACCCCGACAACGCCGCCACCAACTACACGGCATGGTTCAACCGCTTCCGCCAGAAGAGGGAAGCCGCCCTCGAGCGGTGGGACGACACGGAGCGCTATGCGACGGAGCGCCGCAAGGAGTGGTAGCGCGGCCGGACCCTGGAAGGCGTGCTCGCCTGGGCACGCCAGCGCGACGAGCGGCCGTCCCCCTGATGCCGCCATGCCAGACCGCACCGCGCGCTGCACCGCGCGCCGTCAAGGAGGAGCCGGGCGTCAAGCTGGAGCCCGGCGTCAAGCGGCCGAGCAAGCTCGCCGTCGTGAAGGAAGAGCCCGGCGTCAAGCAGTGCCACAACGGCGCCGCTGGGAAGAAGGAGCCCGAGCCCGAGGAAGATCTGCCCCAAGGCTGGCGGGTTCCATACCCTCTCCGGGACGCCGCCGGCGATGGAGACACGCCAGGGTTCACCGCCTCGCTGCTTCTCTCGGCCAGTGCCGCCGCCGCGCCACCCGCTCGACCCCGACGACTGCCCGGGCTACTACTTGGCGATGCGCACGTCGCTGGAACAACAGCCCGCGGCGCCACGACGGTCGGCATCCGTCGTGAAGGAGGAAGCTGAGGCAAGGCCGTCGCAGCAACCGAAACCCGAAAACGCCGACGTCATCTACCTCTCCGATGATGATTAGAGGGCGGCTAGGGTTAGGGCAGGCGGCGGCGAATTAGGCAAATTTCATTTGAATTTCTGTAAAATATGTTCGAATTTGAATGAAATTTGTTCCTTTTGTTATGTTTTGTCAAATTTAAATTTCGGCCGCATTTTAATTTGGGGGCTGCCGGTGGGGGAGGCGACCTGGGACAGGTGACCGACACCACCCAAATGGTGTCCGCTTTGGATGGTGCCGGACCATATTTAGGAGCCGCCTTTGGAGATGCTCTTAGAGCATCTCCACTCGCCGCCCTCAAAGTCCCCCCCCCCCCCCAAAGGCCTTTGGGGCGCGCCGAGCCAAAAATGGCTTCCACTCGCGCCCCCCAAAGGCCGATTTCGTCCGGGCGCGCCCCAAATTTCGTCCGGCGCTACCGGCCCAACCCCCTTCTCTGGGGGCCGTGGTGGTAGCGCCGGACGAAATGAAACGCGCCGTGGGCCAGCCGGTCAGCGTCACGGCGCCTCAAATTAATTCATCGCCGTCGGCCCCGCAGTTCTTTTGCCCACCTCGCTGCACCGCCATCTGTGTCGCCGCTCCCACCCCCGGCTCCGACCGGCGGTGAAGCTCGCCGGACTGAGAAAACCACCCCACGCCCGACTCTCCTCCGTCCTCCTCCGCCCGCCCGCCGCTTCGGAGCTCGCCGCAGCGCCTAGAAATTCGTCGGCGACCTCGCGCGCCCACCTTGCACTGAAGGTGTTCGACCAAAGGTAGTCATCGACTTTTATGTTATTTTGCCGGCGCCGGCGACAGGACGTTGATTGCGTTCCTATTTCCATTCCTACAGATGGACAGCGACGACGAGTTGATGGCGCAGATGATCATGGATGAGGAGGCGGACATCGACGCCGAAGAGGATGAGCATTTGGCCATTCTTGCTTGTCTTGCCCAGCTCCAAGCTGATGAGGCCGCCTGTGCCGAACCCAAACGAGGAGGATCACATCCAGGGAGGAGGAAGAGCAAGCAAAGAATAAGGGTGGAGGGGCATTGCATGCTGTATGCCGACTACTTCGCCGACGATCCAAGGTTTGATGCAAAGGATTTTCGAGGGTACTCTGGCCGATGTTGATCATGAAGTGCCAGCAGATTGGACTGACTACATCGCCGCACAGATGGAGATCAAGATGAAGGTCTTCATGAACAACTTCAAAACGATCTAGTGGAGCATTTGTGGGTGCGCAAAGAATTAGCCGCAAATTAGTTGTATGAATAATTTTTATTTCATTGTGCAACTTCATCATTTGTATAACTATATGTGTGCTACTATTGTTGAACTATATTTGTGGATCTTTATTTTTTGATGTTAGAATTGATTTGGGGCGTCTGTTTGGAGGCGGCGAGTGTAAAGAGGAGCGCCCAAAGGCGCTCTTTGGTCCGGACGCCCCCCCAAAGCGCCCGCGCCGGCTCAAATCCGGACACGATTTGGGGGGCGCGAGTGAAGATGCTCTTAGTCGCCGTCTAGGTTACTAGTACGACGTAACTACATCTACCCAGCTGTTTCTGCGAAACTGATGTTTATCGGAGAAGGATGGTTACCAACTCACGATTCATGACAGGTCGAGGACAGTTTGATACGGACATACAGTGTCCCTGTAAAAGCTCTGAGCTTACCACACGTCGAACATCGTTCTGATCATCCGACCGACCAGTGAAAGCTGGCATTGCCTCGAAAAGTTTGGTGAATGCAGTTATCTCCTATCTTAACTCTATCGATCGGTTGTACTTATTTGGCACGTGCAGTAGGACCGAAATATTTGACTACGTAAAGCTGACTGTGTTCATCCGTGATGCCGAAACCTGGCGTAATAAAACTCTTTTGCTATCTCAAAGAATAGATAGAGGTATGTAAAGCTAGCATTGGAAGGCCGGTAAGGGTAGCCGTGTACGTAAATAACTTGTTTTGTTGGATTTATTACTCTACAGTCGTACTTTTTCCTTGCTTTCCTACGTACTGATGAACAACGTGGACGAAACTTTCGCGCGCATTCAGCATTTCGTGGTAACAGGTAAAGAAAAGGAGCATTTTCGTGGTAGCTCATAAAAAGAGAGAAAGATTAGGTTTCTCCTAATTATTTCCTATACCTTCTTTAATAGAACGGGCAAATTGCTTTGCTTTATTTTAAAAAGTAGGGGAGAAAACAGCTACGAAAAAGTAGGGGAGAAAACAGTTACAAATGTACCAGTGTCATCATGCAACATGGCCATATTGTGCACCTCGAAGCACACACACGCCGTCGACGTTGAGAAGAGAGACCACCATTGATATTGCCATCGGGCGTCATCGTCATCACTACCCCACGAGACAGCGGCTCTGACTTCACCTTCGACGACCGCCGGCGGAACGCTCGCCCGGATTGGGTTGAAGGTATGCATGATGAATTCAACAATTTTGAGCGCAACAAAGTATGATCATTTGCTGAAGAGACCAAAGATAGAATCCATAATTAATGTCACAGAAACCAAATGCATATTACGAATAATTTAAGTTCTAATGATCAAGCATTCGTAACAAGGCGAGATTGGTAGCTAAATTTCTTAACCAAATTGAGGGTGTCGATGACGGTGAAACATTCACTCCTGTTACTAGACTTGAATCTCAAGTTATATTAGCTGGATGTAAAAAAAAGTGCATTTTTTATGCTCACCTAAGTGGGTTGGTACATGTTGTACAACCTCTAGAATTCGAGGACCCCGATTTTCCAAACCATGTGTGCATGCTCAATCAGACACTCTATGGACTCATACAAGCTCATCGTGCTTGGTATAATCACCTGAATTAATGATTATCATGTTCACCGTGGCTTTGATATTGGGCTGACTGATCTCACTATTTTTACCAAGAGAGTTGATGGAGAGTTGTTTGTGTGACAATTATATCTAGATGATATCATTATTTGGCTCTATCAATCAAGTTTTTAGTGGTCAATATCTAAGCTAATGACTGAGGAGCTTGAGATGTCCATGATGTGAGAGTTCAGACTTGAAGTCAAACAATTGAGAGGACTGACTTTCATCACTGACCATTTGGTCGGCAGCACGCACAAACACGACACGACCTACACGACGACACGAAACAAGTTTTAGTAGTCAATTATCTCTGCGCATCTTCGTGGAGACTTCAAATCGAGTCGACTCCTCATTAACCCGAACACGAGGTTGTACATCGATTCGAGACGACACATTAGAGCGTTCACACGTAGTTAAGCCATAATTGGCTTAACTCGAAATATGTTGTTTCATGAGTCCATCGAGATCTTTCACCGGGCGACTCGACCATATGTTACAAGTCATCCTAGACTATGAGCGGAAGCCGACTGCAAGACCTAGATGCACTCAGGGCCTAAGGGCATCTCCACTCGTCCCCCAGGCCACTTTTTAGGTTCGGTTTTAGGCTCGGATGCCTAAATAGCGCCGAAATTCTCCCAGTTGCCCCCAGCGCCCTAGGACGTCAAAATAGCGCCGGCGCACCTAGGCCAAACCCAGCCCGCTGGGGGGCTGTTAGCGGCGCCGGCCGAAGCTTTGGCGAATTGTGTCTCCCCATGTGTCCTTTTTCTTGGCCCTCTCAATCATTTCCCTCACAAACTTTTGCTTGGGGTGGGGTGTGGCTGCGAAGTTGCCCCCCAAGACACCAACTTTTTAGCCGGATGAAGTATTTGCCCCCCCCCCCCCCCCCAAGACGGTGGTGCTCTTGGAGGCTCCAACGGCTGGAGATGCTCTAATGATTAGGGAATACGAACCGGGTAGGCCCAGTACGTGAAGATGACCAGCATGTCCGGGTGAATTATGGCATGCACAAGGTGACCCGCCCTGATTGGGACTACTCAAGTACCAGGCTAGCTAGCTTTCTCATATCGCAAGCCAGATTTCTTAAGCTACATGGAACATGAAAGGTTGGAGCAGCGGACACGCGGGTTCAGGACTCTGATAACCCAAATTGACTCCAAACACTTGGAAACCTAGACTTGGCCACCTATATAAGGCCCAGTTCTTCTTGTCTTCTAGAAGGCTTTCTCGAGAGCTCCTTGGTTGGCCAGAGCTCCTTGGGGGCACCGTCGTCCCGTGGCTGTAGGTCATGACCAAAGCTTCTATGTGTGTTGTCGTGAGGCGATCCCATAATTCCATACAACTACAAGTTGGAGTAGGGCCTGGTTCTGGTTTACGGTTACTGCTATGGCGCGCCTATTCCCGAACCTTTAAACCACACAGTTTTCATGATTTGACCAAAGATGAGCCATTTGACATAAAAATTCAATACAAGAATAAATAAGAACTAAATTATAAATATTGCAATTCAATAAATAAGTTTCATAGCTCAACCAATAATCCACATTATTACAATAAAAGTTCGAATCAACAATAATTCAATACAAGAATAGTGCCGAATGGAAACAATTGTTTCAATCATACATGAATGAAATGAAATGAAAAATGAACTGAGATGAAAAAAATAGCAGACAATTTACTACCCGTGTAACTGCCAGATGTGCTCAATGAGGTCTAGCTGCAGCTGCTTGTGTGTGTTCGCATCCTCAATCTCCCTGTAAGTCTGAAGAAATGCTTCAACGCAATCTGGGTTTCTAGCTGGCTTCACACGGCTACCAACATTGTCATAGGAAAACTCCAAGTTCAAGTCTCTTTCATCCTCTACGATCATGTTGTGAAGAATCACACGGCATGTCATGATGTTTTTTCAGAGTTTTCTTGTTCCAAAAACGGGCAGGTCCTCGAACTATGGCAAACCTAGATTGCAAAACACCAAATACTCTCTCTATGTTCTTTCGACAGGTCTCCTGTGCCCTTGCAAATTCTATTTCTTTCTTTTTTAGGCTTTGAGATGGTCTTCACAAATGTAGACCAAGCAGGATAAATACCATCGGCAAGATAGTAGCCCTTTGTGTAATCATGTCCATTAAAGTGTAGTTGCAAGCCGGAGCATCACCTACGGCTAGCCTACAAAGTAGATGAGACCTCTGCAACACATTGATATCATTGAGCGTGCCGGCAAACCAAAGAAGCAATGCCAAATCCATAAATCCTTCGATGCAACGGCCTCTAGCACAATTGTTGCATCACCCCCCTTGCCACAATACTGCTTGTGCCAAGCCTTGGGGCAATTTTTCTAAGTCCAATGCATACAATCTATACTACCTAGCATGCCCGACCAACCTCGCTTCTCATTTGATGGTATTAACCTCACCGTGTCTTCTTCGTTTGGTGCTCGAAGATAGACTTTGCCAAGACACGAATGATCACTTTGGCAAACCTTCGAACCGACTCGATCGTAGTATCCTCACCAATGCGAAGATACTCGTCAGCGTAGTCAGCTGGAATGCCATACGCAATCACTCTCATTGCGGCCGAGATCTTTTGATATGCACTAAATCCCTACAAACCCGCAGCATTCCGTCGGCGGGTAAAATAACGACAATTTGCCTCGCAAGCTTCTACTATCTTCACAAAAAGAGAACGACGCATACGGTACCTTCTCCGGAAGATGTGAGCCGGATACGTCGGTTTCTCGGCGAAATAGTCTCGCATGAGCAACTCGTTTCCATAGAAGCGGTTCCTAGGAATGCAAAGACGGCCAGCTTTAGATCCTTGCCGCGTTCTTCTATGCCGGTCCTCGAACTCCTTGACGGCGAGGACCGCGACCACCATCTACCGCCGGCGACTCCCGAACAATGTCTCTACGTCCGAGTCATCGGAAGAGGAAGAATCCAAGAGCAAAAACTTAGCGCACGGGCTCAACTCCATCTGGAATGCATACCGGACCATAAGTACTGCCTAATCAGACGAAAAATAGAGTTAAATCGACCAGACAATCAATTACCTGTAGATCCGACGCGGCGGCGGCGATTTTGCCGGGATGCGCTTTTCCCTCGGGCGCGACGACTCCGAAACAGCCGGCGAGATGGGGGATGAAGACAGGTACGGGCCAGCTGAAATGTCCCTCCCGCCAATCGCTATTGCCATATACGGGGGCCCGGCGGTTCGTGGGTGAAACCTGTGCATTCGCGGTTCCGCGGGCCGATTTCACGGGCACCTTGAAACTCATTTACGGATCGACGCCTTTTAAGGTTACTGCTATTTCCGTTTATAAGGTTCTGAAACTGTCTTTGGCGGTTATTTTAAGGTTTCGCAGCTTTTGAGGGCTCTCTTAGAGATGCTCTAATAAGCTGACTCAATAAATTAGACGACTGAGTAATACAAACCTATAGTTTTCCAATTTTCACAACCGAACTAATAACATGACGCCCAAACAAGGTGGACTCTGAAGAACATCGCGATGCGGAGGAAAAACATACTAAATCTGTTTCGCAATGTAAACCTCTCTCTTTTTTGCGGGCAAACGTAAACATCTTTTTAGCAAGCAATTGTGAAACATATGGAGTAATAAAATACAAACAAGACAACACACACACTGGTAAGCAAGGGCGAAGGGCGGAGCGTGTGAGCGGAGTGTAGGTGAGCAAGGGCGACCAGCCGCGCGCGCCTCGGCGGCTACCTCGGCCGCCTCGCCATCGCCGCGTCCCGCCATGGATTCGCCGCCCGAGTTGTCGTGGTGGGATCACGGCAGATGCCATAGGTATGGCTAAGATGGGGCCGAATGGTCGTTGGGGGAATCCGGGGAGGGTTTATGCACTCAAGAAGTGCACACGCAAGAACACGCAAGAACACGAACAAAGAACCAAGAAAGCAAGAACACAAAACACACCACGATGTACCCTGCTTCGGGGCCCTCTTGCGGAGGTAACACCCCTACTGCAGCACTATCCTAGTCAGTGTATAGCTCCAAGTGACAAGTACAAGCTGCTCCTCGAGCTGTATGATGATACAATGGTGAGAACTCGTGTTGGAAGATGATGCTACAAAGAGAGGAAAAGGCAGTCCGAGCCTGAACCGAGGTCTCTCCGAGGTATCCCGAGCTTCCTCTCTATCTTTCTCTCTTTACCTTTGATCCTCAAATTCTCCGTCCGTCCCCCTCCAGCAGGAGAGGGTGAAGCCCACTATATAGGCCAGCCGGGTTACCATTGTGCCCCTCGCAGAACACTGTTGCCATGCCTCTGCAACGGTCACCACCGTACCACCGTACCTCGGTCGGGGACAAGACGTGGCTTGCCCATCTCCTGTAGCCTACCGGCAGAGCTAGCATGTCCCCTCTGACCGAGACAGGACGTGGCCTGGCAGAGCTACCTCGTAGCCTTTACCCAGACCTCGCGTGGTGAGCGGTCGGAGACGTGCAGGCCCGCCGAACCCGGAGCACGCCTCTGCCATGCTCCTTGACAGACGCTCCCGTGTCAGGCGCTCTAGTACCCGGCTGGAAGTGACAGGAGCATTGACTCCGTCCCGACCTGCAGCCCATCACCTCGGTTAGCTCGGCACGTCCGTGCCGTACCTTGAGTCTTGCGCTTAATATCTTTCACTAGGTCGGATCTTACTTCCTTCCCACAGCAACTCCTGCACCCACAACACAAACCACCGTGCTGAGGTAGCTAGGTCGGCAGAACATAGCTCGGACTGAGAACCTCGGCCCTGGCCACTAGTGTACCTCGGACCCTTCTGGGCCAAAATAGGTCGGCATGTATTCTCCAGGTCAAGATGAAGCTCGGACCTTCCCAGGCCCAAACAGGCCGGCCCTTTCCGTACCTCAGCACAACTTGGAACACCACCTTATGCCAAGCCTTGACCCTACCCGGGGATACCTCCCCGACACGAGTCCTCCCAGTCGCGCCGCTGGGCCGACTACTCCGACGAGGAAAGCGACTTCTCGCCGCGCTCCTACTGCGAGGTGCTTCGCAGCGGCACCCCGCCGGCGACCCGCTCCCCCGCACCTTCCCTGGCTCCGCCGCGGGTCGCGCCCCTGCGGCGCGCACGCTCAGCGGGTGGCCCTCGTCCCTGGCTCCATTGTGGTGGTGGCGGTGGGCAGAAGCGCCACCGTGGTTCCCAGCTCCCCGCCTTGGTGATCCGTGAAGATCTGCCGCCGGACCTCGCCGGATGCTGCTTCAATTGCACGCTGCCGGGGCACATCTCGAGGGATTGCACCAACGACACCAAATGCCTGCGCTGCAAGGACGACGGCCACCACGCGAGGGAATGTCTGTAGCGGCGCGCTCCGCCGGCGGCGCCGTTTAGGATGGGTGGCCGTTTAGGCCTTCGGGCTGCGGATGTGGAGCCGCGTCGCGCTCCGGTGCAGACGGGCATCGGCGCTCGGGAGACCCCCTCGCCCCCGGGTCCCATGGAGCAGCGGGGCACGCCGGTGCACGCGTGCTTAGGCGCACGGGACCCCCCTCGCAGCCGCCGGGTCTTGTGGAGTCTGCGGCATCGCGCGTAGCCCAGCATAGCCACTTTGATGTGGACACGCCGCCAGAGCCTTCGCGCCGTGTGGCTGACGGCATGGAACGCCGTGGAACCCAAGGGTGTGGAGAGCACTGGCGCGGTGGCCATGGTCGCCGGCAAGGTGTGGATGCGGGCGGCCGCTGGGCGCCTCGGGGTGAAGATTTTCCTCCCCTTCGCTCCGAGTGTGGTGGCCGCAGGTCTGTGTCGCCGCCGCGCTCTCCGGCCTCGGAGCAGCGTCGTGGGAAGATGCCGGTGGTCGACCGGCCGCCATGGGAGGTTGTCTTCCTCCCCCGTTCGGCTGAGATGGACAGGGCGGAAGCCGCGCTCAAGTGGGGCATGGTGGCGTTCGTCTCCGGCAGCCGGGCGCATGTCTCACCGGAGGATGCGGTCCGCACCGTCGTGGAGCAGCTGCCCAGGACGGAGCGCAATTTCTCTGTCCACCGCTACTGGCCGACGGACTTCCTGGTCCACTTCTCGAGCAGGCGCTTCCGGGACGAGGTGGCGATGGCGGGAGTTGTGGACGGCAGGGGCTTCGCGCTCAGGTTCTCGCCATGGAACCGGCAGCTATAGCCTGTGGACTGTTCTCTGCGCCACAGGGTGCAGCTCGAGCTCACCGGCGTGCCTGCACACGCGTGGAACCGTACGACGGCCGGCGCGTGATGACCCACAAGTATAGGGGGTGTATCGTAATACTTTCGATAAATAAGAGTGTTGAACCCAAACGAGGAGCAGAAGGTGTTGACAGTAGTTTTGATCAAGGAATCACTGTAAATACTAGCAGACAAGTTTTTAGGGTTTTTGATATTGCAGATAAATAAAATACGAGTAAATAAAAGACAGTAATAATAATTGCAGCAAGTGGCCCAATCCTTTTTAGAGCAAAGGATAAGCCGGTTGGTTTACTTATGATGGCAAAATGTTCTTGAGGACACACGGGAATTTCGTCAAGTGCTTTCGCTTCCTACAGCCGATTAATATTTATTGTTTTGATAAGTGTTGTGTGGGTGAACCTATGCTAATGCACTGACCTAACTTGGACTAATACATACTTGTGATTAAACCCCTTGCAAGCATCCGCGTTACAAGGAAGTAATTAAGATAAATCTAACCACAGCCTTAAACTCTGAGATCCTACACTCCCTCATGCACCGGTTTACTAACGGGGGTTTAGGTTTCTGTCACTCCGGTAACCCCACAATTAGTAGCCGAATACACAATGCATTCCCCTAGGCCCATAAAGGTGAAGTGTCATGTAGTCGACATTCACACGACACCACTAGAAGAATAACACCACAACTTAAATATCAAACCATTAAATATTACTCAACATAGTTCCACTACTAACAGCATGACTTCTCCCATGTCCTCAAGAACTGAACGAACTACTCACAAGACATCATATGGATCATGATCAGAGGTGATATAATGATGAATAACAATCTGGACATATACTTTAATTCACCGATAAAACTTAATAGCATCAACCACAAGTAGTAATCAACACCGGGAAAGTTTCCCTATGAACTACACAAAGTATAACCCTAGATGTTACAGCGGAACGAAGTGGAGCGGTGGAGATGATGGTGATGGCGGTGGAGATGATGATGATGATGATGATCCCGATGAAGTCCAGCGTGATGACGATGACGATGGCGATGATTTCCCCCCTCCGGGAAGGAATTTCCCGGCAGATTTCTCCCTGCCGGAGAGCTTTTTCTCTCTCTGTGGTTTCCGCCTCGTGGAGGCGGCGGAATATTTCCTCGATGGCTCCCCCGTCTTAGGGTTTCTGGGGGATGAAGTACGCGAAGGGGGAGCGCCAGAGGTGGGCCAGGGCCCCCACACCCACCACGGCTCGGCCAGGGGGGACCCGCGCCGCCCTATGGTGTGGGCCCCTCGTGGCCCATCTCTGCCTCCCCTTTTGGCTGCCTCCGGCATCTGATAAAATAGGAGCTTCAGCATAATTTCCCTGAATTGACGATCTTCAGAAATAGGGTGTCTTGACGATGCTTTTTCCAGCTGAATCCTGACTCCGCAGTTAATTCTCCAATAATCATCAAACATGCAAAACAAGATAAAATAACATAAGTATATCATCCAAATATGAAATATATCAATGAATAGCAGTAAATTATGATATAAAATAGTGATGCAAAATGGACGTATCAACTCCCCCAAGCTTAGACCTCGCTTGTCCCCAAGCGAAAGCTGAACTCAGTAAACAAGACCACAGGTTTATGGAGTGAAGCGTCGATAATAAAGAATACGGACAAGAAGCATCAACATGTATTAATACACAAATCATTTTAGACAGCAACTTCCCCTCATATAACTTATCTTGAAACGAGTAATGGAAATCACAATAAAGGTGCATAAAGAAAATCATAGTTTGGTGATGGCAAACTTCGTTCTTGGTCAGAGAACAATTAACAGATTGTACTTATCTTTCGAGTAGAGTCCTTATATTGGAGCTATATTGCAGAACTTACATGCTCAATTATCACAATTTCTTTACAGTCATTGATAACTTTCAAAGTTATATTCCTTCAGATAAAAGACTTGTGCAAAACAAGGAAGGATAACAGACATGATTGATAATATTAATATATAGATGGTTGAATCACAACAACTCAAATGCTTGCTTAAGAAAGAAGGGAATAGGTTTACTGACTCAACATAAAAGTAAAAGAAAGGCCCTTCGCAGAGGGAAGCAGGGATTAAATCATGTGCTAGAGCTTTTTAAGTTTTTGAAATCATATAGAGAATAAAAATATAAGTTTTGAGTGGTGTATGAGAATTGTCAACGAATGGTAGTGGGTGAAAACAATATCTCTCTTGTCAACCAGACTTTCAAGAGCGGCTCCCATGAAGGACGTTATTTCTACCAGCAAGGCAGATCATCCCTCTTTTTCTCTTTTGTTTACACATGCAGTTATTCACTGGTATCATTGCTTGTCTGATAAATCAGGGCAAAAATGTGAAGAGAATTAAGCGGTTAAAGTTGTAATTAATTGGGACTGGGCACCCCATTTGCCAGCTCTTTTTGCAAATTTAATAGATAAGCGGATGTATATGCCGCTAGTCTGGTGGTGAAAGTCTGTCTGACAAGCTAAATAAAGAATAACCCACATACTTCCTCATGAGCTAGTAAACAGTGACACAAATAAGGAGTAGTAGCTTTTGAATAGTTTAAAGGTAGCACATGAAGTATTTACTTGGAGTGGCAAGGAAATACCACATATAGGTAGTTATGGTGGACACAAATGGCATGGGTTTTGGCTCAAGGTTTGGATGCACGAGAAGCATTCCCTCTCAGTACAGGTTTTTGGCTAGCAAGGCTGGGTAGCAAGCATAAGAGTGGAGGGATACAAACAAATATAAATGTAATAGAAACAATCATGCAATCTTCCTTGTAAGCACAAATAATTTTAACTTAAGAATACTAAGCTCATGAGCCAACAAGAAAGAAAGATAATGAGATAATGTATCTACATGCAATCCCTCTTTTCTACTTAAGCCTCAAAGTATTGTTGCTACTGACCAATGCTAAGTTTGCCAAAACCAAATAGATTTACTTGATGCTCCCAAAGTGATGCCAATACTAACAACAAGATCATTCATATGACAGAAATTTGCAAACTAAAATAAAGTGTGCAGAAAGTAAATGATAAAACTTCTCATTAATATTCCAATAACGGCAACTCACACCAAGGGATACATAGATAACCAACTAAAGGAGAGATACTTCCACACTGCAAACCATCCTATATGATAACTTCTCTACTCATGATATGACTCGACTGAAAAGTAAAAGGTAAAAGATAATGGTGATGATACCGCGGCACTCCCCCCAAGCTTGGAACAAGCTGAGGGGATGCCAATACCAATGATGAATTACTCCTTCGGTGGTGATGGTGAATTTCCATCATCAAGCTTCCAAGGTAAAGGCTCTCCATCCGAAACGACGACTTGGTTTCGAGTATCCTGAAACTGGCAGCAGAGCTTATTCGTTTAAATCTGGTCTCATACTCACAGTTTTGGTTTTGCACGTCGTAGAGTTGTGCTTGTAATTTGTTGGTGGTCTCGTGGAGTGAGAAGATATCATCCCAAAGCTTGGCGGTCTCCTTTTTGTGCTCGGCAATAAGTTCAGCAACTATCCTGTGATAGATGTCCACTTCACGTTCCGCCATCTTCTTGTACCTAAAAACTTCATGCTCCAATTCTTCCATCCTGGCTTCCAAGCTTCCTTCTCCTTTAGGACCCCGGACATCTTCTTTCTGCACCTCTCCATCCTTCAGTAGCAACTCCTTGGGATGCATCTTCAGCTCATTGATGTACGGGTTGACGACGTTCACGAAGAAGCTATCCTTAGAAGGCCCCGAAGAGGACATGGTGACTCTAAATCCCAGGACGATATCTGGCAGAAACAGGTCGAAACGAAAACACGACGAGAAAACGATATACGGACCTCGGGGGATCCGGGGATTATATAGCAAAAAGTTTCATAACAAAAGGAAAGTCCAGGTCGAAACCGGGCTGGAGACGGGCTCCGAGGCGCCCTCACCATACCACGGCGCGGCCAAGGGTGGGCCCGCGCCGTGGGGTGGTGTGGTGCCCTCGGGCACCGTTTCCTCCCCGTTTTTGGCTCGTAATTTTCCATATTTAATAAAAACAACAAAAACATAAGTTGGGAAGTTAAACGCGAACTTTTTCTTACCAAAACTGTTACCTATTCGAAAACAGACTCTGCAGTTTTCTGAATTTGACTTTTAATAAAATCTTCCGGAGTCACTACTTGAATAATATCAACGTCTTCGTTATAAGAATCCCCAGAAATATAATGCTTGAGTCTTTGACCATTAACCACTTGAGATTTGTCACCATCAAGCGAAGTAATTTTGATTGCACCTGAACGGTAAACCTCTGAAACAACATAAGGTCCTTCCCATTTCGAAAGTAATTTACCTGCAAAAAATCTGAGACGAGACCTATACAATAGAACTTTCTCACCAACATTAAACTCTCTCTTTAGGATTCTCCTATCATGCCATTGTTTCACTTTCTCTTTAAAAAGTCTAGCATTTTCATAAGCTTCACTTCTCCATTCATCTAAGGAACTCAAGTCAAGTAACCTTTTTTTACCGGCAAGTTTAAAATCTCTATTAAGTTCTTTTACGGCCCAATAAGCTTTATGTTCTAATTCTAGAGGTAAATGACAAGCTTTTCCGTAAACCATTTTATAAGGAGACATACCCATAGGATTTTTATAAGCAGTTCTATAAGCCCACAAAGCATCATTAAGCTTCCTAGCCCAATTCTTTCTAGATTTATTAACAGTCTTCTGCAAAATAGATTTAATCTCTCTATTTGATAATTCTACTTGTCCACTTGTTTGAGGATGATAAGGTGAAGAAATTCTATGATTAACATCATATTTAGCAAGGGTTTTTCTAAAAGCACCATGGATAAAATGAGAACCACCATCAGTCATGAGATATCTAGGCACACCAAACCTTGGAAAAATAATATCTTTAAGCATTTTTAATGATGTCTCACCATCAGCACTAGATGTTGGTATAGCTTCTACCCATTTAGTAACATAATCAACAGCAACAAGTATATGAGTATAACCATCAGAAGGAGGAAAAGGACCCATAAAGTCAAATCCCCAACAGTCAAAAGGTTCAATAACAAGAGAATAATTCATAGGCATTTCATTGCGTCTAGTTATATTACCAACTCTTTGACATTCATCGCATGATAAAATAAATTTTCTTGCATCTTTAAAAAGAGTAGGCCAATAAAAACCTGATTGTAAAACCTTTTGTGCAGTTCTATCTCCAGCATGATGTCCTCCATAAGCACTTCCATGGCATTTTCTCAATATTTCTTTTTGTTCAAATTCTGGAACACATCTTCGCATTATACCATCCACTCCTTCTTTATATAAGTGTGGGTCATCCCAAAAATAATGCCTCAAGTCATAAAAGAATTTCCTTCTTTGCTGAGCTGTAAAGGTTGGAGGCAAATACTTGGCAACAATAAAGTTAGCATAGTCAGCATACCAAGGACTTTCTCGCGAGCTTACCTTTATCACAGCCAATTGTTCATTTGGAAAACTATCGTTAACAGGAACAGGATCATAAGAAATGTTTTCCAATCTAGACAAATTATCAGCGACAGGATTTTCAGCACCTTTCCTATCTACAATATGCAAATCAAACTCTTGTAATAAAAGCACCCATCTTATAAGTCTAGGCTTAGCATCTTTCTTTTCCATAAGGTATCTAATAGCAGCATGATCGGTATGGATAATAACTTTCGAATCAACAATATAGGGTCTAAACTTATCACAAGCAAAAACTACTGCTAAAAACTCTTTTTCAGTAGTGGCATAATTCTTTTGAGCAGCATCAAGAGTCTTACTAGCATAATGAATAACATTCAACTTCTTATCTACTCGCTGTCCAAGAACAGCACCTACAGCAAAATCACTAGCATCACACATAATTTCGAAAGGTAAAGTCCAATCAGGAGGTTGAACAACAGGAGCAGTGGTTAAAGCCTTTTTTAGAGCTCAAAAGCTTCTTTACAATCATCATCAAAAACAAAAGGTACATCTTTTTGGAGAAGATTAGTAAGAGGTTTTGAAATTTTAGAGAAATCTTTAATAAACCTTCTATAGAAACCGGCATGACCGAGAATACTACGAATACCTTTAACATCCCTGGGACAGGGCATTTTCTCAATTGCTTCAACTTTAGCTCTGTCCACTTCAATACCTCTTTCAGAAATTTTATGTCCAAGAACAATCCCTTCATTAACCATAAAGTGACATTTCTCCCAATTAAGAACAAGATTAGTTTCCTCACATCTCTGCAAAACTTTATCAAGGTTTTGCAAGCAGTTATCAAAAGAAGTTCCATAGACGGAAAAATCGTCCATGAATACTTCCACAATTTTTTCACAAAAACCATGAAAAATGCAGACATGCATCTTTGAAACGTAGCAGGAGCATTACACAAACCAAAAGGCATACGCCTATAAGCATAAGTTCCATAAGGACAAGTAAAAGTAGTTTTCTCTTGATCTTTCGCTCTAACAGCAATTTGTGAAAATCCAGAATAACCATCAAGAAAGCAAAAATGAGTTTTCTTAGACAACCTTTCTAACATTTGATCAATAAAAGGTAAAGGATAGTGATCTTTCTTAGTAACTTTATTAACCTTTCGAAAATCAATGCACATCCTATATCCAACAACTACTCTTTGAGGAATAAGTTCATCATTTTCATTTGGCACAACAGTAACTCCTCCTTTCTTAGGAACACAATGCACAGGACTTACCCATTTACTATCAGCAATAGGATAAATTATACCAGCATCGAGGAGTTTTAATACCTCATTTCTTACCACTTCCTTCATTTTAGGGATTAAACGACGCTGGTGCTCCACAACAGGTTTTGCATCATCTTCCATGTTGATGGCGTGTTGACATATAGTAGGAGAAATCCCTTTTAAATCATCCAGAGTATATCCGATAGCTCCTCGGTGTTTCCTCAATACTTCCAATAACCTTGCCTCTTCAGTACCTGAAAGTTTAGAACTAATAATAACAGGATATGTTTTCTTATCATCAATGTGAGCATATTTAAGATTATCAGGCAAAGGTTTTAAATCAAAAACAGGATCTTCTTTAGGAGGTGCAGGGGTACCCAAATCTTCCACCGGCAAATTATGCTTAAGTAATGGTGGTTGATGAAGAAAGATATTGTCAATTTCATTCCTTTCCTCCATAAAGACCTCACTTTCGTGTTCCTCCATAAATTGCTGCAAGGCATTGTTAGGAGCAATAGCAATAGCAGCAAGTTGTTCAATTTTCGAGTCCTCATTAGGCAAATCAGTTTCATAAAGTTTCTTACCAAACTTAGAGAAATTAAACTCATAAGATTCTCCATTAAATTTAGTGTAAATTTTCTCTTTCTTACAATCTATAATAGCACCACATGTATTCAAGAAAGGTCTACCGAAAATAATAGGACAAGTTTTACTAGCTTCAGAACCAAGTACTAGAAAATCAGTAGGATATTTAGTTTTACCGCATAAAACCTCAACATCTCTCACAATACCAATGGGAGAGATAGTTTCCCTATTGGCAAGTTGAATAACCACATCAATATCCTCAAGTTCACAGGGACTAATTTCATGCATAATTTCTTTGTAAAGTTCAAAAGGAATAGCACTGGAACTTGCACCAATATCACATAAACCATAATAGCAATGTTCTCCTATCTAACTGAAAGCACAGGAACACTTGTTTTCCTAGATTTACCAGGATGCGAAACAATATTAGAAGCATCTTCACAAAAGATAATATGTTCTCCATCTACATTTTCAGTTACCAAATCCTTTACTATTGCTACTTCAGGTTCAACAGTTATTTGTTCATCAGGCTCTAAAGGTTTCTTGGCACTTTTATTAACCACACTAGCTATCAGAGAATGTTCCTTGACTTTAACAGGAAAAGGTATTTTTTCAATATAAGGTTCTGGCAAAATGTGATCAACAGTATGAACTTCAATACTTTTGCCAATGGCCGAATTGGCTTTATCTTTATAAGGTTCATGATATTTATTCAAATCCTTCTTAGGCACATCAAGATAAGAGGCAAAAGCTTTGTAATAATTTGCAACAACTTGAGAATCAAGACAATAAACAGCACTAACATTACGGAAATCATCAGTCTCCATAAAAGATTTAATGCATTCGTAATCATAATTTATACCTGACTTTCTACCTTTGTCGTTCTCCCATCCTTCAGTATTTTCCTGAATACGGTCAAGAAGGTCCCATTTAACTTCTTCTTCAGTACGTGTAAATGATCCAGAACAAGAGGCATCCAATAAATCCTTATCATGAAGAGAAAGCCTTGCATAAAAATTATTGATAACAATATTACTTGGGAGCTCATGAATGGGACATTTGAGCATTAGTGACTTCAATCTCCCCCACGCTTGGGCAATACTCTCTCCATCATGAGGCCAAAAATTATATATGCGATTTCGATCTTGATGAATCTCACTAGGAGGATAGAATTTAGAATAAAAGAGAGGTACAATTTCCTCCCAGCCAATAGATCGGCCATTCTTCAGCATCTTATACCATTCCGCAGCTCGGCCCTTCAGTGATATAGAGAATAACTTCCTCTTGACTTTTTCCATTGAAATACCTGCACACTTGAACAACTCGCATAATTCATGTATAAATAGTAAATGATCACCAGGATGGATGGTTCCATCTCCAACATAGCGGTTATCCATAACACGTTCAACAATTTTCATAGGTATTTTAAATGGATCTAATTCAGCAGGCGGCGGTTCATCTACTACCTTAGCAGTGGCAGTAGTATTCCCAAATAGGGATTCGAATGGAGATCTCTCCATAATAAAATAAAGCAGCAAGCAGAAATAAAAACAGCACTTACAGTAAAGGTTTCCCTTACCAATTCCACTTACCAATAGCACTTCACTCCCCGGCAACGGCGCCAGAAAATAGTCTTGATGACCCACAAGTATAGGGGGTGTATCGTAGTACTTTCGATAAATAAGAGTGTCGAACCCAACGAGGAGCAGAAGGTGTTGACAAGTAGTTTTGATCAAGGAATCACTGTAAATACTAGCAGACAAGTTTTTAGGGGTTTTTGATATTGCAGATAAATAAAATACGAGTAAATAAAAGACAGTAATAATAATTGCAGCAAGTGGCCCAATCCTTTTTAGAGCAAAGGATAAGCCGGTTGGTTTACTTATGATGGCAAAATGTTCTTGAGGACACACGGGAATTTCGTCAAGTGCTTTCGCTTCCTACAGCGATTAATCTTTATTGTTTTGATAAGTGTTGTGTGGGTGAACCTATGCTAATGCACTGCCCTAACTTGGACTAATACATACTTGTGATTAAACCCCTTGCAAGCATCCGCGTTACAAGGAAGTAATTAAGATAAATCTAACCACAGCCTTAAACTCTGAGATCCTACACTCCCTCATGCACCGGTTTACTAACGGGGGTTTAGGTTTCTGTCACTCCGGCAACCCCACAATTAGTAGCCGAATACACAATGCATTCCCTAGGCCCATAAAGGTGAAGTGTCATGTAGTCGACGTTCACACGACACCACTAGAAGAATAACACCACAACTTAAATATCAAACCATTAAATATTACTCAACATAGTTCCACTACTAACAGCATGACTTCTCCCATGTCCTCAAGAACTGAACGAACTACTCACAAGACATCATATGGATCATGATCAGAGGTGATATAATGATGAATAACAATCTGGACATATACTTCAATTCACCGATAAAACTTAATAGCATCAACCACAAGTAGTAATCAACACCGGGAAAGTTTCCCCTATGAACTACACAAAGTATAACCCTAGATGTTACAGCGGAACGAAGTGGAGCGGTGGAGATGATGGTGACGGTGGAGATGATGATGATGATCCCGATGAAGTCCAGCGTGATGACGATGGCGATGATTTCCCCCCTCCGGGAAGGAATTTCCCCGGCAGATTTCTCCCTGCCGGAGAGCTTTTTCTCTCTCTGTGGTTTCCGCCTCGTGGAGGCGGCGGAATATTTCCTCGATGGCTCCCCGTCTTAGGGTTTCTGGGGGATGAAATACGCGAAGGGGGAGCGCCAGAGGTGGGCCAGGGCCCCCACACCTACCACGGCGCGGCCAGGGGGGCCCGCGCCTATGGTGTGGGCCCCTCGTGGCCCATCTCTGCCTCCCCTTTTGGCTGCCTCCGGCATCTGATAAAATAGGAGCTTCAGCATAATTTCCCTGAATTGACGATCTTCAGAAATAGGGTGTCTTGACGATGCTTTTTCCAGCTGAATCCTGACTCCGGCAGTTAATTCTCCAATAATCATCAAACATGCAAAACAAGATAAAATAACATAAGTATATCATCCAAATATGAAATATATCAATGAATAGCAGTAAATTATGATATAAAATAGTGATGCAAAATGGACGTATCAGCGCGCTGCTGGGGTCTACGACATGGATTGAGAGCCTTGGCTCTGGGACGGCGAGCGGCGAGGACATGCGAACCTTCCAGGTCATGACATGGGTCGACGAGCTCGAACGCGTTCCGGCCGAAAAGGAGTTGTGGATCGAGGAGCCCGGCGACCCCATCGACGAGGATGACGCCCTTGTCTTGTCGGGCGAGACGCCGATGCCATTGGAGAAGACTATGCTCAAGTACCTCATTGCGGTGCGGCTGCTCTGCTCTGCGGAAAGGCAAGGTCTGGGGCGACCTCATTCGCCGGACTCTGGCGACGACGGTGACGGAGGTAACGATGGCGGCTCCAGCGGCAGACGCGGCCGAGACCCAAGGAACGCCCGCGACACGCGAGGCCCGCAGGATGGTGGTCGGTACCGCTCCAAACCGCTCTCTCGCAGCCGGAGCAGGGGTGCGGCGACCGGCGGTGACCGCCGTCGTGCCAGCGGTCGGTACAGGGCGGCGGCAGGGCCAGAGCTACACGACGGTGTCGGTGGGCCTGCCCACGAGCTGGCTGCAGCCTTGCCTGCGTCGCTCGACCCAATCCTGGGAACGGGATGGGCCCCGCCTGCAGCAGCTGTTGACCAAAGATGGGATCCGATGCTGCTGGAGGCTGGCTTGGCCAATGCGATGCTGCCACATGGAGCTGGTGGGTTCGTTCGTGGACCGATGCCAGGGCCAGAAACACGCATGTCCAAAGCGGAACTGCTGCATGGAAGTGGTGAGGGAGTGGAGCCTGCAAAAGTGCTGCTAAAAACTGCAAAAGGCTTGGTCCTCCCTGAACCCTGCTTGGATGATACCGGAAAAAGTGGTCAAATGACTACCCCGCCTGCGTCGTCACGTGGTGGTCGTGCCACGCCCAAAATTAGAGGGCACCCCAGGAACCCCGCTTCTGGACGTTTTTGGTGGATCATATTTGGTGGTATATGAGACAAAACGTGGAAGTGGAGGTGGTGAGCTCCTGCTCTCTTCCACGGGGCTGATCTCCTCTGGCAGCTGCGGTCCCACCTCCCCTTGGACGCCTGTTAGCTGGTTCGATCGGCGCGGTGGATCTCCGGTTTCAACGTTGGATTTCTTCCTTGTCAGTCTATCGGTGGAGAGATCTGATGGTGGGCAGGCCCATGAGGACGAGCAGGCCGTGGTTGGGGTGGACGAACCAGTTTCCACTGCTGGGGCTCTAGCTCAGGATCTGGAGCAGCTCAGAGGGGGCTACATCCAGCCAGTGGCACCGATCCTTCACATGCCGGTGAAGCGCAGCCGCGCGAAGAGGATCCACTCTGGCCGGTGCGGCGTAGCAGCAGGCACCGTGGGAAGTTCGCTTCAGGGACTCCGGTGAAGCGTCAGCACCGTGAGTTGATCACGCGTTTGCAGATCGCGAGGGAAGGCGAGACCATTGGCGACGAGGCACTGAGCGCGTACTTGGACCTCTTCAGCCAGCCGCTGCCGCAGAAGCACATTGACGTGATCCTGAGCCTTTTCGGGTGGCTACCTGAGGCGCTGCCGATGTCTGAGGACCTGCCGGTGGAGTGCCTAGTCTAGGCGTTGTTCTTGTGATCCCTTTAGCCTCCTGTCCCTTGTATTTTTGATTTTGTTGATCTCCAGTGACTATGTTGGATTTGGACCTTGTTATTGCCATTTGGAATGCGCGTGGACTAAACTCAGGGGCGCGTAGAGCGGTGATCTTCCAGGCTATGGCTGCCACGGGCGCCAAAATAGTCTGTCTCCAGGAGACAAAGATGGAGATGATCACGGATCAGATCGTCGTGAATGCCTCGGTGTGGCCTTTGACGGGTTCCTATACCTACCGGCCGTGGGGATGCGTGGCGGCATCTTGCTTGCGTGGCAGTCCGAGTATGTCTCAGTCACCAACCCCCACTTGACGGCAAATGCTCTGACCGCTAGCATCTCGATAGAAGGAGACCAGGGGGTGGGTGCGAAGCAAGCCTTCCTCCAGGAGCTCCATGACATTAGGGACCTGCATGCAGGTCCGTGGATGGTTGCTGGGGATTTCAACCTCATCGTTGATCCGGAAGACAAAAACCAGGGTGTCCTCCACCGTGCGATGATGGGCAGGTTCCGGCGTACGCTGTCACTTCTGGAGCTGAAGGAGATCTACCTGAACGGTCGGAGATTCACGTGGTCGAATGAGCGTCAGCAACCAACTATGGAGAAGTTAGACATGGTCTTTTTGACCGTGGATTGGGAGGAACGCTTTTCGGACGCCTTCCTCTCGGCGAACTCATCGGGCCCTTCTGACCACTGCCCATTGGTCTTGAGCTTAGCTCCAGATCTGCAGGTGGGGCGTAGATTCCAATTCCAGTCCTTCTGGACAAAGGCAGAGGGTTTCCTGGAGGTGGTACAGGAGGCCTTATCGTCTGTGGATCCGGAGATCAACCCTTTCAAAAGGCTGGATCTCAAACTTCGTGCCACAGCCAAGAGCCTGGCGAGGTGGAGTAGCAAGTTCATTGGTAACATTAAGCTGCAGATCCTGTTGGCCAATGAACTAATCTTGCGCTTAGATGTGGCAATGGAGTCCCGACCCCTCTCACTGGCAGAAAGAGGGCTTAGGAAGGCCCAAAAAGGGAAGTTACTTGGGCTGGCATCTCTCGAGCGCTCATTGGCGAGGCAGCGAGTGAGAGTGCTGTGACTACGGGAAGGCAATGCATGCACGAGGTTCTTTCACATGCATGCGAGTCACAGACGACGACAAAACTTCATTGGCCACCTCTTGGTCGATGGGGTTAGGAAGACCGACATGTGGACAAGGCCACGGCCGTGGATTCATTCTTTGACAACCTCCTTGGGACATAAGTCGACCGACCTTTCTCCTTCGACTTAGACTTCCTGCAGCTGCCCACGGTTGATCTCTCCCACTTGGAGACAGCCTTCTCAGAAGAGGAGGTGTGGAACGCCATTAGGAGCATGCCGCTTGACAAGTGCCCGGGACCAGATGGTTTTTCCAACAGATTCTATGTGGCTTGTTGGGGAATCATCAAAGGGGATGTCATGGAGGCTTTCAACTCGTTATCTCGTCGGGACGCCCATGGATTTAGCTCGGTCAACCAGGCACTTATCACCTTGATGCCCAAGAAAGTGGGGGCGGAGGAGGTACGAGACTTCCGCCCTATTAGCTTGATTCACGTATTCGCCAAGTTGGTGGCGAAGGTGGTTGCCTGCAGGGTGACACCCTCCATTTCGCAGTTGGTGGGTGCACTTCAGAGTGCTTTCGTGCGTGGACGGTGCCTACATGACAATTTCATGATGGTGCAATGCACCGCGCGCAAGCTTCACAGCTCAAACACCCCTGCCATCCTCTTGAAGCTTGACATTACAGAGGCTTTTGATACTGTCAATTGGGTCTTCCTCTTGGAGGTGTTGAGGAAGATGGGATTCGGAGACCTTTTGCTCGCGGCCATTTGCGCCCTGCTTTCGTCGGCTTCCACGAGGGTGCTACTTAATGGTCACCCCGGTGGGAAGATTTTCAACAGACGTGGACTGAGACAGGGAGACCTGCTCTCGCCTCAACTGTTCATCTTGATCATGGAGGTCTTGCATCTATTGATCGAGAGGGCTACGACCTGTGGATTGTTGATGCCTCTGGCTGAGACGGGTCTTAGGCACCGCACATCGATCTATGCAGATGATGTGGTGACCTTCCTCCGCCCCCTGGAGGGAGACCTCTGGGTTTTCGCAAGGCTGCTGGATGACTTTGGTTTGGTTTCTGGCCTGAGGGCGAACTTAGAGAAGTGCTCGGCGCACTTGATCCGCTGTGGAGAGCCAGAGGCTGAGTTGGTGGCGCGTGAGCTGCACTGTCCGTTGCTTCCGTTTCCTCTACGCTACCTGGGGCTCCCGCTCTCCCTTAGGAAGCTGACGGCCGCACAGCTCCAGTACCTTGTGGATAGTGTGGCCAACCACCTCCCAAAGTGGTGGGCCGGGCTGCTCAACCGAGGAGGACGGCTTGAGCTTGTCAAGACCACCCTCTCTGCGGTGTCTATTTTCGCCATGATGTCACTTGACCTGTCTGCAAAGACCCTTGTGGCCATTGAGAAGATCATCCGGGGCTTTCTTTGGGCTGGGCGCAAGGACGCCCGTGAGGTCACTGCCTGGTGGCGTGGGAGAGAGTTTGCATGCCCAAACATTTGGGGGGTCTCGTGATCCCGAACCTGAGACTTATGAACCACGCTCTCAGGGCTAGATGGCTTTGGCTTGGCATCCACCTTCTTCTGGATAGACAGGTGGCTGCCCGGTGGGCGTGTGAAGGAGTTGGCACCTAACCTGCTCCTGAAGGTGCCCAGGGCGCCCGTTGCTCACGCCGAGTCAGGGAAGGGCTCGCCGGTGGATGGCTGGACGACATCCGCCAGACCTAGACGCGCGAGAGATTCACGAGTTGTTGTATTTGGCTGACAGCGTGGCGGATTTCGCCCTGACCGAGGGGGTCGTGGATGAGTTCAGGTGGAATTGGGAGGGCCACCGCAAGTATTCAGCTCGCTCGGCTTACAGAGCGTTCTTTGAAGGCAAGATTGCGTTGGATGGGGCCCAACAGATTTGGGGCTCTCGAGCTCCAAACAAATGCAAGTTCTTCCTCTGGTTGGCGTTGAAGAACAGATGTTGGACTGCAGACCGCTTAGGGCGAAGAGGGTTGCCTAGACCGACCTCATGCCCATTCTGCGATCAGGAGGAAGAAGACATTGATCACCCGCTTCTTGGTTGTGTCCTATCTAGAGAGGTTGGCACTCCTTCCTGAGCTGGTGGGATAGAGCGGACTGGGTTCCTGCCCACGATGACCACCTTGTGGATTGGTTACCTTCCAAGAGTTCGGGAGGTAACGATGAGAGGGACCTGTGGACGGCGATCACCTTGATCTGCTGGAGCTTATGGAGACATAGGAACGGTGTGGTCTTCGAGAGACACAGACCATTAGTGGAGACGGCCATTAGGATGGTTGAGGCAGAAGTTGACCTTTGGCGGGCAGCGAGGATGTTTAGAGGGAGCCTAGGTCCCGTAAATAGGTGGAGGGTTGGCGAGTGATCCGTTTTTTTCCCTTTTCGGTGGAATGACGTTTTTGGCGTTTGTGCCTAAACGCGTTGTAATCGGGCGCTTGGCCTCTCCTTCTTGAATCCGATATGTCTGCTTGTACGTATCCTTTAAAAAAAGACAACACACACATCACGAATACCACCAACTTTTCTTTTTGTTTTGCACACGAATAGCACCAACTCACATCCGTGTCCGAATTGAAAGACACCACACCCCCTGTCCAAAAGTCCAACACAATTAGAAAGCACTCTTTCCCAAGGGACGTACGTAGACACGCCCTGTCTCGCAATCCTTCACACGCCAAAGCAATCAGTAGGCTGCTTGATAGATAAACGAGGGGGGAATCAAAGGAAATATTATCATTCATTCACCACCCCGTCGTCCCTTCAAAGCTTCCTTCTCCATTCCATCAAACAAGCTCCGAACGCGCGTTAGGTTACGGCCGACGTGCACGACACAGCTACGCCAACAGCCGCATTTTCTTTTCTTGTCGTCCGCCGCTGCTCAAGCTTCAAATCTGAGCCCTCAACCTCCAAACTAATCCCAGTTTGGCAAAATTTGGTAGAAATTGGTAAAAATTTAAGCTTGCAGATCCTCGACGGAATTTTCATGATACCCAATTACCCATGGGTTTGGTGTTTGGATAATAGAAGATGTCTGGGACTGGGACTCTTGAATCATTGGAACTACTGATGCCTTCCTCAACTGATTGCAGCGTGACGACGGCAACAGCGACCCGTTAGCCACGGTTCAAAACCACCAACAAGGAAATTCCCCAAACCTACGGCCTCTATCCGATCCGAACGAACGAAATCCTCCCAACTCCTCCTCATCTCATCGCTGAAGCAAACCAGGCCCCGGTCGTGCGCGGCGCGGATCTGCGTTCCTTCTCCAGTCCGATCGCTCCTGGCGCCGCCCGAGCGACCCAGATTTATGCGGCCGTACAGCCGCGCGCTCCAGACATGCAGCAGAGCAGCAGCGGGAAAGAAGAGGGTTTGACTGCCGCGGAGTTGCGGGCGGATCCGTCTCGGCTCTGGCAATGGCGAGCCTGTCGGACTCGGGTGGAGGAGCCGGCGCCGGCGGCCGGTCTGGCGCGGAGCTGATGGTGCCGCAGTTCCACCTCAAGGCGCTGCACGCCATCCTCGCCGTGCGCGCGCCGCGCCCGATCGCGGCCTCCGCCTCCGCGGCGGTACGGAGGCGGGACAGGTGGTTCCACCTGCCGCTCCACGCGCCGCCGCCGCCGCCCGCGGCCGAGCACATCCCGGAGCCGTCCCTCGGGGAGCCGGTCGTGGTGGACGTGTACCTGGCCCCGTCGGCCGGCGGGGGCGCGGAGGAGGTGGTGGAGCGGTGGACGGTGGCGTGCGAGCCCTGGTCGGCGGCGGCGGCCGCGGCGGCAGGGGAAGGGCTGGCGGTGAACAGGGCGTACAAGCGCTGCATCACGCTGCTGCGGTCCCTGTACACCACGCTCCGCCTCCTGCCGGTGTACCGCGTCTTCCGCACGCTCTGCGTGTCCGGCGGCCAGGCGTACAACCACGAGATGGGCTACCGCGTCGGCTCCTTCGCCGCGCCCTTCTCCCGCGCCGAGGAGGCGGCCATGCGCACCCGCCGCTTCCCGCCTGTCGAGACCCAGCTCGGCCGCCTCGTCGTCTCCGTCCAGTACCTCCCCAGCCTCGCCGCCTACAACTTCGAAATCTCATCTCTTTCGTCCGTCATGCTCATCGACGATTACGTTGGGAGCCCCGCGGCGGAGCCCATGCGCGCCTTCCCGGCCTCGCTCACCGAGGCCGCGGGCTCGGCCTTCCGCCGCCATCCCGGCGCCCCAACAGCTGGGCGTCGCCTGCTTACTGGCCACAGTCCTCGCCCGGGCAGCATGCCAAGTTCTCGCCGCCCCCAACCATGTATGCGTCCCCGACGCCCTCTCCTCCCACGTTTGCCGGTGGCTACCTGCAGTCCCGGCTGAGTGGGGAGACCGCGCCAATGAGCATACCACAAGCTGCCGGAGGGAGGGGCCCTGTCCAGTATCGGAACATGTCTGATCCTAGTAGGGGGGTCATGCTACCTCCACCTTCACCCAAGAGTGTGAGAGGGGAAGCAGGGTCACATGAGTCCAGGAGGCCAGACGGACTCCGAATGGCCGATCTCTACGCTAATTTACCTGCTGCTGCTACCAAGGTGATTCCTGGCATTTGCTTATGCTTAACTGATGATGATTGCGGGCATAATTCAAAACTTGAGACCGTGCATATGCTCGTACCTGAATTGCATCTAGTAGCAGTCTGTAGAAGTGTTTGATATGATGATCTGCCAAGTACTAGGTGGGATCTCGATAGTTTTAATGGTCCTCATGGAAGGCTGGGGAAACACATACGCCCAACCAGAAAGGCATTTTGTTAAATCAGTCCCTTCACCTATTCGTTACGAAGCTAGGAGCCTAAACTTAGCCCATTCATCTCATTTATAAAGATGCATGATTTCAGTACAAGGAACACCCGCTTAAAGCCTTAGAGTACAACTATTTCCTATTTGGCAGCTAATAGTATAGTTTTCATAATTTGAACTTATATTATTGTGGTAGCCATAGTTTGTTTCATTCCAGAGTGCCCCTTGGTATGATATGATTCTCATAATCTTATAATGTAAGGTGCTGTAGCAGCATACTACACCGTTTTCATTGAATTTGGTTTGGTTAAGCTGATAATTATCATATAGGCTGCAATGCTGTTTTATTAATTGAATTTTCTCTTTTTGGTAATGGCATCTCTCCTGTTTCTTTTAGATCAAACCTGTGTAGCCTGCTGTGCGTAATATCTTGGTAAGCAACTAAACTGAACTGTAGAAAACTATGTAGTCATCCGGGCTGCTAATTCCGTAATGCCCTGTGAAGTAAGAAAACTTCCTTAGTGAGTAAATTTACTTAAGCTCATCGCCTATATAGAGCCCCTCACTGTTTCCCTGATGCCATCATAAATCAGTATATGCATTATGCATACTTGGTGGAAGTGAAATATCAATTGTCAACTTGTAGGGATAAATGTTACTGCATGAATTCCTATTATTTGTGTAAAATAAATATTTACATATATATTTGAAACTTCTAATTCTATGGGACACTTAACAATTTTTCTTTTGTATAATATATTCATATTTGATATTGGAATAACTGTGCCAAACGTTGATAGATCTGAAATTCTATATTTATATTTGATACTGGAAATCAGTATACTGAGAGGTGAAAAATCTTAAGACTTCTATTAACTTTGTGATATAAAAATGAGCCAGTAAGGCTGTGGTGAATTTCAGTTTCCTATGAACTTCGTGTATGATTTCAGTTACCAAGTATTTCATTCGTGACTCATGAGGAGAATACACACAACACTTGATCAGATAGGGATGAACACGGTGTGTTTTAGTGCCTATAAGCTTGGCATAATTGAGTGAGCCAGTAAGGCTGTGGTGAATTTCAGTTTCCTATGAACTTCGTGTATGATTTCAGTTACCAAGTATTTCATTCATGACTCATGAGGAGAATACACACAACACTTGATCAGATAGGGATGAACACGGTGTGTTTTAGTGCCTATAAGCTTGGCATAATTGAGTGTCTACCTTATGAATCATTCATTGGATTGTTAAGAGATTTTTTAAAAATATTGCTATCATGCTATGTTATATCCTTCTGTGGGTTTGCAAAGAAGCAATGAGTTGTCATAAACATTAAGCTGTTCTTTCTGAGTTCGCTTTGTTCGGCCAATATGCTATGATAAAGATCCATTAGTACTTGGTAGAATTTATGATCAAAACCTAAAACTATGTCTTCTTCATGAATCATATACTTTGTGCACACTCCATTTCACATCCATTGTCCATGTGTTTGTTTTCCCTAACTGATTAGTTTTTCCTTGAGCCACAAGTTAGCAAAACCTAAAACTAATAGATTGCACACATTTTTATAATTCTTATATGCCAGAAGTGCCACGCAAATTGGTCACCACCCACCACACCTATGACAGGTAGGGCATGAGTCTAAAGAATGTGTTCCAAGATACAACTATGGCAGTGAGCCAAACTCTACAACACTTTTTGTGTGCGATGAACTAGCATGTGATCTGCTAGGATTTTATTTATATAGCTGGAACAAAAAAACAGAGTTGCATCAAGTGTTGCCGGAACGTGCACATTCCACCGATTCGGTGGAACCACCACATTCCGCATCTAGAGAGTATATTCCCTTTTGTGGAACCACTACATTCCATTCCTTTTTCTAACCAAACACGTGAATGGGTGCCAAGTGTGGAACCATTCCATTACATTCCACTTGGTGACTTGAACCAAACACACCCTTAAAGAATGTGTTCCAAGCTACAACTATGGCAGTGAGCCAAACTCTACAACACTTTGTGTGCGATGAACTAGCATGTGATCTGCTAGGATTTTATTTATATAGCTGGAACAAAAAAACAGAGTTGCATCAAGTGTTTGCGCATATAGAGAAAATGAGAGAGTGCGAGTACAATCGGATGCATGGTTTTCAAAGCGTCCGCTTCAGGACGCCTAGGCGACGCCTAGGCGTCAAGGCGCCCCAGCTCCGCTTTGGAAAAACGCCCGCTTTAGGCGCTTTAGCGTCCAAAGCGCCCGCTTAGGCGTCGCTTAAGCGCCAAAGCGCCCCCCCATGTCAAAGCGCCAAAGCGTCGCTTTGTAAACCATGATCGGATGATAGAATCACATGGACACCAGAGTTGGTGGTCTTAGCTCTGCGAAGATTGCAGTTGCATTTCTCATTCCAGATACACCTTTTTTTCAATAATTAGGTAGAGACCTGAACTTCTCTTCTTCATTGCTTTGATAGTCAGCCAGGTATCGTGCATATAACTGTGACAGCTGGCTGCTGTCCCATTGATTGTATAACATACCAAGAGCTCATGCTAACCCAGTAATTTTGAGAAAGTAAGCTGGAACAAATGAAGTGTTGTATCCGGGGTGATATGATTCTCATAATCTTATTATCTAAGGTGCTGTAGCAGCACATATCATATAGCCTGCTCTGTCAACAGTGGCGGAGCCAGCAATTGAGACGGGGAACGGGGGGGGGGGGGGCGGAAAAATAAGGTCTAAAAAATTTAAGCCATAAAGACCAGTCTATTCGACAAATAAAAGGTTCATGAAGATTCAAATATTTATAACTCATAAAGTACATTACCAGTGACATACAAATTGCATAAAAAGAAGTTTGAAACTACTAACATGGACTCCTGCCATTTGAATTGGACAATCGGCAGCCACCATATGATCCCATACAAGAGATACCTACAAAATATGGAAACTTTGTGAGTCTAAATAGTAGCACAATTGGACAATTGGCAGCCACCATATGATTTCTTACCATTAAGTTGTAGTTGTGCTAGCAAGATGAAATTTCCGAGGTAGATGACCTCGACGATTCCCTAAGGCATGAAAACGTAGCATAATCTTCTTATCATCAATCTTTTGAAATATTTCTTTCTCAACATAGCAAACCATCAAATCATTGAGCCAATAATCACCAATCTTGTTTCGAAGATCAGTCTTTACAATTTTCATGGACGAGAAAAACCTCTCAACAGATGCTGTTGCAACCGGCAATGTCAACGCAAGTGTAATGAGGCGGTAGACCAATGGAAAGATCAAATGTTGTCTAGTTTGAACCAACTTGAGAGCAAGACCACCCAGAGTATCACATGATAAGAAATCTAGACTTCTCTTCATCGCATCAATATATATGTTGAGTTGGTCAACCAAGACATAGCAATCATGTGAAGAGAAATCCACCGAGTAAATATTGGCAAGTTCAAGTAGCTTCTCATGATCAAAGTTGCTAAATGAGTCTCTAGGATCAAGGCATGCAGTGCACTTCAATAGGCGTGTAGATGTTTCAGAAAATCTATTATTCATCTCAACTATGTTTCTATCAAGCACCTCGTTAAAGATTTCTATCTTGTAATAATGGAAGCAAGTAACCACTTTGCGTGAAATCCTTGGATAACCATGTAGCTCCCCACGCATATTTGAGGCACCATCATATCCTTGTCCTCTCAATCTAGACATGGACAAATCATGTTTAACAAACATTGCATCCAAAGATGTTTTTAAAGAAGCCGATCTAGTATCAACAACATGCTCAACACCAAGAAATCTTTCCGAAACCTCTCCTGCCAGTTCAAGGGATTGGGGAATCGAGGGAGCGAGGCGAGCGAGCGAGGGGATCGACCGAGCGAGGGGCGACCGAGCGGGCAGGTCTGGTCGAGACGGTCGTGCTCGTCTGCCAGTTTTTCATCTTTTTTTCCCCTCCCGTTCACGTATTTTTAGCGTAGAGTACCTGTAGTCAAAAAATTCGCCCGAGCTGAGGGGGGTGGCCGCCCCACCTCGCCCCCCTGGTGGCGCCACCACTGTCTGTCAATGCATACTACTTACACGGTTACACACCATGATTGGAGCATGAAGTTCACTGGAACTGCTCAGAGTCTGCAATGGTGTTTTATTTGTTAAATTTACCATTTTGGTAATGGCATCTCTCCGGTTTCTTCTAGATCAAACCTGTGCAGCCTGATGTGCATAATATCTTGGTAAGCAACTAAACTGAACTGTAGAAAACTATGTAGTCATCCGGGCTGCTAATTCCTTAATGCCCTGTGAAGTAAGAAAACTTCTTTATTGAGTAAATTTTCTTAAGCTCATCCTTTGCCAATATAGAGCCCCTCACTGTAGCCATCATAAATCAGTATATGCATTATGCATATATTGGAATAACTGTTCCAAATGTTTATAGATCTGTAGGCTGAAGGGGTGAAAACCCCCTTGGCGTAGCGCATAATGGGTGAGGAGGCTCGAACCCGGGTGGTCTGAGTGGAACCTTTTCTCACTAGCCAGTATTCCCGGAAGAGCTCCTCAAAACGTTGATAGATCTGAAATTCTATATTTATACTTGATACTGGAAATCAGTATTCTGAGGGGTGACAAGTCTTAAGACTTCTATTAACTTTGTGATGTAAAAAATGAGCCAGTAAGGCCGTGGAAATTTCAGTTCAATGAATTTTGAGTGTGATTTCAGTTACCACGTATTTCATTCCTTATTCGTGAGCCGAATACACTCAACACTTGATCAAATAGGGGTGAACGCGGTGCATTTTAGTGCCTTTAATCTTGGCATAATTGAGTGTCTACCTTATAAATCATTGGATTGTTAAAGAGATTTTTCTAATATATCCTTGTGTGGGTTTGCTAGAAGCAATGAGCTGTCATAAACATTAAGTTGTTCTTTCTGAGTTGGCTTTGTTGGGCCAATATGCTATGATAAAGATCCATTAGCACTTAGCATTTAAGATCAAAGTGTCGCTGGATAAACAAAAAAAAGCCAAAGCACTATGTCTTCTTCATGAATCATATACTTAGTGTATCGAAGTTAACTTGTGTGCGCACTCCATTTCACATCCATTGTCCATGTGTTTGTTTTCCCTAACTGATTAGTTTTTCCTTTGAGCCACAGCTTAGCAAAACCTAAAACTAATAGATTGCAGGCATTTTTATAATTCTTGTATGCCAGAAGTGGCAGGCAAATTGGCCACCATTCACCACACTTATGACAGGCAGATCATGGGTCTTAAAGAATGTGCTCCAAGCTACGACTATGGCAGTGAGCCAAACTCTACAACACTTTTTGTGTGATGAACTAGCATGTGATCTGCTAGGATTTTATTTATATATCTTGAACAAAAAAAATTACACCAAGTGTTTGCACATATAGAGAAAAGGAGAGAGTGCGAGTACAATCAGATGATAGAATCACACGGACACTAGAGTTAACTCTGCGACAATTGCTGTTGCATATTTCACCCTCAGGTGAAATATTCGCTGATTCACTCAGTCCAGATACACCAATTTTTTTTCAATAATTAGGCAGAGACTTTCACTTCTCTTATTCATTGTTGTTGACTTTGATAGCCAACCAGGTATCGTGATATAACTGTGACAGCTGGCTGTTGTCCCGTTGGTTGTATAATATACCTAGAGCTCATGCTACCCAAAGTAATATCGAGAAAGTAAACTGGAACAATTGAAGTGTTGTATCCCGAGTGAGTTTGCACAAAGGGCACCAGTAGTTATTTGGCATACCTCACGCCAAAAGTTATTCCGATGTTAGAATCCTCTCCTCCACTGCTAGCCATCAGTAAAGTTTATCTTTTGGGGGTTCAATCTAAAAAAAAATTCCCAAGGTTTCCAAATGATGTCAGCAAAATGGGTATATATCCGCCATGGAGTTCCATCATGTAGGCCGAAAATGGACTCCACTTCACGAGAAGTGCCATTTGACATGGTCAGGAACTCCTCTTGTAAGGTTAATCCTCAGAACCTGCACCAAAGATCAACAAGCCAAGTGGTCATCTGTGGTGTAATATTATTTCAGTAGTCCAGTGATCATTCTGCTGAACTGTGGCAAGCGTGTTGTTCTTTCTGATGGATATAGTGAAGAGAGTCGATGCAAGCTCCTTCGGCGAATTCCGTTCAGCCAGCTCTGTGTTCAGAACTTTATCTTAATCCATCACCAGAGAAACCTCACTTGGTGTGTAGAACAGCTCTATGTCCTTCGAAGTGCCCTGTAATTCATTGTTGTCACATCGTTTGTCGTCTAATTCACATGCATTCACAGAACGCATAAACCTACTAACCCAATAGGTGAACAAGAAATCTAACCTGCCCAACTTGAGTGTGGGAAAGACACAAAGTCATCTTTCTTGGTGCTCATTGGCATAGCTCTAAGTTTTGTCTAGTTACCCATTTATGTTCATTTCATCCATCAGACAATTAGTGCATGGCTGAGAGTACAAGTAGACTAGACTGTTCTTTTTTTCTAAATAAATATTTTTTGGCTATATGCAGATTAAGGACAGTAGGGAGGAGTCTGGCAGGTTCTCAGGTGTTTTCTCTTCTAGTGGTTCTCCACGACATGGGATCTCAAGAAGTTCAAGCAGATTGTCTATACAAGATGATACTGATGATACATATCTTCCGTTTGCTGTGGATGATGTTGATGCACCCGATTCTAGACCTGGGTATGTGTGAGCTCCTGCTTCATTTTGTTTGATTTTCGCGTCGGAGCTTTGGCATATGCCAACCCATTTCAAGGCCGGGTATCCTACAATAAGTTAATTAAGCAATACATGTTACATTCGTGTATTATATGATGTTTTAGCACTTGAGAACCTTTTTCTTAACCCTATTTTTAGTAAATCTCACTGATTACCGAAATCTGATGTTTATTCCATTCCATGGCATGCACTTTACAGGAGCAGTGGTGGTAAGGAGGATCAGTCGGGTTCGTCCTCCCATAAATCACAAGATGCTGCTGTTGGCTATCTTGTCCATCTGCTAAGGTCTGCACGTCCATTGCGAGATCCTAGCAATTCGTCTCTTACGTCAAGGGCAGAATCTATTGAAGCAGGCAGCACCAGCTCGTTCATGTCCCGTAGGACATCTGATGCATTCGAGGAGCTTGAATCTTTTAAAGAAATAAGGGAGAACCTACTTGCCCGTAGTAGATCTGGAATGCAAGATTCATTGGATAGATCCTAGCACACCAGTCCACCCTTTATTCCGTTATTCTCGACTTAAACAGGTGGAGTGAGGATAATATCGGTAGCCCTCTTATTTCCCTTATTGTGGAGTGAGGATATATCTCCGTGAGATATGTATATAATCATCAACTGGAGTTTATTATGCTCAGCTCGTTCTTGAACTCAAGCAGCATCGTGACCCGACTCTGTTCATAGTGTTTTGTATAAAAGCAAGACCGACCGGATACATGTTGCTGGAAGCCTGTGACGAGCAGGGCGCACTAGTGTGCGTTTGGAATTATATAATCAACATCATAGTGAACAATTTGTTTATTCTATGTCAGCTCATTGTACTACTGCGCTTAATATGTTAAACAATTATGTCGTGAGCTGAAATTTCTGTGCACATGGCAGTATGAAACTTTGAATCATACGGCTGATGCCGAGATAGCCCCTACAGGAGAGGGGATTTTTGGAGGCCGAGCTACACATAGCTCGCTATCCGCCGCGTCCGTCCGCAATCCGCATGTTCTGATCGAATCCTCGCTAGGTTTGAAAAGTCAGCAAAGGGAATACGGGTAGATATTGTTGATGGGCCGACGTATTTAAATTTGCATACGGGGGCGCTTATACATGGGCCTGCAGTACCAGCACATGATGGGCAGGCACACAAGAAGGCTTAACATGCCTACAGTACAGGAAGGTTCACGATAAGGTTCAAAGCGGAAGGTTCAACATCAGGTTCAAAGTCAAGTCAAAAAGAAAAAAACATCAGGTTCAAAGTTCTATCACATACTGTACATACATACCGTACAGAACATAGCTCCAGTTTCAAATGGCCATCAGGCATCAACCCATCACAAACATTCAGCAGTTCTGGAAGTTCTCGAGGCAGTTCACACAAACATTCAGCAGTTGAGGACATCGATGAAGGGAATCGGAATATTCTGGACGGCGAGGCGAACGGACGAGGACGAGGCAGTCTCGGCCTCACTGGCCAAGGACGAGGCAGTCTTGGCCTCACCGGCACCGGGACCGCGTCCTGCTTCTTCCATGGCGAGTCAAGCAACGGCGGACGCGGCCATGCCGATCCGTTCATCGTCGAGATCGGGGGACGAGGCAGTCTTGGCTTCACGAGCGGGGGACGAGGCAGTCTTGGCCTCACCAGCACCGGACGAGGACCTCTTCCACGGCGAGTCAAGTGGCGGAGGACGCGGATGCGGACGCAGCTCTCCTGGGTTCCATGGCGAGGCGACCGGCACCATGGGCGGCGCGATGATCATCGGTGAGTCCGGGCGTGGTCGCGGACGTCTTGCGCTATCTGGTCGTGGCCACGGAAGCTGCCCGCCGTTTAGAAGCAACGGCAGAGGTCGTCCGCCCGCCCGTGCACGAGAACGCTCTGGCGGGAGAGGGAGGGGCGCGCTGGGTGGTCGTGGAACTGGTGGCGTCCGTGCACGGAAGCCTGTCAACGGTCGGAATATTATGGGCTGGCACGGGCAGGGCAGACCTGTGCCAAGGGGAATACGGCGCCTGTACGAATGCACTGTGAACTTAAATACGGAGACAGTCTGCTACTGGCACAGATCACGAACGAACAAAGATGGCGGAGATACCGAGCTATGTGTAGCCCGGCCTCCAAATGAGGTTTTCGTACACGATCTTAGTCTTATGTAGTTAAGTTGTAAATCGCACTGGAGTGGAAAATGGTAGCTTCGAGCTTGCTTGCAACGCTGGAGTTTCTGCTTTCAGCTTGGCCTATCTTACCTTCCCGTGTTATCTTATAGTTTTGGAAATTACTTCTTCCCAAGGTATGTATACTCCCCTTCCCTTTTCTTTTGAGCCTATCTTCTGAACAAATGCGGTCGACCTCTGTGCTTTGTTAAGGTTTCTGAAACTGTTCACTTGTAGGCGGGTCACATGGGCACCTCTCTTCAAAAGTACCATATTGCACCGGTGGGGAGTAATCCCCCTGTCCTCCTCGAAAAAAAAAAGTACCATATTGCACTGTCAAGTTGGTGCCCAGTTGTGAGTTGTGACTGATGTTGTTATGAACGTACGGTTATCCCGCCATTCTTTCCCAGTTTGGCGATTTCGTTAGAACTTCTGGGATGCGCTGCTGAAACTATAAGTAATAAAGCCCTTTATCTAAAAAAAAGTAAAGCCGCGCTCGAACACGTCGGAGTAGCTTTATTCGATGTGAACTTGCAACTTTTCTTGTTCTTTACTACTACCGTCAAATCCGAGAGGCCGAACTGTTCTCGATCGCAATCCAAATGTCGCACCACGTCTCTGGAGAAACTCGCAATTCGAATCAAACTCTTTGCAGTGACCCTGCAGGCTGCCAGCTTAAAATACTCGCTGATCAGGCGTGGGATTTTACGAAAGTATGCTAAAGCGTTTTTTTTGCGACGAAACCGTATACAACATCAAAGGATGACCATCACAGAAAGGCACCCAAGAAAGATAGAAATTACAACGCAGTCCTTCTGCAACCCAGTGTCGCCGGCGTGGAGCAGGACGTGCCGGTGACGCGCCGCCGCTGCATCTTCCTTCAAGCCTTGGAGCAGAAGATGTCCCCGAGCGGACGGGAAGTCGCCGAACCTCGAACTCCGAGAAGCCTCCACCCAGCTCCAGCTGCAACACCGCCATCCTTCGACGTCGTCGGCTTCAAGGTCAACCCGGATCCGCCGCCACGCGAGATCCGGAAGGGGGAAGCCGTACCCAGCAGATCCGCGGATCCGAGGGCACGGCGAGGCGAGGCGCACCACCGCGGACCTCCAAGGAGCTCCGCCGTCGAAGGGGACGCGCACCTGCACTAAAAACACCGCCGGCGACCCAACCACCTCCATGGCGCCGCCAACAGCAAACCCTACACATCCTACGCTATATACACCCGTGAGGCGGGGATCCCCCGCCCTCCCGCCGCCGGAGCGGCCGGCGGAGGGCGAGGGATCCGGCGAGACGACGGGGTGGAGGTGGATCTGCGGGGGGGAGAAAAAATCGCCCTCAGCTACAGTGACGGGGAGAGGGGAGACGTCCAGGCTCGTCTTTGCTCTTTTGTATGCTAAAGCGTTTGTCTACCCCGTACGCTTGCTGTCTGGAAAGGATTGCACACGATCAGAAAAGATTACAGCACATGAACAGCTAGTACAGGTAGTTCAAATTCTGGATCAATTAAAGCCCCTTGCACTACTAAGATGGAATGACATGTACTGTACCCGCTTAATTATTCCTTCCGTTCCAAATTACTTGACTTATGTATATATGTACATAGTAAAAGATGTGTACATACATCCGTATGTGTCAGTGGTCACATGTCATTCCATTCTTACTTATCTCCACTGCTAGAATAAAAATTCATCACGATTAGTAAGTTTCCCTATAAATACCCTACAGCGCGTGTGGCTTCCACGCAGCACTCCGGGTATCAGCAGTGCTAGAGCTGACCTCGCTACACTTGCTTGCGGTGTGCACCTGCACCCGTCCATGGCTCCCGACCTTAGCTCCCACGTCCATGCAGCCACGAACACTGCTCCCAAGTTCCCCTCAAAGCCGAAACAAGAAGAGACCAATGCTACCACGGTCGCCATCGACGACGTGGAGGCGGGTGCGGGTGACAGCAGCCCGGGCGGCGGAGGCGACGGCGTGAACTACTTGGCGCGCGCGCAGTGGCTCCGCGCCGCCGTCCTGGGCGCCAACGACGGCCTCGTCACCGTGGCCTCCCTCATGATCGGCGTCGGCGCCGTCAACAAGGCCAGGGGCGCGATGCTGGTGGCGGGCGTCGCGGGGCTCGTGTCCGGCGCCTGCAGCATGGCCATCGGCGAGTTCGTCTCCGTGTACGCGCAGTACGACATCGAGGTGGCCAGATCGAGCGCGCACGCGACGACGGCAATAAGGATAACCTGCCGAGCCCGACGATGGCGGCGGGCGCGTCGGCGCTGGCGTTCGCGGTCGGCGCCGCGCTGCCGTTGCTGGTCGGCGGGTTCGTGCGGACGTGGGCGGGCAGGTTTGCGGCCGTGTGCGCGGCAGGCAGCGTCGGGCTTGCCGGCTTCGGCGTGTTGGGCGCGTACCTGGGCGGCGCGAGCCTTGTGCGATCCGGGGCTCGGGTGCTCGTGGGAGGGTGGCTCGCCATGGCGACCACCTACGGGGTGCTTAGGCTCTTCGGTTTGCAGAATGCTTAATTAGATGCAGATCACACACCTGAATAACTGAACCGATGGATTATGGAAAGATTAGTTAATATGGCACAAGCTGTTTCAGACATCCATGTTGGTGAGTAGCTACAGGTTTGTTGGTGTGTAGTGATTGCTCTACGAAAAACAGATGGCGGTGCGCGGACAACTGGACAAGAGTGTGAGCAGAAAGTCGCAAAAATGTAATGCATATTTCATTTGACTATAATTATCAGGTGTGATTGTAGCCTTTTATTAGCATTGTTAATAGTTACCAAAGCACAACAGTGAATAGTGTATGTGAAGACGAATTCGATGACTTTTATTTTCTGTAAAGCAGCACACCTGTTTTTTTTTTTGCGGGGAAAAGCAGATAGTATTACAGCAAGGTTCTTACAGAACAGTCCAGAAAAAACAAGGAAATTACAACCAGTCCTTCTGGACCTCAACTCCACCGACGACCTGCAGAACGCGCCGGCGGCGCGCCGCCGCAACTGCTCCACACACGCCTTGGAACGGACGCAGCCCCTCTGCGGCCGGGAAGTCGCCGACCTCAGCTCCGAAGAACCTCCATCCTGCATCGCCTGTGTCGTCTCCTTGCTCCAATCCATCTGCAGCTCCAACTTATTTAGCTTCCGGACCCGCCACTGCTCGGAATCCGGCGAGGGGGCGCCATGCGCCGCAGCTCCGAGAAGCTGCAAGCACGGCGAAGACCGCCGATCCGCGGTGAAGCTACAGAGAGCCGCATCGCTGAAGAGGACGACCGGCGGCCGCAAAATCCACTCCGACTCCGCCCCCAACTCCTTGGCGGCGCCGGCATGAACCCTACCCGTACCTACGCTATATACACGACCGGATCCGAGGTTCCCCCACCCTCCCGCCGCCGGAGCGGCCGCCGGAGGGCGAGGGAACCGGCGAATCGCCGTCGGCGAGGTGGTGCGACTAGGAGGATGCAAAAATCGCCCTTCTACTGTAGCAGGGGAAGGGAGGGGTCCAAGGTCCCGTCGCAGCACACCTGTTGTTGGTTCAATTTCGAACGAAGCTTGAATTTGGAAGGTGAAAATATGTTGCATTTTGCAAAGGAGAGAGTACTGACAGGAAAAATGATAGTTTGGTATATTTGTGTGCTAAAAATATTATTTTGGGTATATGATCTTGTGTGTCATTCTGCATTCAGTTGTTTTTATTTTCCGTAAAGCATCGTACATGTTGCTGGTGCAATTTTTGGACAAAGCTTGAAATTAATTAATTGCATGGGTGGTGAATACGCCCGATCTGCCATAGTAGCTTGTTGTCCTAGGGTTTTGGTTTCTCTATTCTTTTTGAAACCGGGCAGCGCCGATTCATTTTTTTTTTAAACGGAGGCAAAAGCTTTGCCGCTTCCATTAAATAAGAAGAGAGTTTTTAGAGTTTTACAAGGGAACCAAGAGCCGGCTCCATGAACACAAAAGGGATTACTCTCCCAATATTACATTGCTCAATTTTTGCCCAGTCGTCACCAAAAGTTTGGTATCATTCTTTATTGCCGCGAGAAGAACCGTTGTTGGAGCGGATTTGTTGTGGAAAACCCTCGCGTTGCGCCCATTCCAAATGGCACAACCAACAAGCATGGTTAGGGAGGCCATTACCTTGCGGTTAGGGATGGAGGGGTTCGACATGTTAGACCACCAATCTTTGATGGAGAGCTCGGCTGACCAACCGGGAGGGTCTATATGAGGAATCCCAAGCCACAATTTGACCAAACTCCACACTCTTTTGGTGAAGTGACATTGAAAGAAGAGGTGAGCTGTTGCCTCCATTGTTTGCTTGCAAAGGGGGCAAAGGCCACAATTCAGCCATCCTCTCTTCTCAAAACAATCCGCCATCCAAAGCCTATTTTGAATAGCAAGCCAAGAAAAAAATTGACCTTGGGAGGGACCCAAACCTTCTAAACCAACTTGCTCATGTTGGAGCGCAAAGATCCCAAGAATTGAGCCTTGTATGCCGAGGATGAAGAATAGTCACCACTTTTGGTGAGGTTCCAAACAATATTGTCCTTCACACCCCGCGGAGTTGAACCCTCCTAAGCTCGCTTCATTGGGAGATGAACTCATTAATATGAGCGAGAGACAAGTTGGCATCCGTTTTGATTTTTTTGATCCAAGCATCCTCATGCAAAGCTTGTTTGACATTCTATCTTTTCCTAGGGACACCTCAAAGATGAGAGGCGCGATGTCCTTAGGTTTTTTCCCATTGAGCTAAGGAGAGTCCCCAAAGGGGGCGATGCCACCATCTCCAAGGGGGTGATCCATCATATTATAAGAAGAGATTTGCCCGGTTTATTCGAGAAATCTGGACGAAAACTAGATAGAAAGGGCACAAAAACCCCAATTTAGCCGTCGAGAAGCTTATGTGTTTTTTTGCTTTCATAATCTTTATGCTCGGTTTGCTTAGTATAGATTGTTTTGCTTGGCTACTTTTGTTGGCAGATCTTCGTGTAAACGGGTTTTCGTTGACTTCGTTATCTTAGCCACTTACACAACGGTATGAGTTTGGATGTGTTTGAGAAAATATTCTATGTGCGGGTATGCCGTGGTAACATCCAACTTTGTCATCAAGTTCTTCAATTATATTTCTTGGATTCTTTTGGTATAATTATAATTTGTCTTTTGGAGTTTTTGTATGATCAGATTTTTTTGTTGAAACTTGGAAGTGTTTTCCTTTAACATAACAAAGAGCAAACCGGAGCTTGGAAGTTAAAAGCAATTACCGCTAACTACATCGGTACATGTGTGAAATTGGCAGATTGTACTTTACCGTACCATACTGTCCTAAACAAAGTCACCGAAAAGAAGAAAAAAAAACAAGAAAAGTAGTACCCCCTCTCGTGCCAAATTATAAAATATTTTAAAATTCCACGTGGACTACAAACATATTAAAAATCACTAAAACACGTCTAGATACTTCGACTCATACAAAGCTAAATTTCATAATTCAGAAAACAGAGGTAGTACATGTTAGGCAGACGAGACAGATGAAAGACGGCAATGTAGGTAGTACGTACAACCCAATTAGCCAAAACGCACGTATACTCGTTCCAGATTGAATAGCCCAGTTGACATGCATGAGTGAGATCGACGATGTTCCAATGAATTGAAAGAGGATAAGTCGACAAATCCAATCGTCCATTTTTTTTTTTTTTTTGCGAAACACAGTACAACGCAGACGTTCATATATACGCGCACACACTCACCCCTATGAACGCACGCACGCACACCCTACCCCTATGAGCACCTCCGAAAGACTGAGTCGGCGGGTCGAGTCTTGAGATTGACGAAGTCACCACGGGCGCCTCGCTGTCGACGGGAACGTCGCCTCCCACTGAAGAATATTCCTCATTAAATGAGAAACACCAGCGTCAAACCTGTGGTTTGAACTCTGGTGGGCTGGGGGTACATCCACCTACCTAACCATCTTGCCACAGGCAAGTTCTCATCCAATCATCCATCTCGATTTGCATCTCAGGAAGGCGAAACTTGTATACTAGTACTCACTGGCGGAGGAACATGTAGACCATACTGGGCCATGGCCCACCCTTCTATTTGCTTTTTGCTTAAATATCTTGTATTACTTCGGCCCACTAATAGAAACTGGTCTGTTATTTGTGTTGATTTGACCCACTCTAGTTGAACCGGCCCATCCTTGATTTTCTGCATGCTCCGCCGCTGCTAGTACTACCTTTATCACCTCACTGCTCCATACATTTTTATGAGGGCCGCACAAAGTATGCTACTGCACGTACGCCTAGCGCGTCGACATAAGTTTTTTCATCTGTCGCAGCCGCATCGCCAGTTTTTTTGACGATCCTGCCACATCAGGCCTCTTCAGCAGTCTGATCGACTAGGTTCTCGCTGGCCGGACCTTGGGTCGCATCATAAATAGCCACGCGTGAGGAACAATATTTTTTTTGCGAAACACAGTACAACGCATACGCTCATATACACGCACACACACTCACCCCTATGAACGCACGCACGTACACCCTACCCCTTGAGCACCTCCGAGAGACCGAGTCGGCTGGTCGAGTCTTGAGATTGATAAAGTCATCACGAGTCGTGAGGAACAATAGTTTTGCATCGCGTTTTTCGTACATCAAGAGGTTCTAACTGCTATCATCTTGTCAGTGGTAGTCGGTACTCAGTCTCTCATCGAGTGTTATCTCTCAAGTACGTACGTCCACCAATAGTCCATCTCTCAAGAATGATGCTGAGAGAGGAGAGACCATGTTTACGGCAGTTCTGCGACTAGCAGGCCATGCATGCTCTAGGACGGTGCACGCTCTCGACGGCAGTTCTGCGACTAGCAGGCCATTGGATAACCTTGATCACGTTCTGGAGTATACGAGTATTCGTCAGATTTTGTCCAAACACAAGCTGGTATCACCGTATCAGGAAGAAGAGGATTTGTTTTGATAGCCAGAGATCGAATTCCTCCAGACGCTCGTACTTGAGTGCGAGCAAACAAGAACAAGGGCAGAGAGAATATAAAGCACCCATATTTCCTGGAATATTTCCTGGAATATCCATTGTCTCAGCAAGACAGTATATATATTTTCACAGCAGCAAAAGATGCAACCACACCTACATCAATGCTAATCCTGAGGCTAAATTGATAGCTGCAGGACGACGGCCGAACGGATTCCGAGCACTCTTACAGGCACATGACACAAACCATGACAGAACACACGCCGGATAATTGAAAAGTTCGCTGGAGTTTCATCAGTCCTAAGCGCACCACCTTTGATTCAACGTGTATTTTTGAAATGCAAGAGTTCTGTGTCAACCAAGAAATATAGCACAACAGCATTCTACTGTTCTAGCATATCTCTGTTCACCACTGTTAAGTCAGAAACGGCTAGGACCAACAAAAATGAGACATTGCTCATATAAAACTGTAACAACATAGCAATAAACTTGAATAACAGTGTTGCAAGCTGTACTCACAATTACAACCGGAAAATGACGTACATTAGAAGTTCAGGCTGGGGAGATAAAAGAGTATCAGGGCAGGGCGACCCAGCCAATCACACGATCACCAACAAGTGGCCACAAACGCTTCCGCCTTCTAGCTAGCTTGATCATCTCGTTTGGACTATTCCAGCGTTTATGAGCTTCTGAATCTTCTGTGCAACTCCAGGGTCCTTGAGATGATGCTGAGCAGCACTAGGGTTCTCCTGGAAATCCATCAATACCTGAAAAGACCATTTCCAGCGTCATCAAATTAAAACAGAAATATAAACTAATTTTTGTCCCCACACTGTAACTCAAAGTAAGAATGGAGATTCACTCGAAGTAAGAATGGAGATTCGACGATACCTGTCGCATGATGGGATCGGTAAGGATGTTCTGGATTTCTGGGTCCGCCATAGCTTTACTCTACAGAAAACAGCAGCAACGGTTAACAATATTGAAGTTTTGAACTTCACCCAACATCAGAAGAACACTGAAGTGGATAAAGAGATTTACCTGTTTCTCCTGCAGGTCCTCCTGACTTATATCACCCCTGTTGGCCTTGTTGATCTGCTCAACACACCTGCGAAAGCCAGCAGCAGTTAAAAGTTTGTTTACACGGATTTTCAAGAGATGATGTAAATAGACTAAATGGTTGTAGTATGCCATAGCTTCAATGCTTCATTACCTCCTTATACCATCAAGCAGTTCTTGGTTATTCGGATCATGCTTCAACCCAGCCTGGTAAGTTTCCATTGCCTTTTCATGTTCTTTCATGAAAAATTGAACTGCACCTTTCCTTGTATACCCTTTGGAGAAGGTTGGGTCTAGCTCAATACACTTCTCTGCATCTTTAAGACCTTCAGGCATGGCTCCCAACTTGGTGTAGCATGCAGCCCTATTGCTGTACACCTGTAGGTAAAGAGGTAAACCACCCAAGGCAGTCAGTTACAGACCGCAAGGATATATATAAACTGATTGAAAAATACAAATGCAGTCAACAAATGCAATAAGAGATACACGACAGAAAAAGGTAAGGAGGCAGCAATTGACAACAGATTAAAGGATCAAGTTCAAGTGCTATTTCAAAACAATTGAATGAATAATAATAGAATCAAAGTACCCTACAATTCCAAAAGCAGGACATTTCAAAGCTAGCAATACATAATATTTCAGTGTTCTACAACATGTTGAGTTCCACATGTTAGAGCTGCAAAACTTGCAACCACCAAGATTCCTTTGGTCAGCGCACAATTCCAGAAGCTCCATATGTTGAAAGAATTAAACACCTTTTTCAATCGCATATATACTTCAGCTAATCGTTAAAAAAAGCAATAGAAGCTGAATAGATTACCCTAACATCCTTGGGATTCCTCTTGAGAGCCTCATTGTAATGCTTTATTGCTTCTGGATACTTTTGTTGCTTGAACATGTCATTACCTATAAAACCATAAGATGAGCAAGCCAGCTACGAGCATCCACAGCACCTTAAAAACACCTCTAGAAATAAATCTGTAAGAAATACCACAAAAAGATAAAGCAGTCTGGTAGACTAGAGACAAGTCGTACCTTTCTCTCTCTCATCATCTGCTAATTTAGGGTCATAATACTCTTGTTGCTCCAAGTCTTTCTTTGCCTTCTCAGCCTCATTTAGCCTTTTGAGAGTGTCTGGATTCCGATGCTCAGTTAGAGCCTTCTGGAAAGTCTCGATGGCAATATCATAGTCTTTGGAGTTCTTAGCGAGTTTAGCTAGAGCAGTTCCTTTTCTTGTCAGTGCCCTTGCAACCATCTTGAAATCAGCGCGAAGTTCCCTTCCCCTCTCCACAGCCTTATCACAGTCCTTAATGCACTCATCATACTGGAGACAGGAAATGATAGACTCCAATTAAGAAGAAATAATATGAATTACCAGGATATCTTTAATTGCAAAGAATAACAAGAGAGGGAGCCACAGTATCATAAGTACACTAACCAGTTCTATGAACTGTCACATCTAATCATGACACTAGTGTGCTCTTACTCCTTTAAGTAAACCAAAATGGCCGGCTATGGCATAAGACATGCAAACATTTCTAAGCATCTTTTTCATCACTATATTTGAGAAAACCGTCAAAGATTGGTATAAAAATGCAGCTTCTTCCCCTTGTGTCATATCTATATTTAGTATTTGTCACTTATAACTTTTATGACTGCAGTAGCCATGCATTGCCTAAGATGTGGCAAGTGGCAACTGCTTGATTCGATGCCGTAGTTGTGGCATGCCGCATCTCTTTAGCAGTCAAACCCGCCTGTAATAGACTCAGGAGCTATTTGGTTCCTAGCCAAAGAAAGCTTGCCAAGTCTAAGATTAGGCACGCCACAGTTTCTAAGGTGCTGCTTGGTTGACCGCCACACTATATTTGTTCCCAGGATAAGCATGCCATGTCTAATGGGTTAGGCACGAGACAGTTTCGTAGGTGGGTATTTGGTTGGTTGCCACACTTAGGGCATGCTTGGATCAAGAGTGATCTTAGTCAAACTGTGGCTGCGACATAAAGTGTGGCTAACAAAATGGCCACTACAAGTGGCAAAATTTCACAAAAAATTGATTGTATGAAATGTGCACTATATGGATAAAAGAAGCCACAACTTTTGCGATGAACCAAAACATGTTGGAATTATTTTCGTGGCACGACTATTGCTAGGCCATGGCAACCTTAGGCTGTAACCATAGATGCCCTTAACTATTGTGTATTGAGATGATCAAAACTTCATAGACTCACATTTTGTCACAAGTTGCCGCAAGTGCAGTGCTAAATTTTATAGCCATAAATTATGGCAAACCACACTTTGCCTAACCTTAGCAGTGGTAGAGTTAGAAGGTGCTTAGTTTGTAGCCCAAATTCTCCCCGCCTTAGGTTAGTTAGGGACAAAATCTTATTTATGTGTTCGGTTCACTGCCACAGTTGTGGCTTCGCATACTTTCTTAGCCACATAGTCCACATGTCATACGCTCAATAGTTTGCCAAATCTGGTGGCAATTTTGTTCATCACACTTTGTGTCATATACATTTTACCTAAGTTTATTCTTGGGAAACTTGTGGCAAGAGAAGTGTGTAACTTTGGCATCTTGCTGACTACCAACCAAGTATGCCCTTGTACTTTCTTTGGAGTTCAGGACATGATTAAGCAAGGCACATCTGAGATATGTACGTACTTATGGTAAGCGATAATAATTTGATTCACATTACTTGCCTAACACTAACAGTACCATTAAGTTATGGTGACTTCTAGGCCTCACTCATTGTCCTATTATAGTCCCAAAACGGCAAAACCTTGTGCGCCTTAGTTCCTACAGTATAAGGCAGGCAATCCTATCTTAGTGTTCATCGGTTTAGCACAGTAATCAAACACTTGCAATTACTATGTATCAAATTTCATGGCCTAATTGGTAGATAGCCAAAACAAGTCTCACATGAATAATAGGGTGTACTCCAAATTAAATCTAACTTCCAAGGCATAAATAAAAGCTAATAGTACAATAAACCTCACCTTTCCCATCTCAATGTACACCGCTGCCCGGTTAGTCAGGTAGGAGATGTCCTCGTCATCAAGTTCCATGGCTTTTGTGTAATGCTGGATGGCCGTCTCGAAATCCTTCTTCTTGTAGGAAGCATTCCCTGCCTCCTTCTCCTTCTGAGCAGCCGCTTTCCTCTCCTTCCGCTCCTTGACCTCATCAGAAACCTCCATCGGCTCGGGCTGTGGCTCGGGCTCCACCTCCCTCGCCTTGGTCTCGGGCTGTTCCTGCTTCTGCTGCTGCGGCGGCGGCGGCGACGAGGGCGAGGAAGCCTGCGCGAACTCGGAGTCCTCGCCTCTCTGGATCTTGATGTTAAGCATGAGGCTGAGCACCTGCATCATGCGGGGATCCGAGAGGTACATGTTGAGGCTGCTGGGGTTCCGCTGCACCTCCCGCAGCATCTGCATGAAGTCGGGCTGCTCGAGGTAGGCGCGCGTGGCCGGGTCGGCGGCGATCTTGCTCCAGAGCTCGGGCCCCTGGAACATCTGGCCGATCGCGTCGGCCCCACCGGACGGGGCACGGCGCGGCGGGGCGGATGCGGCCTTCTTGGCGTCGGCGAGCCCGCCCTTGAGGGGCTCGTTGGTGGGGTCGAGGGCGAGGCCCTTCTCGTAGGCGGCGACGGCGCTGGGCGCGTCCCCGAGGCCGAGGTGCGCGGCGCCGAGGCGCGAGTAGCCCTTGGCCCAGTCGGGCTTGAGCTCGACGGTCTTCTCGGCGTCGGCGAGCGCGTCGGCGTAGCGGTGGAGGGAGGCCAGCGCCGCCGAGCGGTTCGAGTAGAGCACGTGGTTGCCCGGGGCGAGCGCGATGGCGTCGGAGAAGTGCGCCGCCGCCTCCTCGAACCGCCCGGCCGAGAAGGCCGCGTTGCCTCTCGCCTTCGCCTCGTCGGCCATGGCTCGGGATCAGATCGGGGCGGAAGGTTCTGGAAGGTTTGGCGGCTGGGCGGAGGCGGAAGATCTGTGGTGCTAAGATGGGGATTAGCAGGAGAGGTTTTGTAAAGATTGGCACGAGTTCGCTCGAGGGTTCCGGAAGGTTCCGCCGGGCAGCGGCGACCGGAAGAGCTGCGGACTCCGTCCTTCCTAAGTTGTTCCGCCTATGTGGGCTTCTGAACGTTGTTAACCTGAATTTTTTTTTGAAACAAAAACGGCCCAGAAGGGCGTAGAGGTGCTCATTCAAATAGGTGGGCTTACACATTACAGCATGGTCCAACATTACAACACGGGCCTTCACAGTTAAAAAAAGAACCTCAGAAAAAGTTTGCAAAACGCGATCAACTCCTCGAGGATCTTCTCCACTGCATCGAGAAGATGAGCTCGATAGCCGGGACAGAGGAGGCGGCGCCGGGGACGAACAACTTGGTCCGGAACCTCTAAGTAGCCCCTAGCATGAGCAAAAGATCCTTCACATCGGAGGAAGAACGACCACCAACTCGTGCCAAGGTGGGTCGCCATCCGACGATAGATAGCAGAGGCAAGGCGGGTCCGGCCGCCGCGAGTCCTCTGCTTGTGAACAACATTAGGATGAGCACGCCGTGCAGATTGCAACAACCAGCCAACCTCCTTCACCTCGCCCCAACACCACGTTGGCCACATGGAAGAACAAGGGTCGATGCGGCAGCCACCTCCACACCAGCAACAAGCTCTAGATCAAAGAGATCTGAAGCCAACGGACGAACTCAGACTTATTCAAGCACACACCTTCAGATCAGTTCCTCCAGCACGCCCTCCGCCATGGAAGCACGTCAAACAAGAGCATCTCCAGGCCTTGGTCGCTGCCCGAGGTAAACCACGCCAAGCGTCTAGGAAAGGAAGACGACATCTCGCCATTCGCCACCTGGGACCACGCGACAAAACCCAAACCTACAGCGACAACGAGAGAAACTAGACCTACTATGTATAGAGGGGGCCGACCACCGTCTCCAACTCCTCTCCGACCGGCAGCGCCGGTGGAGGAGGAGAGAAACGGCGCTGGGAAGGCTTCCTGGCGCAGGTGACTCTCAACGAAGGGGTGAGGAAAGAGGGTGGATAGGGGTAAGTTTTTTTTTTGAGGGGTGGAAAGGGGTAAGTCAGAGCCCTCCGGGCCAACCTGATAGGCCAGGCTTCGCTAAACAGAGACTTGATAGGCCCCCATCTTGTGGGATCGAACTGGGCCTGAATAGTCCGTTGCTCCGGGTTTGTTGACCGGCGGACGACGCACGCCGCCGCAAGCCGACGAGCCCCACCGCAGCACCACCACCTGAGTCACGCCCCACGCGTCGGCTCTCCAGGCTGCCCGCCCTGCATGGCGGCATGGCGCGGCGCGGCGCCTTCTTATCCCCGCAACCGCTCCCCGCCCCGCTCTGCTCGCTAGCTAGTCCCGGCTACTAACTGATCCTAGAACGCAGTGCCACTCCCACACCTGCGCGGAGGGGAATGGCGGCGTTGCGGTGCTTCGCGCTGCTCCTGGCGCTGTGTGCCGCGGCGGGGGCCGACGCCTCGAAGGGGAAGTGGGAGACGGTGATCCGGATGCCCGGGGAGGAGGAGGATCCCGCCACCGAGGGCCCCGAGGTCGAGGACGATACCGTCGGGACGAGGTGGGCGGTGCTCGTCGCGGGCTCCTCCGGCTACGGGAACTACAGGCACCAGGTAAGCAGTCAGAGATCGTCGGCGCTGCACGCGTTTGCGCATGTTTGTCGTTGCGTCTGGAGCACGATTTGGCTGGAAAGCGGGATGAGCGTGGAGGAATCGTGGTTCTGGAAGCTTGGCGGTTTGTGGAAGTTCTCTTGCAACTTGCAAGCGCGCCAGTGCGCTGTTCTGAAAAATTGTCGATGTTGTTCTTATTGAGATTTGTAAGTCGTGAATTTGGAGTATTAGGCGTTCAATTTTGGGGGTCGTTAATCAGTGTTCGAAAAAAGCCTAGCTCTTATTTCTGGCCCAAATTCTGAAACTAGCGTGTGGTTGTGGGGTAGTGTCATGGTGGTTGCAGTAGAGCTCTGCAACTCTGAAGTTTTTCCTAGGTTAAACTGTGGAAGAATCGTGTGGTAATTTCCTGCTAGTGGCATTTCAGGGTCTAATTCGCACACTGCTATCCAAACTGTAGTTATCTGTTTGTCAGGAAGCCCCAAATGGCGATTGTCGTTTCTCCTTTTTGGTCCTGTATACTGCTGGCTGATTTTAGGAGAGTTTTTCGACAGGGCTAACCTCGTCTCCGTTAAATTCTTAATGGAAATAACCAGTTCGTTACAAAGCAAAAGGAGATGGGAAAGAAGGTAGCGAGTTGGGGCATTAACAAGGCTGTTTTTAGGAGATAAATGTTAAGTAGTAGCTTGATTCAAAATGGGCAAAGGCCAAAGAGCTGTGAAGTTTGTTGCTTATTCGGTTCTGGTTTTAATGCTTAAGTTAGATGTGAGATAAATTTGTGACTAATTAAAACAACACTTAAGTTGGATATAATTATGTAATGAAATAAGGGGTGGATACCTGAACTTTTGATCAGTAATGTATACGGACTCTAAAATGTGATCGAACATTTCGCACCTACATATGTGCTTATTTATGTTGTTTTGGTTCGGAATCTAGGAATAGATATGGACCATTTGCTTAACTGTTGATTTATCCGTGGTGCGATGCAGGCCGATTTATGCCATGCATACCAGATATTGCGGAAGGGGGGGCTGAAAGAGGAAAACATTGTTGTCTTTATGTATGATGACATCGCCAACAATGCGCTCAACCCGAGGCGAGGGGTTATCATCAACCATCCAGATGGCCAAGATGTGTATGCTGGTGTTCCAAAGGTAAATCCCGGTAGCTTCTCCTATTATCCTTTCATGTTTGGAGTTGGGCATTTGGATCACTAGTCATCAACCCATGTGTTTGCACAGGCTAGTTTCTATGTTATTATTATAACTTCAATCGGGAAGGGTTAATGATAAACTTAAGCAGTCAAGAAATATATATACCGTGTTAAAAAAATCATCAGAAAAGGTTTAGAACTTTTCATGGAACAAATTCTTCAAAGCAACGTGACAACAGTAGTTGTGGGTTCACATAAGTTGTTGTGTGCGTCCATGTAATTCAATTTCAACATTGTGAACAAAATTTATGTTGTGTTCAAACAATTAGCTACTTCCATGATGGTGGTCTCACCATTAGGGTGGCTAATCTGTCCTCGGGGAAAAACTACGCATGTGTGATTATGCAAATACTTGGTTGTAGGTATCCCCTTCAGTCTATTGGCTGCATCATTTTATTCGTTCCGCTTTATCAGTTTATCTCTTTTGTAAACGAATTTGCATAGTCCTATCCTACTTTTTGTTTTTGAATAATGGAAGTGGCGTTTAGTAGGAAGAAACGGGGATCTAGTTGCATCTTTATCATTGTATGCACCACGGGGTTATCATTGTTTAAGCTTCCCATGGCTTAAGATTTGTGTATAGCAGAAGGGCAGGACATGTATGTTACCCTTTTTCTCCAAGTTTGACAAACATATCCTTCCTTCTGATTTCAGGACTACACTGGAGACGAAGTTACCGCTAAAAACTTCTATGCAGTTCTCTTGGGCAATAAAACTGCAGTCACCGGAGGGAGTAAGAAGGTCATAGATAGCAAACCAAATGACCATATATTTATCTACTACTCAGATCATGGGGGGCCTGGAGTTCTTGGTATGTGGAGTATATGCTGCTTTGTAGTATAAGTTAATTTTATTTGTCATGTGTATTGACATTTGCAAGTTTCAGGTATGCCTAACCTGCCATATCTTTATGCTGATGACTTTATTAAGGTCTTACAAGAGAAACATGCTTCTAATACCTATGCAAAAATGGTAAGGCTGGTCGCAGTTACCTGTTTCTGGGAGCCTTATCCTGTTTGACTGAAAGGAGTGCTATAATTTTGCAGGTTATATATGTGGAAGCTTGTGAAAGTGGCAGTATTTTTGAGGGTTTGATGCCTGCAGACCTTAATATTTATGTTACAACGGCATCTAATGCCGAAGAAAGTAGCTGGGGTACATACTGCCCAGGAATGGAACCGTCACCTCCTTCTGAGTATATTACCTGCTTAGGTGACCTTTACAGTGTTGCATGGATGGAAGATAGGTATGTCACTGGCAACCTAAATTCACTAGTACATTATGATGCACGTGCATGCAGTACTTCAAGAAGGATTGTGCATCAAGCCTTCTCACTTGCTTTCTTTACTTTCAAAGTAGTACTTATTTAATTGTGTGTTTGGTCATCTCAATGTCATTTGACAGTGAGAATCACAATCTGAAGGAGGAGACAATCAAGAAGCAGTATGAAGTGGTGCGTCCTTATTTGCTTTTAACCAATCTCATTTGCGTTGGTAATTTCAAGGCACTGAAAGTGTTGTGGGCAGGTAAAGAAGCGTACCTCAGACTTGAACAGCTATAGTGCCGGTTCTCATGTTATGGAGTATGGGGACACGACTTTCAAGGATGAGAAGCTTTACCTCTATCAAGGTTTCAATCCTGCAAACGCCAACATGACAAACAAGCTATTCTGGCAAGCCCCAAAGGCTGCAATCAACCAAAGAGATGCAGATCTTCTTTTCCTGTGGAGAAGGGTATGCTCTAGTTTTATGCAACATTTTCAATTATCCTTTCTAAATGGTTAAATGGAGTGCTGGATTTCCGTTCAAAAAGAGGATTAAACTGAAGAGTAGTTTACTGTCTCTGGATCTTAAATTGGTCATATGCGTCACATTCTTAATCCTAGTGTAAGAAATTTTGCCAGCATAACACATACATAGAGGTGGATGTACGCACCTTAAACTGGCTCTTATGTACAACCAACTAAAAGTTCTAAACTAAAGCTGTATTCGTAATGTCAGGGAACGTCACCTTGTCATGCTATTTTATAATTCTTAGGTCCTTTTACGCTTGGGTGTATATACTGTAAGTTACTGTATAAAGTGAAGCATTTCTTGTTTGCGTGAAATTTTCCGTTCTTGTTTACTTACGGAGTTACTAGTACCGGAACTGGTAGTACTGCTATATATAGTCATGCAAAGAGAATCCGTATCTGCAATTTTATTAGCTTATGTGTTTGGTATTGGCCTGCACTTTAAGCCTACGTTAGCTGAAGGTTTCTTGGTTTTGTTTTAGTATGAGATGTTACATAAGAAGTCCAAAGAGAGGGTGAATGTTCTGAGGGAGATCAGCGAGACGGTAGCACACAGGAAGCATCTTGACAGCAGCGTCGATTTTATTGGAAAGCTTCTCTTTGGGTTTGAGAACGGGCCTTCGGTGCTTCAAGCTGTCAGACCTTCTGGCAAGCCACTCGTGGACGACTGGGATTGTCTGAAGAGAACGGTAAGCAGGAGACTCTTGTCTGTATGCTCACATAGTCACATTGCAGCTCGCTTGTGTTGTACTCCCTTGTTTCTAAATATAAGATGTTTTAGCTATTTCAGATGTTGACTAGATGCAGACTGAAATGAGTGAACAAATATACTAAAACATGTCTAGATACATGTAGATACATATGAATCTGGAAAAAGGCTAAAACATCTTACATATAGAAACAGAGGGGAGTACATCACAGCCTTAAGATTCTGAGTGCTCCTGCTTAAAACGGAGTAGTAAATTATTTGACTTCTTGAACATCTTCTTCAGGTACGGATCTTTGAGTCCACTGCGGTTCCCTCAGTCAGTACGGCATGAAGCACATGCGAGCATTTGCAAACATATGCAACAATGGTATTTCTGGCACCACAATGAAGGAAGCAAGCATCAATACTTGCGATGGCACAACTCCGCGAGATGGAGCCCATTGATCCAAGGGTATAGCGCTTGATCAATTTGCTGAGGTACACGTTACTCGTCCCCAGCTTATATGTAAATGTATGTAGTATTGTATTGGGCTACTACTGTACCCAGAAAAATGACCTTCGGGCCGCAGAGACTGTACAAGAATGCACCAATGTAATGGTGCTCTAGCTGTGTGATGTATATACTCCCTAGTATATAGTCCTTGTTCCCTTTGTGTGTATGAATCGTGCTTGGTATGTGGTTAACTGAACTACTGAAGTAAAAAGTTCAGGAATTTCGTTGCAGCGCTCTGCAACCTAGTAAATCGTTCACAGGCAGCACTTTCTTTCTTATACGTTAGATAAGCAGAAACAAGACAGATGACTAGTTTGTGCTGTCTTTGTTTCTTCTTTGATGATGAATTATTCAGAGCAGATTTTACTCTTAAAATCTCTACTATATAATATAGCTAAGGTTTCTTCCTCCCGTTTTTTCGTCCGTTGGTTGGTACGTACGTCGTGCGTCCCAGCCCATGCCGTTCCGGTCTCCGATTCCCTTCCAATCCAAAACCGACCCCATGCCGTTCCGGTCTCCGATTCCCTTCCAATCCAAAACCGAAAGAAACGGGACTCCTCGTGGAAGAAAACAACTATGTTTCCTCAGTGGCGGAGCCAGAAATTGAGATGAGGTGGGGGGGGGGGGGGGGGGGGGGGGGGGCAAAATTGAAAGTCTAAATTTTTTGTGACACCAATACAATTATACTTAACAAAATGACGTGAGAAAACATAAAAAAACTTAGAAAGTGCAAAAATGGACTCTGCCGCTTGAAACTCTCATCGGAGGTGTGATGTAAAGTAATACTAACTGTGTTCCAAAATATAATGTAAGTTCACGGTCCAAAATCATGATTTTACAAAAAATAGTACAATAAGTTAAGTTACCCTAAATCGACACCATTAGATGCACATTCAAATCACTTTCATATTATAATAGTTTTGTAGCGATTGTCTGGATATATTTTGAGAATTTGTGGTCAGGGTGTGAATTTAAACTAAACGTACACTACTTTAGAAGGGAAATCTTAGAATGTAAATATTGGCTACTATCTAGGGCCTGTTTGGATCGAGAGTGTAGCCGTGTGGGGATTTCCAACAAACGATAGGTAGCTGGCAGAATTTTAGTGGGCTTTTACATACTATCTTGGGCTAACCTAGGCCCATGTCCCATGACACCCATCTTCATCCCGTATCCCTTCGTTCTGGGACAGAAAGCTACGCCTGCAGCTACAAATGGCGCCGCCGCCGCTGACTCATCACGGCAGAGATGGAGGCGAGGTACCATGCTCCGCCCCAGGGGAGGGGGGCGGCCGCCCCTCCTCGCCCCCCTAGTGGCGCCGCCACTGTGTTTCCTTGCTCCTACGTACCCCCTGGTTCCCTGTATATATACACGTGAGATCGATGGGGACGTTAATTAGGTCGAGCAGACTAGATCAACGCCTGCCCTAACCTAGGACCATCGATCAAGGGCATCTACTCCAACCGCGACCCCGCCGGTGATCGAGATCCGGTGGGACGGGCCCTACACACTCGAGCCAGGAGCAGCGGTTGCGGCGCCGCGCCGTCCGCGACGGAGGCCAGCGCCAGCCGCGACGTACTGCTGCGAAGAACGTCTGAAAGCGAGGGGATTTCCTTAGGAGTTGCCGTTCCGAATATATGACAAGATCCTGCATGACCCAGTGAAGAACGTCTGAAAGCGAGGGGAGTTCCTTAGGTACCCGTTCACGGCGGCCGAGCGGTAGGCCGGCATGGTTGATGCGGTCGTGGAGCTTACGTGGGAATTTTTGCCGGGAGCCAACCGCGACCGGGGGCTTACGTTTGTATCGCTGCTCAAGGCATATGCGGCCGGCCGGCACGGCTGGCTGGGAGGAGGGCCGGCGCCACGGAGTACGAGTAACTGATTTGCAACTACGGACGTATGCAGTACCGGCAGCATAGATGGCAACCAGGGCCTGATTTGCAACTACTCAAAATCCGGTACGTACGCAGGTCTTGATGGGCGCCACCGCCACTCGGTCGTCGCCGACTCGCTGTCCCTGCCGTCGTAATTCAGCCAGCTTGTGGAGAATTGGCAACAAGGCCCCAGCATCATGGCCACGGGCCTGGTTCACTGGTTGGAGGCGCGCTGTAGGCTCGCAGCAGGTGTAGGCGTTTCCTAGGCCGACCTCGGACGCGACGGAGCGATCTAGGTCATTGTGCATGTCAGCGAGGAATCCTTGCCGAGGATGACCTTGGCACCTCTCCACATGAACCTCGCGTCCATCGCCTTACCCATGCCGCTTGTGGCGCCGGTGTTCATGGGCTCATGGCCACAAGCCCACAAGCATGCCTTCGATAGTGCGTCCAAATGCCTAGCGCTCACGGCCAATCTGCCGCATCATTACGTCCTGTCTGGTCGGACCGGCCGGCCGCCGCGATCATTCCCATTGAGTGTGCCGCCGCTGCCGAGTTCTACGTTTTCTCATTCTCTTCTGCACTCTGTCACTCTTGGACAAGCTAAACGGCAGGTACACTGGTACAGTACAATTGGGAGCTTGGAACGAAGGCCTCCAGCTATGATTCGGCTTTTAAATTGCTGGTGCCTGAGAATGTTCAATGATGGGCAGGGATTTAGCATGTTCAATGATGGGGAGACGATTAGCAGGTTGTTTGGTGCCTGAACTTGACTTGCAGATGCATGTGTGTTCCACTACTTTGGTTGTTTCCTTTCTTCAGTTTTTGTCAGTTTAAATGTGAATTTGCACAAGGCTTTTGCTCACGTGTTTGTAGTAGCGAGTAAAACTTTTTTTACAGCTCAAATGATTAATCAAAGATCATTTGAGCCACTAACAATAGGAATGATGTCGAATCATTCGTTTATGAATTCGTTTCAACTTTGTTTAGTATCCCTTCTACAGTGCTATTATAGCAACATGTTTATGAATTGCTTGCTTGAAAAAACGCTTATTATTGGGCTAAAAGATTTTTTCAACATTAACTTTGTTTGAGCTACTAATCATATTCCATTTTAATTTTTTACTAGCTAATTGCCCGTACTTTGCAACGGGTGTATAAATATTCTTGTGGTTCAAACATGTAATTTTTATAATTCTTGTGCACAAGCATCATTGTCAAGTTTTGAGTAAAGCCATAATACTACGAAAAAGGCATTTGTAGCCTGGGCTACATGTAGCGTTTATTTTGAATTTTTTAAAACGGTATTTTGAAGTTTTAGAAAAAATAAAAAAAAGGAGGTAGGCAATACCGTATTCTATAGTTGTGCAAAGTTTCAGTCCGAAATTAGTTTTATTTGTGGGTACGTATACTATTGACACACAGATCTATAATTTTATCTTTTTTGTGTAGTGCATAATGAAATGTATTTAGGATTGGGATTTTGCACAATTGTAAGATTTATTCGTGGCTACATTTACACTTTTTTGGGTTTTGTGAAATTTTAAAAGTTATTTTTTGAAAAGCCAAAATAAAGGACTACATGTAGCCGGCTAAAAAATATCACTCTCCATAATACTATCTCATTACATGCTCACGATATTTGGCTACATCGTGTTCCACGTCACCTTTCATGACTCATGGGCTTGTTGTTGTTTTGACGATTCTCTGACTGAGAGACATAACACAATGGAAACAGTTTTCACGCACATTTAGCAAATCCATAGACGGATAAGTCGGAAGGGGACACAAGTCATGATCGACGCTGCTCTACTCCGGACATGGGGTGGAGGACAGCGGTCCCTCTTTAATGGCGATGGGCAGCACATGACGACTCTTGAGGGAAACTGCGGCGGCTGCCGCTGTTGGGGAGCAAGGGGGCTTGCGCAAAGAAGGCATGGCGGCGCGGGGGTCGCGCCGACTGCGAGGTAGCCGAGGAGAGTGGGAGGGAAGAGGATGGCGGTGCTGGATAGGATATGGCAACCGAGCGGCGGCAGCGGTGCATGATGTGTGAGAGAGGAGCTGGGATCGCGCGAGGCCCCGACGGTTTCAACTGGGAAGCGAAATTGCACGAAAAAAATTGGTCGAGTGACGAAGCCAAACGACATATTGTGTTTTATTTTATTTGAAAGGGAGGAGCGGCGGTAATTAGGGAGTTGATTAGCACTGGAATCGTCGAGGCAGGACGATGCAGAGCGACGGACGAAGGTGGGCAGAATGTGGAACCAAATTCTATTTGTGTTAGGGTGTGGAGGCGCGGTGCATCTCGGTCGTCGTCGGCGGGAGGGCTCAGTTTTCTGGTGTTAGGGTGAAGATTTGTTGGGGCAGTGCTCAGATGGTGTGGCGGCGCGTCGTTTCAATAATCTCCCCGGCTTCAGCCCATCTTTGCGACGACATCGATGGCTATTCCTCTTTCTTCGTCTTGAGGATTTCTTCTGATTGTGGAGATCACCGGATCATCAAGAGCTTCATCGATGGTTATTCCTCTTTCTTCGTCTCCAGGACGGATGTGGTCTTCTAGACCCGTTCGGCGACATCCCGTCTGCAACCAACAATTGTCGTCTCAGAGAGGAGCGGCAGCGGCGGCGCACCGTCGACACGGTCTGGAGGTTGAAGACGAATGGAATCTCAGAGATTTCGATGTAATTTTTATTTTTGTTGAGGTGCTTTGTACTGTTCGATGTTTCTTTTAATGGCGGAGTCCTTTTCGCAAAACAAAATGTGACATCATCCATCAATTTTTTGCAGTATGTGAAGATTTTTAATTGCGTGAATATTTTCTTTTCTCAAGAGATTTTTTTATAATTGCAACCAATGTGTTGCAATGTGTAATTCAAAAAATCTCGGTTGCAACCCTCTACAAGTTGCAGACCGCATGAAGATGTTAGACAAAAATCACATTGTTAGATAAAACCTCACGTGGTATGACTATGTGTTCATTTTGTGCACAAACCGATTGATATTATATTTCTTACTTTTTGTAATTTCTCTATTCTCTATACACCGTCATCCTTGCTTCTTTTGTTTCTCTGGCATGCTAGTAGTTCATCAAAGTTTTACTGCTTATAGTCCCATTCGATTGGGATAAACTGTTTGTATTTACAGACCAATGATGCTTCTATCGCCCGGAGATGTTTCAATCACAAAAAAAAATGGCATATGGCCTAAGGCGTAGTCCCTCTGTCTTTAAATATAAGATGTTTTAGTTGTTGCACATGTTGTCTAGATGCATACTAAATTGAGTGAACATATACACTTAAACATGTCTAGATACATCTATATATAGATGAATGTGGACAGACTAAAACATCTTATATTTAAAGCGGAGGTAGTTTGCAAGAAATATTTTCAGTTGCGGGGAGAAATGATTCCATAGATTGAAAGCATCTGCCGAGCTGCATACAAATCAGGAGTGCATGCAGACGTGACTCGTGGTGTAAGATAGGCAGTTAAGAGGGAAGGAGATAAATTAGGAGTCAGTTCGGTATGTGAGTTGAGAGAGCAGTTAAGACGGAAGGCGAGAAATTAGGATCAGTTTGTTGCATGCAACATTAATGCATGGCCAGGTTTTATTCGGGTCTTATGAAGTGAGAGTTGGACGAAAGTGAGGCAGAATGTGGAACCAAATTCTTTTTTAAGATAGTAGAGATTTGACATGCATGTGCAGAAGAGGTTATGAAAGCTGATTGTTCCATCGGCGAGCATCTCAAATTATTTTTCTATAAACCGAGTCTTACTGTTATGTAGCAACATTTGTTTTCTAAAGTACATACCATCTGGCAAAGTTAGATTTACTGTAATGTTCAATCTTTGACATTGCATCAGTTTCTTTTTCAAGAATATACAGTTTCATTTTATTTGGACAACGTGACTCAACAAAAAACTTATCAGAAATTACAATGAAAATATTTTAACATAATTTAGTCCCGTTGCAACGCACGGGCATTTTGCTAGTAATAATAAGAAAAACTGAAACAACGCAAGCGCGAGTACAGCCAGCATTCGTCCTTCTGCTGGGTTCTCCTTGTATTTTGTGATGCCATGTCCTCATACTAGTCCCTAACGCTCGACCTGGAGATGGCAGCCAGCATCATGGGCAGCAGTGAGGCAGAAGTTTCTATTTCTAACCTGCAATGAAAATTTTGGTTATCTGTACCTGAGAATGCTGTATGAACCTTTTCTTTTCATTTCGAGACTGGTTAGTGGTGAGAAAACCTCAAGCATGACGAGAAGTTCTCTCGACATAATCTCGGGAGCTTACATGCTTTCGTGAGGAAAGAGATGAACACGACCAGGAGTGCTAGCCCAGCCAAGATACCGACTATTATTGCCACCGTCCTCCCAAATTCGTCCCCGGAATAATCTGTCACCAAGCAAATCAAATCAAGCTAAAGTGCTCCCTTTGTTCATTGCGAATATATTCAGTAGAGTGGGTGGCTGGACACGATTCTAGTTAGATTTGATCTATGATCAGTTTCCTCGTGGTCTTATTATAGGGCATCCATAATGTATTGAGGTTTTGCCATAAGTTGGGTCCCACTTATCCTATGAAATTCTCCATAATGTATAAGCTGAACTTTAGCCATAAGGTGGGATCCACGTGTCTTTTCATATTGCTACATGAAAGAGAGAGACCAAAGAGTAAAAAAGTTTTTTATGCGTGTGGACAACCATGAGCTTATGGCTCACCTTTAGAAACATTCTCTTAGGCTGAACTTCCACAATGTATGTTTTTGGCTTATGGTATGCTTATGGACTACATTGCGGCTGGCCTTACTGGCCGCGTTTTGTCTTGCTCAGTGAACGGATGGCGCCAAGAGATGCATGTTGACCAGTAATCAGATCCATTAAGGTTGTGGTCCGGAGTCCATCACTTCCGACAAAAAGGCTAATTAGGAATATATTCTGCTAGTCATCTTTATCAACTTTAAAAGGTTCGCCAGTTTGGAATCTATTCTCATTTCCATATCACTTCACTTAGTGACTACTAGTTAGTTGCAAACCATGCATGGCTAGCTCCCACATGATCTGGTGCCAGTTCTTTTTCAAATTTGGACCCCCAACCGTTGAGATTCAAATTCGTGCGCTTTAAGAGCTTCATTCATAGAACGAAGAATGCTAAACAAAGTGAACATATTTATTTCCACTTGTGAGGAAAAATAGGAGCTTGCTGTGATCTGTTCCGCAACCATGAATTCGGAGATGATTTACTACCGTTTGACAAGTTGACATGAAGGTTTCACGCGTGAGTGCGTACGTACCTTGGGAAGAGCGGAAATCGTGGCCATTTGCCCAGTACTTGACGTAGCACTGCTCCAGGTACACGTCGGCGGCCAGCGCCGAGCCGCACGTGCCCTTGAGCTGCACCACCGCCTCCGTCAGACAGGCGGCGCAGTCGGGCGCCGCGATGTCGCCGAGGCACTGCGCCACCCCCTGCACCGTGCCAGACGTGGTGAGCTTGTACCCTGTCGCCGCCTGCGCCTGCAGCTTCCTGAGCACGCCGTCGCGGCTCATGAGGAACCCGACGTCCTCGCTGGTGCTGGAGCTGCACTTCCGGTACGCGACGGTGTTGTCGGCGCGGCCGACGAAGTCGCTGGCGTCGTACCGCACGTAGCAGCCGTCCACCTGCAGCGACGCGGCGAGGGAGTTTGCGCACACCGCGCCGAGCCGCGCCACCGTCTCCTGCACGCACGCCACGCAGTCGCTGGGGCTCAGGTCGCCGCGGCACTGGTAAAGGCCGTACGCGGCCCCGCGGGCTGCCTGGCCGTCCGCGGCGCCGGCGACGGTGAAGCTGTTGTACGTGGCGCCCGAGGAGGCGGTGGAGGCGATGGAGGTGAGGAGGGAGTTGAGGTTGTTCTCGAAGGGTGTGTTGCGCTCGTACTTGGACGGCGAGCAGCCGGCGTAGACGAACGTGCCCGTCGCGGCGGGAACGAGAGCCGCCGGTGCAACGGGGAAGTGGAGGAGGAGTAGCATGTTGATCACGACGTAGCTGCCGACTAGTAGATGCATGGGGAAGGCTTCGACAGTAACAGGGCATGCAAACGCGTGTGGAGCTTCCGATTTGGTCCGGTTGCAGTTTGGCGCGCGTGCCGTCTCAATATGGGCTTATGTCTGTCAGGCGGAGCTATGCATAAACGTTGGATGTAGGACGATGCGGCCGGAGCGGTTGGTGCGGTGCTGCTTCCGTCGGAGATTCTTGTACACCATCGCGACCGAAACTCGGAAGTACTCGAGCTTTCTTCAGTACTCGTGAGCATGTGGGCGGGGCGGGGTCTAGCAATACTTTGCTGCCATTCTCTTACTCTTCTTGAACATTTTATTGCCACTCTGGCGAGCAAAACTAGAGACCAAATGTGCACGCTTGCAAGGTTGAAGCTCAAGATTCGGCGGCCTCGATGAGTACAAGGAACTGTGTGTAAAATTGGCGATGCTCCACAGCTCCAGCAGCCGATTCTACCTTAGTCTGCGGGCCGGCTCTTAGTTGTTTTAACCCTTGTTAAGATTTTGCGGCTGCCTTGAGACCTTTTGCCAATGGCATAGTGCTGTTATCTTAAACCGGTAACTCGACCCCTCGAAAAAAACCCCGGTAACTCCAGCATATTGTGTGTGGCTTGCATGTGAGCTCATCGGGGCTTTATTAATTCAAACCTGCACATATAATATGTCTTTTATCTAAATTTAAAAGTATACAAGGAACTTCGTTTCCGTTATGGGCCTGAACATTTGGGCCAAATGCACCTGGTTTTCGGTAGACAGTTATGGGACTTCACCCTCAAAAAAAGTTATGGGCCTTCACGCTTTAGTTAGTGATTACCTTTTGTCCAACCTCACTAACTAAGGACATCTCCAGACGCCCCCCGAGAGCCCCCTCAGGATCCTTTCTTTTCGTCGGCGGAACTTTTTTCTACCAGTCATCCCCAGGAGCCCAATTTCGGCCGGATTTGGACGAAATCTCCTCTCACGTTCCCACGCCAAACCCAGCCCACTGGGGGCGACTGGGGCGCCGACGGACGAAAAAGGGCTTGTGGCCAGCTCTGTCGGCGAGACAACACACATTTCCCACCTAGATTTGCCTCTCGCGCTAACTTCCCCCTCGTCGCCATGCCGCCGCCGGCACCACCCCTCTCCCCTCTGCCGCAAACTAGCCGCTAGAACTGGCACCACCTCTCTCCCCTTCGCCGGCACCACCCCTCCCACATCCCTCGCAAACTAGCCGCAACCAAGATCCTCGGTCAGCTTCGCCCCCACGCCGTTCGCGAGGTGTTCGGCATTTTGCCTGCTCGGCGATGGACTCCGACGACGAGGAGATGTTCGCCGCTCTGATGAAAGAGGAAGCCCAAGCCGCCGTCGATGATGAAGAGCACATGATGATGCTCGCACGTCTGGCCGGCCTGTACGCGCGGAATACGAAGCCACGACACGGTGGCCCGGCGCCAGGGCACCGCAAGATCAAGCCGAGGAAGCGGATGGAAGGCTAATGCATCCCGTACTCCGACTACTTCGCTGATGATCATGTTTAGGGCGAGACGGTATTTCGGCGCTGTTTCAGGATGAACCGGAAGCTCTTCCTCAAGATCATGCTTGCCATCTGGGAGTTCGACAACTACTTCATTTCCAAGAAGGATTGCACTGACACAGTAGAATTTTCCTCACTCCAGAAGTGCACGGTGGCTATGGGAATGCTTGCATATGGTGCTCCCGGTGATACACATGATGATTATCTACACATGGCCGAGTCCATGGCCATTGATTATTTGTACAAGTTCTGCAAGGCGGTGGTGGCAGTGTTTGGACCAAAGTATATGCGATCACCCAATGCGGAAGACACTGCTCGGATCCTAGCCATGGATGAAGCAAGAGTATTTCCTGGGATGCTTGGAAGCATCGATTGTATGCATTGGGCATGGAAGAACTGTCCATTTGCTTAGCAGGACATGTACAAAGGCCACAAAGGAGCTTGCAGTATGATACTTGAGGCAGTGGTTACACAGGATCTCTCGATTTGGCATTCCTTCTTTGGCATGTCAGAATCTCACGATGACATCAACGTTCTGCAGTGCTCAAATGTCTTTGCCAAGCTTGTTGAAGGTCATGCTCCCCCGGTGAACTACGAGATCAATGGGCATCAGTACACCAAGGGCTACTACCTGACATATGGCATCTATCCAAGATGGTCGACATTTGTGAAGACTATCTCAAACCCTACGGCAGGGGGCACGAAATCTTGGTATTCTCAGTGCCAGGAGGCTTGCAGGAAGGATGTCGAGCGGACATTAGGTGCGCTTCAATCTCGATTTGCTGTTGTCCAGTACCCCGCTCTGACTTGGTCGAAATCTCGAATGTGGGAGGTGATGAATTGTTGTGTGATACTGCACAACATGATCATTGAGAGCGAGCGGAATGAGCTGGTGATTGACACTGAACCATATTTCAGACAGGGTCCTCTTGCAGATGTTGATCACCAGGTGCCAGCATCATGGGTTGCCTTTCTCGCTATGCGTCAGGAGATTCAAGACCAACATATTCATCAACAACTGCATAACGATCTGGTGGAGCACCTGTGGAGGCTCAAAGGCAACGTCTAGTTTGATGTGTTGTAATTTGTGTTTGAAAACTTGTTAAATTATCAGCCTGCTTTGTTGAATCATTTGTATTAATTTGTATGTTCAAATATTTGTGTTGATTTGTATGTTGAACTATGTGAGAAAAAATATGTTTATGTGAACTGGGGGCACGGCTGGGAACCGGCGACCCCCAGGGCAAACATTTGCGCCGGCGGCCCCCAGGAGGCCCATTTTAGCGCCGAAAAACCGCCTGGGTGGCGCGCACAGCTGGAGATGCTCTAACAGACTCGTGATCAAGGCTCTAGGTTGGGCAAAAACTGTTTTTACAATTATGTCTGATCTTGGCGTGTCATCGATGATTCACAAGTGTGATCCTAAGGCTTAACTTTTTTTTAATATTTTGCCTCTGTTCGAAAATAAAGGCGATAAGGATTGTAGTCACAACTCCTACTCTTGCTGATACACATAATCTGCACGCACATGCGCGTGATATGTATTCCTCTTCATTGTCAGCGTATAGGAAAGAGTATCCGATATAAGGAACTTGGGGAGATGACCAAGCCAAACACTACGTAGTCTCTTAGTCTCTTAAAGATTTTCATATTAGCATGCGAAGCTACTACGAGTAGTTATGAGAGTAAGTAAAGGAGGTAGAGATAACCGCACAATGACATGAAGATTTATCCTGAAATTCACTTTCCAATGAAAGCTAGTCGCGTTGGAGTGGCGTCGAGTCCCAAAGATCCCCAAATAGCTACCAATGACACACCATATTATCCTCGTGCCTCATCAATGTGCAGTGCCACGAACCACTATGTGTTACCTTGAAGGCGGCAACCAAACCTTTACAAACAAGGTTGAGGCACACTCCACAACTCAATTGGAGGCTCCCAACAGGATTTCGGAGACTCCCAAATCCTCGGGGAAGGATAAGGTGAAAGTGCCCACCTCATAGAAGGATAAGGTGTTTGAGTGGGTAGGGAGAGAGATCTAGCTAGTTGAAGCTCATCAACAATGGAGGGGAGATAAGTTCTGGTCATGGTCATCCTCTTGGGTAAGAAGAAGACCTTATATATGCCCCCTGAAATTCTAGTCGTTGGGGGAAAACCCCGGAGTCTTCGTCCTAGAGACACCGGAGTCTTCGGCCTAGCCCGGAATCTGTGGTCCCAAGGGACCAGAAACTCCGGCCTGGCTGGTGACTCCCATTGTCTCCACTAAGTCTCCGGCCATATTCCGGACTTACTACAGAGCGTCACACCACATGCGCAAATCTGGAGCTAAATTCCGAAATAATTCGGTCCGGAGTCTTCGGGATGCTATACACACCGGAGTCTCCGCACTGACTGCACCGGAGTCTCCGGGCTGTTTCCCACAACCACTATAATTTCAAGCTTCCCTCCATTGTTAGCATAAGAAGATAGTGGGTGCAAATATAGGTTTCTGTACGTGAAATGATTTCCCCAAATCTTCCAAAGAGCAAAGCCTCTTGATAATACAGTTGTCCCACGACTCAATAAAATAGAGAAACTACGGACTTTGTCTTTGATCCTTTCTCCTTTTTGAGGGGTCGATCATCATCTTGTGCATTTAATCACATGTATCTCAACTATTTTAGCACACGGTGAGATATCACTTATGTTGTTAACAAACACCCAAAACCATTTTGATAGGCAAATGCCCTTTCACATGAGCTTGGGAAGACACGGTAATTTCTCTTTAGTATTTGTGGATCTTTGTCATTTGTATACCTAGCTATCAATTGAATCTATGTTGCAATGTATATATATGTACTTCTGAATTTTTCAACGAATTCTTTGATGGAGATGAGCTACGCTGTTTTGGATGAAATATTTTTATTATGGGTAGGCGAAGCACAACTACTAGTATACCCGGGACTGATCGCACAAAGTTAAGTTTGGGTAATCGTATGCAATAATACAACCAACACAAACGTTATTATACAGACAATCGTGTGCGTTAACAATACACACGGCAAAAAACAAAAAAGTGTGCAATACACGCGTTATCGCACACAATGAAGTTAACAAAGTCGTGTGCATTACCTCCGGAATCGCACACAGTTTATCATCGTGTGCGATGTCTCACCCCATCGCCTACGGATGCATAGAGACGGTTGCTATAATCGTGTGCGATGGATGAGATCAAGCGTGTGTGATTGCATCATTTGTACTTATGATAAGTCGATGGAGGTGTCACAATCTAGGTAGGGTCTTGCATACGGAGGGCTCCATATTGTCCCTATTTTTTCTACGGTTAAGAGAAGCTCGGGCCTCCAAACAACATGAGGAATCACAAATTGTCTTTTCATGTCACCTAGATGCAACGATGAACTCAACAAGATGATTTTTGTTCTTTTTTTCCTTTTATATGGTATAGAGAATACGAAAAAACCCATTCTCCTTCTTGGCTCCGGTCCCATTCTCCTCCACTAGCTCTGTGGGCCAAAGAACTATTGAATCCATAAAAACTTGCAAAACACATTTGACCATGAAGAAATCCAATAAAGAATCTTCATAACAAATACATTTATGCTCTAGAAGTTTCTACAGCATATATGTTTAACTACTCATATACTAAAATATTTATTAATATAATTTAAGACCATATAATTAAGAGATCTATATCATAAATATGTATAATAATATATAGTTGATATAATTCTAAAAATATAATTTATGAAGAAAATAATGTTACAAAATCAAATTTTAAATACAACGCAATGCAAGTGTATTTTTCAACAATATAGATTACAACTTTATACAAAAAAACACTTAACTAATATTTACTAACTTTATTGTGTGCTTCACTATGTCAAATAAGCAACAAAATATTATATTTGATAAGACCGTAGCATGCTACCAATGAGTTTTAAGTATAAAAAAATAGTATAACAATATAATTAAATCAATTTGCCCTGGGTCAAAATTATGCTTTGACCGGCCACGATTTCATTCCATGAAAAGACCATGAACGAACTAAACACCATACACGCATGCCTAGTATGCCGGGTCTGCGTTTCATTCATCGGAGGGACGCAGCTAATGAGCAAAAAACACAATAAAATTTTCAAATCAGCGAGAAGACATGCCAAATGAGGGTTCTAGTTCTAATCTAGAGACAAATCAGCTGTACGAAATGCAAATCTCGTCGACGAAGAAAATCGCAGTTTAAGGTGCTAGAAGAGTTTGATCCTGGGGAGGGAGAAGGGTGCATGAGATTCCAACCTGAAGTGGTGGAAAAAGAGAGACAAGCGCCGGTTTGCTCGTCGGGTCCTCGCGAAGAGAGACCTGGGGAAACAAGAAGGGTCATCCCTTTCAATCCGCACCTTTAAATAGGAGGGCAATGAACTATAAGGAAACCCTAGGTTAGTGAAGAGGATGCCAATTGTTTGATCTGACGGCCGTTGGCGTGATGCCGTTAGCAAGCGGGATCTTTGGGGTAGGCCGGGTTATCTGCGGTTCTCTGCTAGTTGGAACTCATCTCGCGGTCGTCGGCATGCGGCGAGTAGGCCAGGCCCCGGTGTACTGCTCCAACGGCGTGGTGTGCGTTTTTGGCGCCTGTACCAACCCGCGTTGTAACTAGGCCATCTGATCCTTCTTCTATGAACCCGATATACCTCCCAGGGTATCTCCGTGGAAAAAATATATGGTATGTTTAAATTAAAATTGAAACCTTGGACTAAGATAAGATATAATCGAGAAAATGACTTAGCTTTCTTACTAGTATTATAACTCCTTTTCTTTATATGAGCAAAGGAACCCAAACATAATAAAATTAGGGATAGACAACTATTTTTTATTACCTACTTTACTTAGGTTTATTTGTAACCTAAATCATGTAAATTTATAAAATGAATAGACTTTATCCACAACACAATTTATAAAAAATTGTCGACCAAACCCTATTTTAATCTGATTGTAGCTCGAACAAGTAGTTCTTACGTTATTACCTAAGGGAAAATCCAACACGCCTCCCTCCAAACCGGACACCAATTGTGTCCGTTTTGATCCGTTTGGGTCGGTACGCAGACAGGCTAGAGGCCCATGCATGTCCGTTTGGGGTGGGGTTGCAACCAACGCCCCCCCCCCCCCCCCCCCCCCTCCCCCCGCATATGGTCCGAGGCTGCCAATTTTTGCCCCTTTTCCAAATTCCAAACAAGTGACTACATGTAGGTATAGAAAATAAAATAAAGAACAAAAAAATGACCACTAATTAAACATCACATAGCAAGGTATGAAATGACACATAGTTCAAATGACAAGATAAAATAAATAAATGAGAAATGAAGACCACGCACCGTTCGCGTACCATCTTATGTTTTTTGATTATTTAAGCTTTTTTCTCCGGGTCCATGATGTTCAAATCGGCCATCATGATCCGGTTCTCCTAGGCCATCATCGCGAGCTTGATCCGGTTCTCCTCGGCGGCAACCGTGCACCTCCTTGGCTGTTGCCTGGGCATTGGCCTCATCAATCTATAGCTTCTTATTTGCATCGCCTCATCCATCTCTAATTTCTACTTTTGCACCTCAAGGTAGTAGGCCATTGCATCATCTTTGTCCTTGTGTTTCCTTTCATCTCTTTTGGCATTTGACTCCTCTTTACCGGCGATCAAACCCTTCAATGTATCCTCCAACATAATAGTTGTACCACGTTTTTCACATCTTGCTTGGTGGCCTTGTGTCCCCTCGGCCTCACCGCATGGTTAACCGAGCTTGGGCCGCCTCTGTTGGAGATATGCCCTAGAGGCAATTAATAAAGTGATTTTATTTGTCATATCTCAATTGTTCATAATATGTTTTAAATACCATGCTATAACTGTATTACGCGGAAACATTAATACACATGTGGTATGAAAACAACCAGGTCCCTATTGGCCTCTGTTTAACTAGTTCGTTGGGTAACAGATGATCAAGGTTTCCTGATCGTGGACAATGGCGTCGGTTAACAACGGAGTCATATCATTAGGTATTATTAGTGATTAGAAATATGTTTTCGGGGTCCGAATGAATTAAATAATATGTATTTATTATTAATAAGTGTTATTAGTGATTAGATATATTTTTTATTTAATTAAATTCGAATTTAAAAAGGCATTAAAACCTATATGGGCCTTAGAGGCCCATTAGGGGAAAATTCCCTAAAAGAAAAGGAAAAGAAAAAAGGGGAGGGCCAGCCCCCTGGTGGGCCGAATGGGGCCCACCAGGGCCGGCGGCTCCCCATGGCCGGCCACCATGTGGGGTTTAGTCCCACATGGAGCCAAGGAGAGGTCTCCCCCCTCTCCTTTAAATAGGGACCCATGCCTTGGAATTCATCCCTTTCTTCCTTCTTCTTCTCTCCTACTTTGAGCGTGGTTCCGTTTCTGGAGCTGCGTACGAGGAGAGAAGTCTCTCCACCTTACGCACACCGCCGTGCTTCGAGATCCAATCTTCTACTTCCGCTGCTCTGCTGGATCTGGAGCTCGGAGGTCGTCATCTACACCGCACGTGTGTGGAACTACGAGGCGCTACACGTGTGGCGCTGGGAGTACGACTACTTCCTCTACACGACCTTGAGGTCGGCTTCGTCGGCTTCATCGGCAACGTTTGTGCGGGAACGTAATCCCGCTTTCGGTCTACAAGGGTATGTACTCCGTCTCCTTCGTATAGTATATCTGCATAGTTAGATCTTGGCTAGTTTATGGTTATCGTCGGTAGGAAATTTTTTGTTTTCTGTCTACGATCCCCAACAGTGGTATCAGAGCCGATCTATGCGTAGATATTTCTATACGGTTAGAACACATGTTGAATGTGGGCATCGATTCTACATTTGTTACCCTCTCGCGTGTACTTGTTTATATCGCGGCATTGTGGGATGAAGCGGCCCGGACCGACTTTACGCGTACTCTTACGCGAGACTGGTTCCACACTTGACATACGGCTTGTACCGTATATGTGGCTGGCGGGTGTCTGTATCTCCTACAATAGTTGATATTGCATTTACAATGGAGGGCCCCGAAAGGGGTGTAATAGAGACAATTGTCTTATCGCTGTTGTGGTTGTATTCGTAGGTAAGAAACGGTTCTTGTGCGGAAGCCCTAGCAGCCACGTAAAATATGCAAAAGTTAAAGTAGAAAGCGTCTAACTTTATTTTGCAGGGGCAATGTGATATGGTCAAGGTAGGTTTATTAAATTGTTTATAAAACTGTTGGCGCGAAGGAGACCATCGGCGCGGAGGAGACCATATCATGTCGCATTACATTTCATTTAGATGTTATGTAGTTGAGTGCATCTTATATTGTGTATATATATGGTTATATATTAGTTACACGGCGGTAGTAATATAAGATGATCCCTCCTAAAATACCAAATAGTGTTCTCCCTTTAGCGTGCACCACCGAAAGTTCTCCGATACGAGGCAGGCCGTGACGATCGGGTGTCAGACGTATCTGCGTTCGCATAACGTGGGTGTAAGCCACGTTGCACAAGCAATACGCTATAGGTTTATTTGGCGAGCCTAGCATGTACAGACATGGCCTCGGAACACATGACCGAAAGGTTAAGCACGAGTCACAAAGTAGTTGTGATCGACATAATGTCCACTTTTGAAGTTATGCTATCGGCCGTGACGATCGGGGATAGTGTAATGAATTAGGATCGTGTAATCACTAAAACGATGCGAGGGATGTTCGTTTTGAGTGGGAGTTCTTGTAGTTTTATTTTACTAAAACTTGAACCCATATTTTATTATGAACAAACGTCTTATGTTTTGCAAATTCCATTGTAGATGTCTCGCCCCACCTTTAACCTTGGCCTGTTCCTTGAGAAAGAAAAGCTTAAGACCAATGGGTCGAACTTCATGTCCTGGTTCCGCAACCTGAGGATCCTCCTCACTCCCCACAAGGTGGCCTACGTCATTGAAGCCGCCCTAGGTGACCCTCCTGCAGACGACGCCTCCGATGATGAGAAGAAGGTCTATCAGACCAAGTCGGAGGATTCCTCCTTTGTCCAGAGTGGCATGCTCTACGCCATGGAAGCCGACCTGCAAAAGCGCTTTGAGAAGATGAGTGCTTTTGAGATAATTTCTGATCTCAAGGCTGTCTTTGCGCCGCAGGCTAAGGCTGAGAGGTATGAAGCTTCTGAGCTCTTCTTCTCAGCCAAGATGGAAGAGCATAGCAGTGTGAGCGAGCACGTGGTCAAAATGTCTGGCTACGTTCAACGCCTGAACGCTCTGGAATGCAAGATTCCTGATGAGCTGGCGATTGATAGGGTGCTGCAATCGTTGCCTCCTAGCTACAAAGGCTTCGTCATGAACTACAACATGCAGGGCATGGCTAAGTCCCTGTCTGAGGTGTTCGTGATGCTCAAGACTGCTGAGGTGGAAATCAAGAAGGAGCACACGCTGTTGATGGTCAACAAGACCGTCGATTTTAAGAAATCTGGCGGCAAGGGAAGGAAGAACTGGAAGCCCAAGAAGGATGGCAAACACGTTGCCAAATCTAAGGCTAACAAACCTGGTCCCAAACCTGGCGTGGAATGCTTCTACTGCAAGGGAGATGGTCACTGGAAGCGCAACTGCCCCAAGTACCTAGAAGACAAGAAGGCCGGCAAGATTGTCGGAAAGAGAAAGGTATATTTGATATACATGTTATAGATGTTTACCTTACTAGCGCTCGGAGTAATGCATGGGTATTTGATACCGGTTCTGTTGCTCATATTTGTAACTCACAGGTGGAGTTGCGGAATAAAAGGCGCCTGGCGAAGGACGAGGTGACGATGCGCGTCGGCAATGGATCAAAAGTTGACGTGGTGGCCGTCGGCACGCTCCCTCTACATCTACCATCGGGATTAGTTTTGGTTTTAAATAAATGTTATTTTGTACCGGCTTTGAGTGTAAACATTATCAGTGGATCTTGCTTGTTGCAAGATGGATATTCGTTCAATTCAGTATCAAATGGTTGTGCTATTTCGATGAATGATGTCTTTTATGTTAATGCTCCTGAGAGTAATGGTTTATTCTTGTTGAATCTCGATAGTAGCACTCACATCCATAACGTAGATGCCAAAAGGATTAAACTTAGTGACGATACCGCCATGTATGTGGCATTGCCGTCTCGGTCATATTGGTATAAAACGCATGAAGAAACTCCATTCTGATGGACTTTTGGAGTCACTAGATTTTGGATCTCTTGACACTTGCGAACCATGCCTTATGGGCAAGATGACCAAGACACCGTTCAACGGATTTATGGAACGGGCGTCGGACTTATTGGGAGTATACATACAGATGTGTGCGGTCCAATGAGCGTGTCGACACGCAATGGTTATCGTTATTTTGTAACCTTCACTGATGATTTGAGTAGATACGGGTATATCTATTTAATGAAACACAAGTCTGAAACATTTGAAAAGTTCAAAGAATTTCAGAGTGAGTTGAAAATCAACTCAACAAGAAAATAAACATCTCCGATCTGATCGTGGTGGCGAATATTTGAGTTTTGAGTTTGGCACACATCTGAAGGCCTGTGGAATTGTACCACAGCTTACGCCTGCCGGGACACCACAACGCAACGGTGTGTCCGAACGACGTAATCGTACTTATTAGATAGCGTACGGTCTATGATGTCTCTTACCGACTTGCCCGTATCGTTTTGGGGATATGCGTTAGAAACAGCCGCATTCATTTTAAATAGGGCTCCATCCAAATCCGTAGCAACGACACCGTATGAGATATGGCATGGTAAGAAACCGAAGTTGTCGTTCCTGAAGGTTTGGGGTTGTGAGGCGTACGTTAAGAAACTACAGCCCGACAAACTCGAATCGAAATCGGAAAAGGTCGTCTTTGTAGGATATCCGCGGGAAACCATAGGATATACCTTCTACCACCAAGCCGAGGGCAAAACGTTTGTCGCAAAGAGCGGCACCTTTCTCGAGAAAGAGTTTCTCGCTAAAGGAGTAAGTGGGAGGAAAATAGACCTCGACGAGATAGTTGATCCTGAACTCGAAATTCCGAGTGGCGCAACGGAAACTGTTCCTGAACCGTCCTCCATAACAGATGGAGTGGGAGAAAATGTCGAGGAGGCTATCATACCTCGTAGGTCTGGAAGAACCCGTACAACCCCTGAGTGGTACGGCAATCTTGTTTGCACCGTCATGTTAATTGAACAAGACGAACCTACGAACTACAAAGAGGCAATGGAAGGACCCGAATCCGAGAAATGGCTTGAAGCCATGAAATCCGAAATTGGATCCATGTATGACAACAAAGTATGGACTTTGGTGGAGATTCCCGAAGGGCGCAAGGCCGTCGAGAATAAATGGATTTTAAGAAGAAGACTGATGCTGACGGTAATGTAACCGTCTATAAAGCTCGGCTTGTCGCAAAAGGTTTCCGACAAGTTCATGGAATTGACTACGATGAAACGTTTTCACCGGTAGCGATGCTAAAGTCTATTCGGGTTTTGCTAGCAACAGCTGCATATCATGATTATGAGATATGGCAGATGGATGTCAAAACAGCGTTCCTAAATGGCAACATTGAGGAAGAGTTGTATATGGTACAACCTGAAGGTTTTGTCAGTCCAGAAAATGTTGGCAAAGTATGCAAACTTCAGCGTTCTATTTATGGACTGAAGCAAGCATCTCGGAGCTGGAATCTTCGCTTTGATGAAGTGATCAAAGGTTTTGGATTTGTCCAAAATGTAGAAGAAACCTGCATTTATAAGAAAATGAGTGGGAGCTCAGTTGCATTCCTAGTTCTATATGTGGATGATATATTACTAATTGGGAATGATGTGGAACTTCTGAAAAGCGTGAAGGAATATTTAAACAGTAAATTTTCGATGAAGGACTTAGGAGAAGCTGCATACGTATTAGGCATTAAGATCTATCGTGATAGACCCAGGCGCCTACTAGCGTTATGTCAAAGTACTTACCTTGACAAGATATTGAAGAAGTTCGATATGCATTTGGCAAAGAAAGGTCTTGTGCCAGTTGTCAAGGGAAAAACATTGAGCATGGCTCAGTGTCCACGGACGGCTCTTGAAAAGGCCGAGGTGGATGGCACTCGATATGCTTCGGCTATAGGATCGATCATGTATGCCATGTTAAGTACTCGACCCGATGTGGCATTGGCTCTCAGTCTGACGAGTCGATTCCAGAGTAATCCTGGCAAGGATCATTGGACAGCTGTTAAGAACATACTGAAGTATCTTAAGTATACCAAGGACATGTTTCTTGTTTATGGAGGCTGTGAAGAGGAACTTGGCGTAACAGGTTACGTTGATGCAAGTTTCTGCACAGATCCAGATGACTCGAAATCGCAAACAGGTTATGTGTTTAAGGTGAACGGAGGCGCTGTGAGCTGGAGAAGTGGGAAGCAACCCATAGTAGCCCAATCTACAATGGAATCGGAGTATATTGCTGCTGCGGATGCTGCAAATGAAGCTGTTGGCTGAGGAAGTTCGTCATCGAGCTTGGAGTGTTCCCGAGTGCAGACCCTGTGAATATCTACTGCGACAACACAGGTGTCATTGCTAACGTGAAGGAACCAAGGTCTCACTCCACCGCCAAACATATTCTCCGACGCTTCCATGTCATACGGCAGTACGTCAAGGAAGGCGATGTAAAGATTTGCAAAATACACACGGACCTGAATGTTGCAGATCCACTGACGAAACCTCTTCCACGAGACAAGCATGAAGAACACCGAGATGCTATAGGTGTTAGGCTTTTACCAATTTGTAAACTAGATTAAATTGTACTCTAGTGCAAGTGGGAGACTGTTGGAGATATGCCCTAGAGGCAATTAATAAAGTGATTTTATTTGTCATATCTCAATTGTTCATAATATGTTTTAAATACCATGCTATAACTGTATTACGCGGAAACATTAATACACGTGTGGTATGAAAACAACCAGGTCCCTAGTAGCCTCTATTTAACTAGTTCGTTGGGTAACAGATGATCAAGGTTTCCTGATCATGGACAATGGCGTCGGTTAACAACGGAGTCATATCATTAGGTGAATGATTTGATGGACATACCCAAAATGTAGAAACGTAGTATTCATACCTTCGACTGTGAGATCATATCAAATCTCTGCTTCTGGAAGATGCGGCTGATCGCATCAAACGGCATGTCTTATATAGCGTGACAATAAAGGTGACACTTTCGGGTATCGGAAGGAAGCAGTAGAAGCGAGTGATCAAGAGCGGGAATTGCCAATCCAAATAGCAGGATAGATACTCTGGGCCCACTCGGTGAGATTACATCAATAAGCTTGCAAGCATGTGACTAGGTCACGGGGATGTAATATCACAGACGAGTAAAGATAGATTTGTCAATGACGAGGTCATGCTCGGTAATTGTGATACCGGAGAACGACGCTCGGACAATCTAAGTATCGATAGGCAAGAGGATGAGACTGGACGTCTAAAGGTTCAAACGATAAAAGTCATTCGTGGACGCACAGGGGCTATCATGGGTATCCAGATCCCGCTGTTAGTCATTGATCGGAGAACGTGTCTCGATCATGTCTGGAGTGATCCCGAACCGTAGGGTAACACACTTAAGGGTAGGTGACGATTTGATTGGATATAAGAGAGATAGAAACCGGGAACTCCGGAAGTGTTCCGGAACTTGTCCGATGTTGATCGGAGGCAACGAAATATGTTTTCGGGTCCGAATGAATTAAATAATATGTATTTAATATTAATAAGTGTTATTAGTGATTAAATATATTTTTTATTTAATTAAATTCGAATTTAAAAGGCATTAAAACCTATATGGGCCTTAGAGGCCCATTAGGGAAAATTCCCTAAAAGAAAAGGAAAAGAAAAAAGGGGAGGAGGGCCAGCCACCCTGGGTGGGCCGAATGGGGCCCACCAGGGCCGGCGGCTGCCCTCCTTGGCCGGCCAACCATGTGGGGTTTAGTCCCACATGGCTTAGCCAAGGGAGAAGGTCTCCCCCCTCTCCTTTAAATAGGGACCCCCCTATGCCTTGGAGATTAATCCCTTTCTTCCTTCTTCTTCTCTCTACTTTGAGCGTGGTTCCGTTTCTGGAGCTGCGTACGAGGAGAGAAGTCTCTCCACCTTACGCACACCGCCGTGCTTCGAGATCCAATCTTCTACTTCCGCTGCTCTGCTGGATCTGGAGCTCGGAGGTCGTCATCTACACCGCACGTGTGTGGAACTACGAGGCACTACACGTGTGGCGCTGGGAGTACGACTACTTCCTCTACACGACCTTGAGGTCGGCTTCGTCGGCTTCATCGGCAACGTTTGTGCGGGAACGTAATCCCGCTTTCGGTCTACATGGGTATGTACTCCGTCCTTTTTCGTATAGTATATCTGCATAGTTAGATCTTGGCTAGTTTATGGTTATCGTCGGTAGGAATTTTTTTGTTTTCTGTCTACGATCCCCAACAGCCTCGTCATCTTCGCTATCATTGGCACGTTTCTTTGATCCATCGCCCCCTTTTTCAAGGAATTGTAGAGCTCGGTCCACTTGGGGCATCCTTTGATCATCACCCAACAATGGCTCAAAGTGAATCTGGACTCATAGACCTCCTTGTGTTATGCCATTGCTTGAAGAACCAAGTCCCCACTCCGATGCCACTCACCGTCCGGGTGTTGACATGATCATGTGCGGCTTGGAATTTGCTACACTCGCAATGGGTATGTGACCACCTCTTGCTAAGAGATTTGTCATTTTGATCACTCTCAATCTTGTAAGGCGGCAAATTTCTTTGCTCATGGAAATGCTTGCCCACCCTCCTCTAAAATGCGGTTCCTTTTTGCTAGGCACCATTAATTGCATTGTGTCCAGTGGTCATCCAAGCCTCGCAAAGAAGTTCGTCCTCCTTCTCCGTGTATGAGGTCGTCCTCTTGTTCTTGACCATGAGGGTGGCGGTGAGTCAAGTGAGCTCGCCCTCGAACAATGGCTCTTCGTCAATAGAGGAACTCTCACCCTGAGTATCGGCTTGAATCCCGTCCCCGGCCTCGGCCTCGTAGTGGCCTACCCCACAGATCATGTCCTCCATGCCACTATCGGTTTCGACAAAATAGGCCGCGTTGCCGGCGTCGTGGACGGCATTTCCTCGAACACAAGTTGACGGGGTTGGAGCATGGTTGCCAAGGCCGACATCGACCGTGGCCTCGCCTTGCTACGCACCGGGACGTCGCTGGCACTCAGGGTGACGTTGAGGTCAAGGGGAGGCGGCACCGGACCATCGGCACCGACGATATCTCGAGGACGTGTCCCGCGGACCGAGACGAGAAGGTGCGCCTCCGCGGATGAGGGCGAGACCGAGCTCGTCGCGGAGGCCACGAGGGCGGCTCCCACAAGTACGGCGTCAAGGACCTCCCCCTTGAGCATGAGCACAGCTCGGGCTGCGGCCTGGGTGGAGCGCGGGCCTGAAGGGCGGTGGTGATTTGCGCCTCAGCCGCCCGAGCGGAGGCATCCGCGGCGTCGGCCGCCCGCTGCTTCTTTTTGTCCCTCCGGGCCCTCTTGTGGGACTCGGGGAACCGCTCTTTCTTCGGCTTGACCATCTCGGTGGTGGCCATCGGGTTGGGCAGGCCGGCATCCTCCGTCGGTGGTGGCGGCGCGGGAGGCGGCGATCACGGGAGGGTTTGGAGATTGGGAGAAGGGTGGGGGCTAGGTGTTGTGTCATTGTGTGGCTATCGACCGGGCCCGGGGTGGACACGGACAAAGGCCGAATGCGGACACTGTCCGTTTCACCCCAAACGCGGACCAAACTTGGTCTGGATTTTGAGCGAAACGGACATGTATGCCCTCGCATGTCCGTATGCGGGGGACCGTAGGAGCCTGCCCCTGTCCACGCGGACAGACACGGACGTGTCCGGTCTGTTTGCGGAGAGCCGTTGGAGATGCCATAAGAGCATCTCTAGCAGTGCCCTTAAAACACCGAACCTTAAAACAGGTTTACGGTTTGCGTTTTTGGTGTTTCTGCGGCACAAAACTCGCCGCGCAGAACAGAGCCCTCAAACCAAATTGCAAATTCATAGATTTTAGATTTCGTGGGAACAAACAGAAAGCATTCTTTCGATGTTCTTCGCTACAGATGAATGCTCGTCGACATTTTACACAAAATGCTAAATGATCATCTACCTACAGATCGCCGCCGACCTAACCCTAGAAGGCAAAATTCGGCTCACCGGAGCCACGGGCGTGGTGGCGACGCAGCGGCGGAGGAGCTTAACTCCTCGTCGGAGGAGACGAGGTCGATGACCATCGCCGCGTCCTCCTGCCACTCTGCCTTCTTCTTCGCGGCGGTGTTGTCCTGCTCGAAGCCCTGGTGCAGGAAGATGTTGTTGATCTCCTCGTCGCGTTCCTCCGCCTCCCGCTTGGAGCGCAGCATCGTCACCGCCACGGCGTGCTCGAGCTCTTCGTCGGGGACGAAATCCTCCGGCGCGAGCGAAATGCCGAAGGATGCGGTGTCGTAGTCCTCCGGCGGAGGAGCTGCCCTCACCATGGAGGAGCTGCTCGCGGCGGCGTCGGACCACCTCGCGCTCCCACCGGAGCCGGTCAAACTCCTCGACCTCGCGGACGAAGAGCGAAGCCGACAGCGGCAAGTTCTTCTTCGTCCACTTGTAGGCGCTCCGCTTCCGTGTGCCGTCGCTCCGGACGACCATCGCCCGACGAGCATCGGAGTAGTCGCCGCCAAACTTGTCATCGCCGGGGAGCTCAGCGGGTTCCCTCTTCGGCGCCATCGGAGCTCGGCGGGGCCGGATCTACAGCTGGGGCCGGCGAATCGCTCGTCGGAGGCGGTGGAGAGGTAGGCGAATCGCTCGTCAGCGGCGGTGGGGAGAAACGGATTCGGACCTTCAAATGCCCTCCCGAGCATGATATATGAGGTGTGGCTGCGCGGATTCACGGGCCCCCTTGAACGGTTTAGGGCTCAGCCGTTTTATGGGCGCTGTTCTGGCCCAAAAAACGGCTCCAGCCCGTAAAGCCGCCGGACTTTTAAGGGTTTGGGCGTTTTAAGGGAACCGCTAGAGATGCTCTAAGAGAATACAAATCTTTTGATTTTCCTTTTTGTTTATCATTGATCCACCTCACATCAGTCCGAAAGCGCTGTCGCAGCAGACAAAGCAGCGCACTGTTTCTGCTAAGCAATGTATTGGACGGCCAACACAGACAGTCAACAACACCAACAAGTATAGCTTGCAACACCTTCCAACATGCCGGTTGTACGGACTATTCGGACATCCCCTTTCAGTACCAGCAAGCTGATCCCAAATCGCGGAAGCAGCAGAATGACTCGGTGAAGACCAGAACTTGACCAGAAAAAAAATACTTCAACAGTTTTTACTGTAAGCGGATAACATTAAATAGCAACCATGATCCATATTGATCGATGCAGAAGATTAATGGTAGCTAGATCGGCCACCAGATCATACAGGAGGCACAGTTGAGCTAGAGGATGATCCAAACCCGCTCAAATCGCTCACATGATCCAAACCACCATGATCGCATCGCATGCGTACCCACAAACAAAGGGTCAACCAGAAAAATGTCAAACTGAGAGAGAGAGAAACAAAAATACACATATCCGAGAGTCTATTCGATCGAGCACATCTGTATGCGCTATGTAGAACTGTGCAGGAGCGCGCCACGTGCGTGCGTGCTACCACCAGCCGGGCACCTTCCTGCCGCTGCCGCCGCCGCCGCCCGCGGCAGCCATGGCGGCAGCGCGCTCGCGGGCGGCCATGGCGGCAGCGCGCTCGAACCGCGTGGCAGCGCGCTCGAAGCCGAACTCCTCCTCGGCCTCGCGCAGCAGCTCCCCGAACAGCGGGTGGTTGAAGTACACCACCGGCACCACGTACCTCATCGACTCCCCGCCGGGCTCGTCGCCGCCCACGTACACCGCCACCTGCCCCTTGGGCGTCGTCGCCTCCCCGGCCTCCGCCTCCAGCAGCCGCTCGCCGCGCGCCGGCCTGAGGAGCCTCATCCGCCGCGCCAGCGACCGCCCCCACGTCAGCACCCGCCGCCGAGGCTCGTGCTCGTCCCGCGGTGGTAACACGACCGCCAGCTGCTGCTGCTTGCTGACGCTCCGTATCTGTTCGGCGGGGGAGGTTTGCGTGCCTCCCAGCTGGTGCCGCTGCAGTCGGAGGTAGCCGCCGCCGCGGCGTCGTCGGCGGTGAGGGAGCGCCCAGCGGCACAGGCCGAGCAGCTTCCGGCCGAGCCGGAAGCCTCTCTGCCGCCTTGCCATCATGCAGGTAGCGAACTAGAACAGAGGAGGCTGGAGTGTTTCCGGCCGCTTTCCTGTGTAACAATGTTGTGTTGCTCGTGTTTGCAAGGAGTGGCTGGACTCGACGGACGGTCTAATGGCAAACCGAGCTTGACAATGGGTTGTTTTATACGAGACGCCGAGACAGAGGAGGAGACTCTGAAGCCAGCGTGCGGGCGTCACTTGTGCGTATGTGCGTGTGGCACCGATGAGTGTTTTTTTTTTCCTTTTTTTTTTTTTTCTTTTGAGATACCGATAAGTGGTTTGATTTTTTCGCGCTTTCTCGATCTTAGCTTTTGTTCTGGTCATGGCGTCGCCCAAAAGATTGTATTCAAAGCAACAAAATAGCCTAGAAATTTTAAAAAATGAAAAGGATTCGGTTCATGTGGCGAGCGTCCGAGCTTTGGTCGGTTCCCAGTGGTTGAGGCCTTTTCTTCAGAGAACCGGCCGGTCGTCGAGTTCCAAACGATGCCATATCCTATACCGTATACTCATCGCAAGAACATATATATAGCCGCCGTACTTTAGCCGTACGAACTAACCGCAAATACAAATATCTTAATAGCTCATTCGGTAGCCATCATTTTGACCCTAAATTATGAAATTCAACTGAGATTCCATATCCAACCTTTTTAACTTTCACTGAATTGAAAACATGACTCCAGTTCAAATTGCGACAAATGTTTTGATATGTTAAGTCAATTCTTTTTTCTAACTCTCAAAACTCATTTGGCATCCATCGTTCATTTCATCTGCCTAGTGAAATGACATGGTTAGGAATAGAAATTGGCATAACATACAATATGCATTTGCTGAAATTCCAAGCGAATTACATGTCTAATTTGACGACATCCAAACAAGTTGGGTATGAAATCAAAAAATGAATTACATGATTCCAACTCGAAATGATGCCTAACAACAACCTCTTATTTCGTTTCTATCAAATGAAATGATGGCATAAATGTCATTTCATTTTTTTTGTCAAATAAAATGAAATGAGGGTGCCAAAATTGGAAATCCACTTCAGGTTTAGGAGAATATGCTCTCATTTTTTACAAACACATTTTGGAAATGTAAAAAAAAATGAAAAATAATCCGGGTGTTCATCCCGACATTTAATGTCATCACAGAAAATTTCACAAAAAAAGAAATTTTTGTGGCTTGTACTAAAAAGCCAAAAAATGTCTCACAAAAAGTCATTTTGTAGTATCCCAATTTGTCTTTTTTTTACACAAACCACACAAAATATATTTTTTCCGTGAAACTTGGTGGATGAACATAAAACATATTTGGATGTACACCTGATCTTTGTTTCAGAATTTTTTAACATTTTTAAATATATTTTCTCATAATGAGAGTATCTACTCGTATGAGCTAAAACACAAAATAGAGTTCTAAAAGGAAATTTTTGGAGGACAGTCAGATGGTAACATGCCTGTTTTTTGTCGAAATACAGTACAACGCATACGCTCACATACACGTGCACACACTCATCCAGTTCATCCTTATGAACGCATTGTCAAACCTGAGATTTAAACTCTGGTGGGCTAGCTAAGGGTACAACCACCCTTCTAACCATCCTACCACATGCAGGTTCTCAGCTGGTAACATGCCCTAGCCCGTGTCAATCGAAGCTGTTCGTTATTTGAGTTCACGTGTTGCACTCGGATGAAATAGTGTGCACGTTCCTCAAAAAAAAAAAAAAAAAAAAGAAATAGTGTGCACGTGCCAGTACACGCTAGTGGAAAATGACTCGGATGATTGCCTCTTGGCATACACTGTATAACACGAATGCGAACAGCAACCTACCTATAGCTATCAACGCGGTGCCGGTGCGTCTATTAGAACATGATGATGGCAGATCGTCCAAATTTGCTGAACACTGAGCGGCGACCATATATATCGGTCCAAATCTTACACCACCACCAGTGCATAAGTGATGCACGCAACGGAACCATGCAACCAACTCCAAACAAATGGGGTAACGGCAAAGTAGGATCCAGGTCATCGAAGCACTAGGGAGCAGATTTGATAAAAGGGTCTATATGTGGCTAGGTATACTTATCCAGCATGCAAATAACGTACTCTAGAAGAAGAAAAAACATGCAAAGTAGCAAGCAATTTGGGACTTTTAGGTGCACTTATAAAGGGATTATAAAGAGCTCCATAGTAGTTCTGCTAAGAAGAAAGAAATTCCCAAGTTGCTGCTTGGTGGCTCCGTGTTCGGCGTGCGTCGTGTGCGTCTTGCCTCTGTTCGTGTGTGCTTGTTCCTCTTCTTGCTGATCTTGTACATGAACTCCCTTAAAAAAAAAGAAATCCCCAAGTTCGGAGTGAGAAGCCGGGTGGTAAAACTTTGTTCGGTCACATCGAGTCATCGAGATGAAGCAAGCGGCTGACGCGGATCCGGTTCCAGTCGGCCAGTCCCGATTAGCTCTTCCCGAGTCAAATTGATTTCGTACAGGTTCAAGCATCGACTGTAAAAGTGGCGGAACTGAAAATTTTCGGCGGCTTTACGGGCTGAGCCCGTTTTTCCGGCCAGAACAGAGTCCGTAAAGCCGGCCCGGCCTGTAAACAGTTTTCGGGGCCCTAGAATCCCACCGCTCCAACCCAATTTATACCGCACGGGGCTGTGAATTCAGTTCACAGCCCCGTGTCTCACCGCCGCCATCGACGTGCAATCCACCAAGTACTCCGCCGCCTCCGACGAGCAATCCACCGCCACCAAGCGCAGATCCGACACCATCGCGCCGCGATGTGGCCAAAGAGGGAGGCGCCGGAGCGCGGGAGCGGCTCGGGCGGCTACGGTGAGTTCTCCGACGAGCGACGGAAGAAGCTTGTCGTCTCCGACGCGGCGAGGAAGCGGTCGGCGAAACGCTTCGCCAACAGCAGCCTGGAGCCGCCGCCTAAGCTCCTCTACCGGCTGTGGAGGAGTTTGACCGGCTGCGAGTGGCGCACCGCCGCAGCGAGGGGAACTCAAGCGGCGCGGGGAGCTCCGGCACGCTGATGCGCACGCCGAAGAGGGAGGCGCCGGAGCCATAGATCGACAGCTACGACCCCGCCGCCTTCGGCTCCGCCTTCGTGTCGGAGGACTTCGTACCCGAGGGCTCCGTCGACACCGTCTTCGTGGTGATCTGCAAGCGCACCGCGGTGGAGGAGGTGGACGCCGAGAAGCGTCGCCGCCGCGACGACGATACCAATGACCTCCTCTTTGAGCAGGGCCTCGCTGCCGAGCACGCGCCAATGGAGAAGAAGGAGGAGTGGCGCCGCCTCGCCGAGAAAGAGATGTGCTCTACATCGACCTCGTCTCCGACGAGGAGTGATCGGAGCCGCCTGCTGCGTCGCCGCCGCACCCGAGGGCTCCGGTGAGCCAATTTTGTCAATGTTAGGGTCTAGCTAGCGACGAGCTTTAGTTAGATTAGCTATTAGTGCAAAATCTGTGCACCGGTGAACAGTATTTTTGCAATGAACTAAGATCAACTATGTGTTCTTCCTTTTGTTCCCGCGAAATGATTTTTTTTTTAAATTTGCTGTTTCTATTCTGCGCGGCGACTTTTGGGCCTGTAAAACACCCAGAACGCAAACTGAAAATCGCGTTTTCAGTTCCACGGTTTTCAGTCACTGCTAGAGATGCTCTTAGCACCTGCCAAACGTCCTTTTCTGGAAGACCGTTTAGCTTCCACGAGCTCCATTCTTCGATCAATAAGTTGACGTGGAGTCCCATTTATTAAGTAGAAATGTAATTTTTTCCCGATAAATGGTGCTTTATTAAATAAAGTTTTAAGCATTACACCGGGCCTATGCATAATTAGGATGCACACAGCTGCCACAAGTACACAAGTCTCAGAATAAATAAACAAGCGAATTAACTATTTACATATCATAATGAGAAATTGTAAAAAACGCCTATGGTGATGGAGGACATATCCGAAAATTATGTTGCTATCCATGTTGGAATAAAAAGTCCCTCGCCATATCCTCCAGTCGTGTACACACCTCCGTAAACAGGTCGTGGTGCTTCACACGTTGTAGCGGTGACCATGAACGGAGCGTAGCTGTGCACCGGTAAATAACCTGCATGAGAGACAAATTTTATATCATTAAAAAACCTCATCGTTTCTACATAGCCAAAGCGACAATATAACGGTAAGCGCTCCCATACTAATAAGTCGCTTAAACCTATGATCCACACCATTCAGCCAATTGCCAAAAATATTTGCAATACTTCGTGGTGGATATAAGATAGAACAAATCTGGATGACTGACCATATAGAAGTAGCAAATTTACACTCGAAGAATAAGGGTCGGATAGTCTCGTCCTTACGACAGAAGACACACTTTTTACTTCCATGCCAATTGCGTTTCGCAAGGTTGTTCTTAGGGAGGATTACACCTCGATGAAGATACCACACAAAAACTTTGATTTTTAGTGGGATCTTCATCTTCCAATTATTTTTATTATTATCCACTGACACATCCGACTCAATTAAAGCTTTATAAATAGAGTTCACCGAGAATTTATCACTCTTGTGCAAATTTCATCGAAACTCATCAGTTTCCTGCGTCAGATTGACCAATGTCAGACGCTGTAGCAACTCATGCTAAGATGCTAGTCGGGCACCAACACGATCTCTTCTGAACGTCATGTTTGGTAGGGAAGTTTCCAACACCTGAGCGATCATATCGCTTTTGTGACGTCCTAGGACAAAATTATATAAAGCTGGATATTGTTCATGGAGCATGGCATTACCTAGCCATCTATCCTCTCATAATCTTATTTCCGAGCCATTATTTATGGAGAAAGAACCGTATTAGAAGAAGAATTTCTTCGTCGCCACCAGGCCAGACCAAAAATGTGAATCACCTGGTTGGCAAAAAACCTGCGATATTGCATATGATCCAATGTATTTTTTCCTCAAAAGAGTTTGCCATACCCCATCTTCGGTAAGAAGCTTGAACAACCATTCACGCCATTTACCTAGAAGAGCTCTGTTCTTGACCCCAAGGTCATGAATCCCAAGTTCTGCTTGATCTTTAGGGCGGCACACTACATTCCATTTAGCCAGTCGATTTTTTTTTCTCACTGTCACCTTGCCAAAAGAATCTTGATAAAAAATAATTCAATCGATGCGAGACTCCTTTTAGAAATTGGAAGAAGAAAATCATGTACAGTACCATATTACTTAGAACTGATTTAATGAGAACCAATCTATTACCCAGGGATATTAATTTAATTTTCCTTTACAACTACTTAAACGTTTTTGAAGTCTCTCCTCAACGTGTTTCCATTGAGCATTCGTTATCCAACCGGTAATGAATCGGAATGACTAGATAACTGATTGGAAAATGGCCTTGAACACGGCCGAATAACTCAGCATAAAGGTTGGCCTCGTTCTGGGCCTCACCGAAACAGAACAATTCACTTTTACGGAAGTTCATTTTTAGACCTGAAAGCTGCTCGAAAGCTGATAAAATTAATTTTAGATTTTGAGCCATTTCCATGTCATGTTCCATAAAGAGAATTGTATAGTCAGCATATTGAAGAATAGATAACCCTTCATCCACCAGACGTGGAACTACACCTTCAATTTGGTCATTATTTTTTGCACGCTTTATGATTATGGCTAACATATCAGCAGTGGCGGAACCAGTAATTTTTGTTTGCTGGGGCGAAAATTCACGGCGATTTTTTTTTGAGCTTTGGGAGGGGAAATTTTGATCGATTGATGCGTTTGATCTCTATAGAACGATCGAACCAGTATTGTTGTGCTATATTGGGCCTAAATTGGCAAGTTTAGGCCCATTTTTCTCCTTTTTTCTCAGTTTCTGCTGCTTCCTCAGCTTGGTGTTCGTTTCAACCTGGGGCTGCACACGTAGACGTAATGTCTTTACCGCCGGCGACCTGGGGCGGTCGCTCCAGCTTGCCCCAGCGCTGGGTCCGCCACTGCATATCAGCAACTATATTAAATAGTATTGGTGATAATGGATCGTCTTGTCGTAATCCTTTATACGTTTGGACCTATCTGTCAACATCATTATTGACTTTGATGGCTACACTTACTCGAAAAACAAAATTATGGATCGGAACGCACCATTGTTCAGAAAAACTTTTATTCTGGGAGTTTGCTGGAGGAAAAACCACTTGACTTTATCATAAGACTTTTCAAAGTCAATCTTTAGCATGACTCTGTTCAGCTTTTTTCGATGCAACTCATGAACTGCTTCGTGTAGAATCACAAACCCACAAATATACCGCCATACATGCGTTAAGATCATACCCCTACTAAGATATCTACTTCTAGTACTGCGTAGACCAGCTCATCTGTTGTAGGCGGTTCCTGCCCATTTCTTACTCCAGCCACGAAAGATGAGCTGCAACTGAACTTTGCCGCAGAACATGAACACAGGGCGATGGTGCATTGGACATACGGATACGGCGCGTGTATACGTCAATATCTGTGAAGACTAGGCTTTACAGAGACGCTCCGGAAGGTCCGCAGATAGATCGAGAAGATCGAGCACGAGCCAATCTGCATATATGCTGGATTTATATATAGCGAAAAATGAGCGGCAACACATCAATAATGCTGGTACAAGCGTCTTCTTCTTAATTAATGTATAAGGCAAAGCTTCTGCCTGCATTTAAAAAAAAAAAATGCTGCTACAACCAGTACGGGGAGTTTCATACGGGATCAATGTAGCTCGACGGGATAACGAAAGGAACCGAACGTGCAAACGCCCCCGCACGCTCCAGTCGCTCATCCGAAAGCTAAAGGCCACCGACTTGATTGGCTTCGTTTTGTCGTTGGCAGAGGCCAGAACATCTCGATCGGCTACAGAATTAAGCAGCCGTGTCAACCTGTTTGTCCTTGGCGTACGGCGACTGATACGAAGATCTCTTGTTTAATCTAGGACTAGGACAGTATACGTAGGAGTAGTATCTCACGGAGTAGAAGAATTTGGTGTCGTAGGGAGTTTCTTTGGATGTTACTACAACAGCTCCAACGGTGTTTTTAAGCGTCCGGATCCCAATGGACATTTGGAGGGTCATTTAGAGGGTGCCGGTGGAGATGCTCTTACTACACCAGCTCCGCAATAAAACATCAACTTACATGAAGTCGTGTTGCCGACGAGTAGTGGTGGTACTAAGAGGTACGGACGGTCTGAAACCCTGCACGACGTAGCGGAAGCTGCCTAGACCGGTCGCCATGCCATGCTAGCAAGGGCGTTCCGCGGACGTACGTAACTGTCTCCGCTCATCTCAAGGAAACTTTTATAAAAATGGAATGGCGTGGTGCTTGCAGCACCGAATTTTCTTTTGTCTTCATATTTTAGATGTAGCGAGATAGGTAAGTCCTAGCCTTGAAATTTTCTAGTACTAAGGACGCACCGTACGGCACGTCGGCACCAAGTAGAGTAACTTTGTATAAACACGTACCGCTCGAACTCCGTGACCGATCGAGAAGAGCCAGCTTGCAAGGCATAGGTGTTCTCGATATCATTAGGAAATACTAACAGCAAGCGAGCTAGCATACGAGCTGTTCAAACGGCTGCAGAAATGGATGCATGCAGGATCACCGCTTGATCGGCGCATTTCTGATATATCTGAATCTCTGATCCATCGAGCATCACGAGCACCCGGACAAAGCGAGTCAACCATAACTAAAACAAACGATCTCGAGCAGCTGCCACTGACCTAAGACTAGCCACAATGGGGGTATCATAGGTAGTATCATGTATGTCATGTTGGCAAAAAGATGACATGACACTCCAATTAATGAAGAGAGAGGTGATAGTGGTATCATAGGTAGATACCGTAACATAACGGATTCCAATGCAATATGAGTCTACAACCTAATAAATGCAGTATTATATGATACCACAAATATGTTACTACCCATTGTGGAGATAGTTCATGTGCATGATACTAGTATATGATACTCCCCATTATGACTAGTCTAATAGCCAACCACTTCCATCAATAGATAATTCCCATCGGTCGTCTATTGGCGCGATACGCGGCATCCACTAACTGCCGCATCAGCAGCTAGCAAGAAACGATCTACTCTGACGTCTCGTACGTGCTAAAAATGGGTTTGGTTGGGTGGCTGTGCAAGTGCAGTGGTCTTCTTCAATTCAGAGCCGTACATACGTTCACCGTACCAGCCGAGGAAACTGTCCAAAAGCAGCAGGTGATAGCTTAGCTTAGCTGCAGATGGTGGAGAACGACGTATATATATAAACAGGAGGCTTTACTCACTTTGTCTTAGATAAAGAGCCACGATCGAGAGCCCCAAAAGTCAAGCTAGAACTAATCACGGATTGATTAAACAAGCCTACTCGGGATGAAGAAGACAGCCGGCTAATGGCTCGCGTCATGGCTAAGCTCGACGGTGGCATCCTAGTCATTACTTGCAACCGACGAAGGTCTAGTTTAGATTATGGGAAGCTGTGATCGATCGATCGACTAATTAATGGGGGATTAGTTTAGTCAGAGTTGAGGAGTTGGTCGAAGGGCGCTTCATCCTGATGGCGTTGTGGCTTAATCAAGTTGGATGACTAAAACTTCACGACCATAAATCTCTATCTCTTCTCTTCTCTACTATCTAAAAAGTACGAAGTTTCCCTTCGTCAAGCCTCTCGCTTTGTTTTTTTTCTCCACGCATTTTTCTTGGCCAAGCCTCACGGTTATTTTTCTAATCACACTTCCTCCCGTCATCAGCCTTTTCTTTTCACGACCATAAATCTCTATCTCTACTATCTCTATCTCTATCTCTTCTCTACTTCTCTTCTCTACTATCTAAAAAGTACGAAGTTTCCCTTCGTCAAGCCTCTCGCTTTGTTTTTTTCTCCACACATTTTCCTTGGCCAAGCCTCACGGTTATTTTTCTACCCACACTTTCTCCCGTCATCAGCCTTTTCTTTTTCTCACGTCCTCTCACGACACGCCACAGATGGGAAGGCCGCCGCCGCCGCCGCTGCATCTCCAACCTCCGCCTCCTAGGCTACAAGCGTCGCCGCGACCCTCACAGCCAACCCCACCGCCACCACCTCACGGCCTACCCCGCCGCATCTCCGTCGCCGGCCGTCGCCACTGCGCATCTCCTCGGGCCGCCGCGATCCGCACGACCGACCCGCCGCATCTCCGTCCCCGGCCGTCGTCACTGCGCATCTCCGTCCCCGGCCGTCGTCACTGCGCATCTCCGCCTCAGGTCGCCGCCACGGAATCGAGTAGTGCCACACGGCAGTGAAGGCGTGCAGCTCGAGGATAACCACGACGCGTACGAGGCGCCTCTGTAGGAGGCGGAGAGGAGGCTTGAGATTGTGCACCCTTTCTTCCACAACCACCGCCGCCGCCGTCGCGCCGCCGACGACGAGGAAGAGGGGAGCAGCCGGAGATCGAGGGTTCCAACGAGGAGGAGGTGGTCGCCGAAGCATCAGCGGCCAGGACGTCCCCGGTCCGGCGGCCGCCGGAAGGGGCAGGAGGAATGGGCACAATTTCTATCGGCCTCAACAAGGCATGCAAGGTACTCCCGCCGACCGGCACCGGGGCTCTTCACGTAATTTTTCTGTGAGATTTTCTCCCCATCGATTTTGCTACTTAGCTGCCAATTGCGTCAATGAATAAATAACGTTTTTTCCGAGATTTCGTGCTTGCCTCTGCTGCCTGAACATTTGCAGCGAGTTATGTTGTACTGCAGTTTTCGATGTGTAGCCTCTGATGTCCTGAAGCCTGAAGGTGTGCAAGAAGACGGGGCAGGAGGCAGGTTCAAAGACCCGGTGTACATCGATCTGCTTGCTTTGACAGGTTCTGATATGATATCTGTAATCAATGCTTGTTGGTTTGTGCATCTGTGATTTGGAAGGTAGAAAAGCTGGATATAGTACATTGATTTGATCATTTGAGTACATGTACACAGGAGTTTAGACTAACTGCTTTTTCCAGATTAGTCCTCAGAAAAAATGTGCACTTCTATTAGAGTGGTCCGGTGTTGATACATGAACCACCACATATTATTTTCTCATGTTTTGAGACATATCTATACTTTTGTGTGCTTGCGCTTTAAAATATAACTTGTGTTAGGGAACACTTTTGAATTTTGATTTAATGGTGTATTGCTAATTCTTTCAGGTCGATCCTATTTTAGACGAGGATAATTTTAAGTAGAAAGTCCTTCTTGAAGAGGATGAAATAATCCAGGAGTGCATACTGCATAGCACTTAACACCTGACTAATAAATTTGTATTATTTCTTTTTTTGAACACCTATCGAGTGGCTGCGATATTTGGCGAGGCTACCGACAGCAGCACCTGCCAATCTGCCATTTAGTTTGGCCAGTGACATATGGCTGATATAACGTAAGTTCGTTTCCCAATCTTGAATTCTTATGTTCAAATTAGTCTTACTACTAACCCTTTCCCAGACGTCCTACTGACTGATGGTTTGGCTTGAAAATCTGGAAAAATATTTCAGTTCAGTGTTCTCCTCCTTATTGTTGCATCTGTGACGTATATAGAATCAATTTATATTCCGTCCTTTTCCAAATGGTTGCCTTTAGCTAAAGTGCCCTCTACATTCTGGAATTGATCACACATGTGGGTTCAGTCCGATGTCAGAAGGATGGAAAGCTATACATGGCGTGCAAGACTAAATGGATATATATTGCTGAAAGGATTGTTGATGCTGCAGACTGGCTCTCTGTTTTGTGGGATACTGTGTGATGACTTATACAGACCTTTCAAGCATGAGATTTGCAGCTAGTAGTTACTTAAACATCTCCATATTATGTGCTACTTCTTTTTATATTTTGGATTATTGATTCATTTAATGACTCGTTGTTCTGTATGCTACGTACAGTTATGCGATGGGACTACAACATCTATGATTTATGTAAGTGTCATCTCTCCTTCGGGCGTCCGCATGTTTCCCTCACTCTCCCGCGCTGGACAATGAGCCTTCAAGGGCTGCCTTCAAATGCCACCAGCTCGCAACTAAATTTACGCATCATGAATATGTATTTGTCATGTATTGCTGCCTCTCTCTGAATTTTTTGATAGCATGTTACCGGACTCGGCTGCCCACAGGTGCTAACCCCATATGCAAATAATATTGCAGTTTGACGAAATTCCTAGCTATATTGGGCACACAACACATAATTTAACCATCCATGCATCCAAGATGGCATCAACGAGGTTGCATTTACTTTAGTTTTTCACCAGTTCAGTCCCATTCATATTTAAATGCAGCCATGTGTAGTAGCAATGAATTAATTTCAAAGGTAACTGATTCAATTACTTAACCATAACTTTTTTCAGAAAGTTAAGCTTTGTCACCTGCAAACCACTGGTACTGTGATTTAGTTGAAAGGCAGCTTAATTATTAGTTTGTTACTCGACTGGTAGATGTTCAATAGTTTCATTCGAGAACCCTCTCACTGTTTTCATTCAGTTTTGGATGATCGCTTGAATTGAAGTATTTTGAACCAAAGTTTTCTCACCTTCAGATGGCTTACTCTTCTATTAATCCCCTGTAACTTAAGACGTTTCACTGTTTCATCTGTTTTTCATCTGGTTTCTGCCTTTTTATATTAGGATGTTCGTCCAGTGCATGTTTGTGTGGACAATTGTCCTCCAGCTTCAGGTTACATTGTCTCAGTTATCTCTCTCTTGATTTCAGGTGGTGACGGATACACTTATCTTTTGGAGCCGCTCTGGTGGACATCATAAATATGTTCCTTCTGCACAAAGACGTCGATATTCTTTAAATTATGCAACTGTGTTGCGTATGTCTTCGCGCCAACTGTACTTGTGACTCCTCTTGGAGCAGTAAGCATATCGTCAGGTGAATTTCCAAAATCAACACCGTTCATTTCAGCAGTATCTTTGATTGTCCTATGTTTAACACACAAGTTTTCTAAACAATGGGCAATTCAGTATTGGCACACTTTGAGTTGAAGGAACACCTTAACAAGGTCGACGTTCCTTTTTGTATATCGTGCATAGTAGGTTCAGTTCTGGTTGTTCTACATACCTCCACTTTTGACCAAACTTGAGACACTTATTTTTGGACGGAAGAAGTAGCATGCATCGATCATGCTCTTAAGTACTGTTCCCGGCACGTTATACCTTTGCAGAGATCTCACAATCTCACAGTACTCACTGACCATGGTTCGTACCTGTCAAATGAGAGAATAACGCCTACTCGCGCTCTTCAAAATAGTGATATACTTTTAAATTAGTGGATTTACTCGACTGTCTCTTTCGTGATAGCCATTAAATATATGGTAAGTTCAGTGCTTGTACTGCTGACTAGTTTTTGTTGGAAACAGGAATCCTCCATGTCGTCCTGAATCCTGGCTCTATGATGCTTGGAAAGCCAAGTGTTCATCTTCTCTTCAAACGGTATATATGCATGGATGCGGCTTCTTGCCCTCTTCAGATTTGTGCAATTCTCCTGACCCTTGGTTGGCACTCGATTCTGGCAACCATGATAGCTAGTGGACTCATATAAAAAAGCACGATCAGATGACGAGAGGTGTACCGCCACAGACTAGCTAGTTGCTAGAATTACATCACGTCGATGCAAAATATATTATGTGACACTAGTGGAAAAAGGGCAAAAGGTTTCGACCTTTAGTACCGGTTCCCTTAGGAACCGGTACTAGTGGGTTCGATTTTCCCTTTTCCAACGGTTAGAACGGCCGTCCCGGTTCGAGAGGGACCTTTAGTTCCGGTTCTAAACAAGAACCGGGACTAAAGGTCCACCACATGCGGCCGCAGAGCCCGGGGCCCGCGCGAGAACCTTTAGTCCCGGTTCTAGGCTGGAACCGGGACCAAAGGTGGACCTTTAGTCTCGGTTCTTGGCTGGAACCGGGACTAAAATTATTCCTACATCATCATCCACCCCGAGCCAGCCAGCTTCATTTTTCCAGCTCGAGTTTCATCTCCATTTTCTCTCCATTTCCCCTCCCGAGGTCGAGTTCGTCACCATTTTGTTCATCATTTGTCAAGATTGACGGCGCCCCATCTATCCAAGGGTTAGCACAGCTTCATCCTTTCTTCCGGCGCTCGTTTCGTTGCTTATTTAGCTTATTTAGCTCATTTCATATTTGTAGTGCTAGCTAGGTGTTTGATGAAATGACTAAGTTAGTGATTTCATTTGAGCTCAAACTAAATTATGATTTGTCTGTTTTAGTGTCGTCCCGTCTTCGTCCGTCGATCGCCCGCGCCGTCCCGTCACCGGCACCACCTCGGTGAGCCTCTTTTTCTATTTTTTATTCTAAAAAATCTTAGGTGTATGATTTAGAAGCATAATTATTATTTGTATAATTTTATTAGTTGTATAATTGTTTGTTATATATATAGTGTCATGGTTTTGACATCTGTCCACACCGGCTCTCGTCCGCTCTATTATTCGGATGTGGTATGATTGTTTGTTATAACTATATATTTGTTTCGTTTCGTGTTTATCGCAATCATGCCGACCAACTTGACATATATATATTTTTATCTAGGAGGTAGTTGAACCGGAAATTCCAACCGACCCTATTATCGAGTTTTTTGAAAAAGAAAACAATGATTTGAAAGAAAAATTGAAAAGAAGTGAAGATCTTCGTCTCCAATGCTTAGAAGAGAAGATGAAATTGGAGTTCAAGTTTGCCGACGTCGTCGATGATCACGAGATCAAGATGGAGGCAATGCGCTTGGATCACGAGATCAAGATGAATGCAATGCGCTTGAAGCTTAAAAAGATTAGAAAATATGCCATTAGTCAAGAGGCTTGGTATCATTATGCTGTTGGTTCAATAATTACCTTAGTTGCGATTCTGATCGCATTTGTTGTTGGATTTAAATTCTTTAGATAGTTGTATGTTAGTTTCAATTAATGTATGTTTATGAGAACTATGTATTAGATTTGGTCACTACTCTACTTTGCTTGATGAACTTGTATTAATTAATTTGGTCACTTATCTATTCATGATCGATGTAGTATATATATAATGGTTTTTGATATACTAATATAATGCAGATGAGACGGCAATGGATGTACGGTGACCGACGCTGTCCCGAGTTCATTAATGGCATGCATGATTTTCTCCGTGTGGCTGAGACAAACAAGCGGACGAATGGTTTTATATGTTGTCCATGCAGTGTCTGTAAGAATATGAGTGATCACTCTAACTCAAAAGTCCTTCACGTCCACCTGTTGCAGAATGGTTTCATGCCTGGTTATTATTGTTGGACCAAGCACGGAGAAAGAGGGGTTATAATGGAAGACAATGAAGAAGAAGAGGATAATGACAACTATCCTATGTTCGATGAACACGGTGATAGGGAAGACGAAGTTGAAGAAGATCCCATTGTTGATGAGCCCGACGATGATCTTCGTCGGGCCATTCGTGATGCACAAATGGACTGTGGAAGTGAAAACGAGAGGTTGAAGTTGGAGCGCATGTTAGCTGATCACACCAAATTGCTGTACCCAAATTGCGAAAATGGCCAGAAAAAGTTGGGTAGCACACTGGAATTGCTACAATGGAAGGCAGAGAATGGTACTTCTGACAAGGGATTTGAAAATTTGCTGAAAATATTTAAGAAGATGCTTCCAAAGGATAACGAATTGCCCTCTAGTACGTACGAAGCAAAGAAGGTGGTCTGCCCTCTAGGATTAGAGGTGCAGAAGATACATGCATGCATCCTCTACCGCGGTGAGTACGAAAATTTGAATGCTTGTCCTGTATGCGGTGCATTGCGGTATAAGATTGGGCGAGATGACCCTGGTGATGTTGAGGGCGAGCACGGTTGTCCAAGGAAGAGGGTTCCTGCCAAGGTGATGTGGTATGCTCCTATAATACCACGGTTGAAACGTTTGTTTCAAAACAAAGAGCATGCCAAGTTGTTGCGATGGCACAAAGAAGACCGTAAGAAAGACTTGATGTTGAGACACCCCGCTGATGGGTCCCAGTGGAGAAAAATCGACAGAGAGTTCCCGACATTTTCAGATGACGCAAGGAACTTAAGATTTGGTCTAAGTACAGATGGCTTTAATCCTTTTGGAGAGCAGAGCTCCAGTCATAGCACTTGGCCTGTGACTCTATGTATCTATAACCTTCCTCCTTGGCTGTGCATGAAGCGGAAGTTCATTATGATGCCAGTGCTCATCCAAGGCCCGAAGCAACCTGGCAACGACATTGATGTGTACCTGAGGCCATTGGTTGAAGAACTTTTACAGTTGTGGCGTGAAGAAGGTGTGCGTGTGTGGGATGAGCACAAACAAGAGGAATTTGACCTACGAGCGCTGTTGTTTGTAACCATCAATGATTGGCCTGCTCTTAGTAACATTTCAGGACAGTCAAACAAGGGATACAATGCATGCACGCACTGTTTAGGTGAGACTGAAAGTATACATTTAGGTAACAAGAATGTGTACCTGGGCCATCGTCGATTTCTTGTACCCAACCATCCCTTAAGAAAGAAAGGCAAACATTTCAAAGGTGAGGCAGATCGTCGGCCGAAGCCTACCCGCCCTTCTAGTTCTGTTATACATGATATGGTCAAGGATTTAAAAGTAATCTTTGGGAAGGGTCCTGGCGGTCTATCTGTTCCGAATGACGCTCTCAACCACGTACCCATGTGGAAGAAGAAATCTATATTTTGGGAGCTGCCCTATTGGATAATGCTAGAGGTTCACTCTGCAATCGACGTGATGCATGTGACAAAAAATCTTTGCTTGAACCTGCTAAACTTCTTGGGCGTGTATGGGAAGTCAAAAGATACACCGGAAGCAAGGCAGGCCCATCAACGTATGATGGAACGAGACGGCGCTCATTCAGAGAATCATCAAGGTCCTGCGAGCTACGCTCTTACGAAAGAAGAGAAGAAAATATTTTTTGAATGTCTTCGCAGTATGAAGGTTCCATCTGGCTTCTCGTCGAATATAAAGGGAATAATAAACATGGCAGAGCTAAAATTTCAAAACCTAAAGTCTCATGACTGCCACGTGATTATGACACAATTACTTCCGGTTGCATTGAGGGGGCTTCTACCAGAAAATGTTCGAGTACCCATTGTGAAGCTATGTGCATTCCTCAATGCAATTTCTCAGAAGGTGATCAATCCAATTTCTCTACCAAGTTTACAGAAGGATGTGGTCCAATGTCTTGTCAGCTTCGAGTTGGTGTTCCCACCAACCTTCTTCAATATTATGACGCACCTCATAGTTCACCTAGTCGAAGAGATTTCGTTCTCGGTCCTGTATTTCTACACAACATGTTCCCCTTTGAGAGGTTCATGGGAGTCTTAAAGAAATACGTTCATAACCGTGCTAGGCCAGAAGGAAGCATCTCCAAGGGCTATGGAACGGAGGAGGTCATTGAGTTTTGTGTTGACTTTATTCCTGATCTAAAGCCGATTGGTGTTCCTCAATCGCGCCATGAGGGGAGACTGCGTGGAAAAGGCACGCTAGGAAAAAAAGCAACACTATGTCAAGACGGGAATTCTTTCACTCGAGCACACTACACAGTTCTACATAATTCCAGCTTGGTGGCTCCGTATATCGAGGAACACAGGAATATTTTACGCTCCAAATACCCGGAGCAACCTGAAGATTGTATTGATGGAGAACACATGAAGACTTTCGGCGGTTGGTTACAAAGACGTCTCATTAATGACACCAATGTTGGAGAACAGCTATACTTGTTGGCCAAGCAACCATCTTCGACTATATTGACTTTTCAAGGGTACGAGATAAATGGAAATACATTTTACACGGTCGACCAAGATAAAAAGAGCACCAACCAAAACAGTGGTGTCCGCTTTGATGCAACAAACTGCAATGGGCAAAAGGAAACATATTATGGTTACATAGAGCAGATATGGGAACTTGACTATGGACCTTCTTTTAAGGTCCCTTTGTTCAAGTGCAAATGGTTCAACCTGAAGGCGGGGTAGAGGTAGACCCACGGTACGGAATGACTACAGTGGATCTCAAGAATCTTGAGTACGAGAACGAACCATTCGTCCTAGCCAGTGAAGTGGCTCAGGTTTTCTATGTGAAGGACATGTCTACCCTACCAAAAAAAAGAAAAGATAAGCAAGCGAATACATCATACGATGAGCCAAAGCGCCACATAGTTCTTTCAGGTAAAAGAAACATCGTGGGAGTGGAGGACAAGACAGACATGTCAGAAGATTACGATAAGTTTAATGAAATTCCGCCCTTCAAAGTGAACACTGACCCAAGCATCAAGTTAAATGAAGAAGATTGTCCATGGTTACGGCGCAATCAGAAGAAAGGGACACACACGAAGAACAAGTGAACACTAGATAGGGATGTTGTTGGTGATGTGTAATAATGTATTAAACCTTTTATGTAACTGTGTTCTGAAAGTTGAAACAAAACACACGGTTTCCCCTGCATACAGCCCGACGGTGGCTCGTGAGTGCCCGCATATCAAATGCACCGTCGGACGTATGCAGGGAATCCGAATGCTTTGTTTACGAAATGAACTACAATGAGTACAGAGTGAGTGCCAAACATGTCCGAGAGGTGGGCTATATATAGGGTCAGTGTATTCTGAAAAATCTAAACACTGAAGAGAACAAAACACACGGTTTCCCCTGCATACATCCCAACGGTGGCTCATGAGTGCCCGCATATCAAATGCACCGTTGGACGTATGCAGGGAATCCGAATGCTTCGTATACCAAAATGAACTACAATGAGTAGACACTGAGTGCTGAACATGTCCGGGAGGGGGCTATATATAGGGTCCGTGTGCTTCTTTAGTCCGGGTCATGTGGCTCACGAAGTGGTCGTGATAGTGCTGATCCAACAGCATCCCTCAAAAGAAACACACCCCTGATCCAACGTCTCACAAGCGCTTGAAAGAAACACACGATCCGTGTGCTTCTTTAGTCCCAGTTGGTAACACCAACCGGGATTAAAGGCGGGCTTTGCGGTCACGACTCGTGTCAGTCACGTGTCCTCCCCCAGCGCTGCCCTAGCCACGTGTCCTCCCCTAGCGCTGCCCTGGAGGTCTTTATATATTGTCGCCGACGGGGTAAACCCTAATCCACCATTCCTAGCCACGAACGCATCGTCTCCACGAGATGGATCTGCCACGCCCGGCGCAGCGCCTTCTGGACGAGGTCGAGCGTGCTCGGCAGAGCGCGCTTGGGCGCTACCGCGGGAGCCTATCCCGCCGTATGCCCACGAGCCCGGCGTGGAGAGGAATGCCCTACTATCGGCCTCCTGCTCCGGTGCCGGAGGAGGTGCGGAGGACGTACGAGCGCGCGTGGTCCGACGTCCCTGACCCCGACGAGGATGCGTACGCCGCAGGGGTGGCGTGGGGATCCGCGGCCGTACCTCCACCAGTCGCCGCCGCCCCTCCCGACGAGGAGGATGACGACGACGACTTCGACATGAGTGACCATGGGGAAGAGCGCAGCGGGCCGCAGATGCAGGAGGCCATTGAAGCCTCCTTCCAGTCCGTCCACGACGACCATGTACAGCGAGCAAGAACTGCCTGCCAGCTCAAGGCAAAGGAGGCTTCCAAGCTGGATTGGGCGCTGAAAGACTCATCCTCCATGGATCTTGCCCTCCGCCGCAAACGTGCGCGCGAGAACCGGGTGGCGCGAACGGGGCTGGCTCCTCCCGCCGTTCCCCCTAATCCTACGGCCTTCGAGCCAGCAAGTCCGTTTATGTAGAATAATGTTGGTGATGTTGGTGATGTGTAATAATGTATTAAACCTTTTATGTAATGCATTCTATGGAATGTATTAAACTTTTATGTAAGGAGCATCTGTAATAATAATGAATTTGAGCTCGATGAACTGAAGTATTTTGTAGACAGAACAAAAAAAAATGAAAGATGTACATAATTAAGTTGTTGATTGACAATTTTTTAGAGACTAATTTGAGCTGATTTGGACGATTAAATCAATAAATAGGAAAGAAAACAGAAAAAAGGAAAAGGAAACAAAAAAGAAAACAGAAAACAGAAAAAAGACCTTTAGTCGCGGTTCCAGCCACGAACCGCGACTAAAGGGTGTGGGCTGGCGCGCAAATTTGGGCGGTCCAAATTCGACCTTTAGTCGCGGTTCCAGCCACGAACCGCGACTAAAGGGTCTTTAGTCTTTAGTCGCGGTTCGTGGCTGGAACCGTGACTAAAGGTCAGTTTCGCGGTGATTTGGGTGGCCGCGGCCGAAATTTTCGCATTCTCCCCAAATCGAATCCCTGCTCTCCGCCTCGACGCCGTCGATGCCCCCGACGGCGAAGCCCTGCTCCGCCGCTGCCGTGCCCCTCCCCTGCCTTGCGCTGCCGTGCCGCCGCCGCCAGAGGTAGGTGCCCCTCCCCTGCCTCGCCGTGGCCCCTCCCCTGCCTCGCTGTGGCCGTGGCCGTGCCTCATCGTGGCCGTGGCCGTGCTGGCCGTGGCCGTGTGCTGGCCGTGCGTGTTTAAACCACCAATTTGAACCAAATCAAATTCGGAAGTTTTCAGAAAATTCAGTTTTAGGACTTAGTGAAAATTCAGTTTTAGGACTTTTGTGTAGCAATTTTATAGATGCAAATTTTATAGATTGCAAATTTGATAAGTTAGCAAAGTTAGAAAATTTAGCAAATTTTTGTGTAGCAATGTTATGGATGCAAATTTTATAGATTGCAAATTTGATAAGTTAGCAAAGTTAGAAAATTTAGCAAATTTTTGTGTAGCAATGTTATGGATGCAAATTTTATAGATTGCAAATTTGATAAGTTAGTAAAGTTAGAAAATTTAGCAAATTTTTGTGTAGCAATGTTATAGATGCAAATTTTATAGATTGCAAATTTGATAAGTTAACAAAGTTAGAAAATTTAGCAAATTTTTGTGTAGCAATGTTATGGATGCAAATTTTATAGATTGCAAATTTGATAAGTTAGCAAAGTTAGAAAATTTAGCAAATTTTTGTGTAGCAATGTTATAGATGCAGATTTTATACATTACAAATTTGATAAGTTAGCAAAGTTAGAAAATTTAGCAAATTTTTGTGTAGCAATGTTATAGATGCAAATTTTATAGATTGCAAATTTGATAAGTTAGCAAATTTTTGTGTAGCAATTTTATAGATGCAAATTTTATTGATTGCAGGGACATTGAGCTATGGATCCTAACTATGTGCGAGACGAGGAGAATGAAGACGAAATTATGCGAGGGATATATGAGGATGCCAATAGATATGATCCCGATGCCGGTGGAGAAGATGTCGGCGGTGGAACCGATGCCGGTGGAGAAGATGATGAGGATTTCACCTCACAATTTCTGATGGACTCTGGTGAGGGAATTGAGTCTGAAGAAAGAAGAGCCGACGAGGTATATATATTAAGGCTATTTTGTTGATCACTAGATTCATTAATTGATTTGTATTGCACTTATTAACGCATTATTTTTCTTTTAGCCCTCCGGATCGAGCAAATCTGCTAAAAAGGGAGCTCCTCGAGGCAGCACGAAAAGGATGACGAGCGATGATCCAAAGTTACCGATCTATGTAATTGGTGATAACGGCGAGCCGCTGGAACCCAAAGAGAACCGCCGTAAATTTATAAATCAAGCTGGAGCTATTGTTAGGGACATGCTCCCGATCACCATACAAGAATGGCATAAGCCGGCGGCCGCAAACGACGATGACCCCTGCTATGTCCACAAAATTACAAAAGATTTCGTATATGACACACCCTTGTCACATTTTAACCTCCCGGAAGATTTCTCTGAAATCAAGAAGGAGAAACTCAAGCAGTGGACTCTCTCGAAGATGGCCGAACAATTCCGGAACTGGAAGAAAACAATATGGAAAAAATATGAAAAAGAAGATCCAGATTTCAGTGGAAATTCCGGAACTGGAACACTAGTGAAGATACAAGATTACTGGCCCGCATTTAAGGCGTATAAGAAATCGTCTACGGCTGTGGCCCGATCGGTCAAAAATAAGGCAAATGCCAAGAAGAAGATATACCACCATAGGTTGGGGACAGGTGGCTACAGGTCCGCCATTCCTACGTGGTTAGCCGCTGAAGACAGACTGCATGCTAAAGGGATCACTCCACAGACAATGGACTGGCCCGAGAGGTCCAAATTCTGGATGTTCGCGCATGGTGCAGTGTTGGACGAGGAAACGGGGCTGATTGTTGCACACGGAAGATGGAAGAAAAAAATAGAAACAATCATCCCGAAGCTTATACTTGCAATAGATGAAGCTCGCCGGGGTGTGTACAAACCCGATAGAGAGGACGACGAGCTGACACGGGCCCTGGGTAATCCTGAACACGTTGGACGATTACGAGGCTGTCCCGGCGGTGTCACCGTGAAGACTGGGTTTCCGGAGTGCGCTGGCAGTTATAGAAGCCGTGCAAGAAAGAAGAAGAAGGGTGAATACCGGTTATCGGAATTGGAACTCAAGGTGCAGCAGCTCATGGAGTCACTTACTCAGCAAAGGCCGTCTCAGCAGCAGCTAGAAGATCCTCAAGCCAATGCCGACCGATCTCAGCTTAGAAGCAGCGTGGGTTCCACGCAACTACAAGTCGATGCTCACTACGCCGTGGATGATGTCACGGAGAGGACAGAATGTGAGCTACATACGCCAATGAGGAACATATCCATGAAGGTGGCAGTCGGCTATGCTTTACCAAATGAACCCGAAACAAGCTACCATAATGGTGACATTCCAGCTGGCTATGCTCGTGTCGGGGTGGATGAAATTATGCCGGGATTTGAAACATTGTCTCTTGAGATTCCTGGAGGTGACGGTGAGGCGACATTGGGAGAAGTCAAGCGTGGTTTTGCCCTGTGGAACAAGAAATACATCTTCTTGTCAAGGCCATCGACTCCTCCTTGTAGCAGTCCACCTCATCAGCAAAGCCCATCACTCCTAGACAGGGACGTCATGAGCGCAAGTCCATCTCGATCTCCGCCGCGTGAGGAATTGCCCGTTAAGTTTCTCCCGAGGAAGCGCAAGGTCGGTTCACCGATTAGGAGGGGACCTAGAAAGCAGAAAACACCGCCGCCTCCTGAGAAGCACTAGTAGAAAAAAGGCTACTAGTGGCGCACCAAAATCGACTATCAGTGGCGCACCGTGGTGCGCCACTAAATCTGCGCCACTGATAAGTGCTATCAGTGGCGCACTAGCGGTGCGCCACAGGTAACACAACTATCAGTGGCGCACCAGGTGGTGCGCCACTGATAGTCTATTTTGGTGCGCCACTACTAGTCTTTGTGGGGCACCTATCTCAGTTATCAGTGGCGCACAGAACAAAGTGTGCGCCACTAGTAAGTGAATACCAGTGGCTCACATGCTGTTTTGTGCGCCACTGCTAATAATTTGGGAATATTAAAAAATATACTACTAGTGGCGCCCTTTCTATTTGGTGCGCCACTAGTATCTATTTAGGGATTAAAAAAAATCTAATCTGAAAAATAATTGTTTCACAACATGTATTCGAATATAGAATAAACCACAAAACTGGAATACATGCACATAATTTGATATTCTCATACATCTCTAGTAACATCACAATGACAAGAAGGTTCAGCCAACGCAGCCCCGTGGAGAGACATTAGCATGACCATAAAGCACCGAACATTTTCATAGATGATCCCGTATTCGAGGCAGCTCTACATGTAGTGGTGAGGTATTTGGATAGCAACCTGGATTCCACCCTAAAACAACGTTATCATCCTACAACATAAAAAACATGTGTTATTTTCTAAGAGGAGCACATGAAGGCACAACCGAAGGTCAAACATGTCTCCTGGTCGAGGCAGAATAGGGTAGATGCAACTACATTACTAATTAAAAATCTGAAAGCAGGATGAACGAAAAGGAAACCACATACAGCACATACGACGAATATGGTCAGATGTAAGTGGATGCTATCCTTGCACGCATTCATTATGACAGAAGTACACTATACAATAAGACATGAGTGATTCCACCTATGACAGAAGTAATCAGTGACAAACCATCGGAAGACCCTCGTAAGTTCGAACAAAAGGAAGCAAATTTAAAACTAATGCAGTCTTACTTAGCAATGTTGGCAGTAGATGTGAATTGTAACTTTAATCAAAATAAATATGAGTTTTTTTAGTCTGCTTCCTAATTTTCTGTTGTTGCTAAAAAAATAACCTCCAACACAAAAGATAACAAAGCTCCATCACTATGGCATAGATAACTAACAACTGCATGATTTATTGACTATGAAGTTTTGCCCGTAACATATAAAAATGATGCCTGCCATCTGGTACACGTTCACAATTCATCCATACAAGATAATTATTGGTTCAGATGTCTAAACCAGTACACATGTTACAAATGCAAACATACAGGAGCTAAATCTAGACAGGATGCCACACCATTGATCCGAAAAGACACAACCATACATTAATCACATAGCTTTGTAAGACAGCATAGAAAATAGCTATCCTCTGGCTTAACTTACTGTATACCATGTTTGTGTTATCGTCAAAATCACTTCATCAATTTAGCAAAGTGCCGAGGCAAAATCTAAAGCTGTTAAGTCATGATATGTGGCAACCTGTAGGTCAAGGTTGTCACTGAAATTCTAAAAAAAAATCATACAAATAAACATAGTGTAGCTTCCAGATTGTCCTCAACTAAGTGGTTAAAAAATACAACTTCTATTAGCAATGAAAACAACCATTTCTTCCAGGTATATATGCATTCATTGTCAATTCTAAGTATAACACTGAAATGAGAATATAAAAACAATGGAGTGATTAAATAATTTGGCAGCTGACAGCTAGGAAAACAAATGAGCATCATAGAAAATATGTACTAAGCAAAGGCAAACGAAAATGCTGACATATAGCTAAGACCACTCACTCTCTTTCTTCTAACAAAAATTAAGTAGTTCGGGTAACAGAACCTAAACCGACAATATGTGTTGAAGGATCAGAGAAAAAATATATCATATAAAAAATGGTACTCACTAAGTTATTTTTCTGACAAGTGTGATATGAACTATGTAGAGAGGGGTGAGATAAGAGAAAACAGCCAAACCAACAACTATTTTCCTTTGTTTCTCCGCCACCATTTTATCCATTCCAAATTAATGTATGCTATAAAATTTATAGATATATATAATTTCAATAGCCATGATAGAAGGCCTTATACGGCAAAGTTAAGTTCTTGCTATGCCAACCATTCTAGTTCTAGTAGTCTATCACCTTATTAACCTTTAATTCTTTTGAGCTAAAACAATTATCAGAAGAACTATACATGCTACTCTCTCATTTGATGTTCAATCGGGAAAAACATGTGTTACTCGTTCAAACTTCGTAAACAATGTGAGCAATCTATGCAATGCTTAAAGAAAAATACAGCCTGTTTCGGTGTAGTGGGGATTGGGGTGCTTACCGGCTGCGCGGCGGTGGCGAGCTCGTGGAGAAGATGTTGGAGAAGATGCCGTGAGGCGGATTGGCAGAGGACAGCGGGAAGGAGGACGGCGGATCTCCCGGCCGTCGGCCCTCCTGCCTGAGTTGGGCCGGCTCTCCCGTCCGTGGAGTCATCGCCTTCGCCGTGGGGCGCCCCACGCGGCCTGCGCCGGGCGCACGGCGCGGGAGGAGGAGGGGTGTCGCGCGGCGCGGGCGGCGCTGCTGGGCGCATACGAGCTGGGCCGGACGCTCGGGGAAGGCAGCTTCGGCAAGGTGAAGCACGCGCGACGCCGCGCCACGGGCGAGCACTTCGCCGTCAAGATCCTCGACCGCTCGTCAGACTTCCCGAGCGACCTAGCACGCGGCCTCTCTTCTCCGGCCGCCGTCCATCCCCTGACGCTTGACCCGGCCGGCCACATGACCCTGCACCTCCGCCCGTACGCCATCACGGGCGCCCGACCTCCCTCCATCGATCTGTAACACCGGCGAGCTTCTCTCCGTCGATCTGCAGCAGCGGCTGGCCTCCCTCCGTCGAGTAGAAGTGGAGGCCGGATTCCATCTCGTCGTCCTCCTTCTGAAGCTCCATCGTCGTCAAGCAGTCGATCCTCGACCGGATCTCCGCCGTGGCTGCGCGCGCCGCCGAGTGCGACTCCAGGCCGAGGCCAGGGCGAGCAAGGGAGAGAGGATTGAGATGGGGCAGCGGGCGGAGATGATGGGCGTCGAGGGGATCGGGTTGGGCCGAGCGGCGGCGGCGGGAGGTGAAGAAAGGGGATCGAGAAGGAGAAGGAGATAGGACGGGTGTGGGAGAGAGGTTTTTCCTTTTTTTTACGTGTGTGGTGGACACGTACAGGTGCTCTCTCTTGTTTTCGACATACGTGGCGCCAATTACATGTGACGCACCACTCCTGTGCGCCACTGGTATTCTCTACCCACAATCTAAAAACCAGTCGACAAAATATTTGTGGCGCACCAGCCTAAGTGCGCCACATATAAAAATTTACCTTTGGCGCACCACTACACCGTGCGCCACTGATAGTCTCTCCCATCTATATTTATCTGTGGCGCACCATGCTGTGGTGCGCCACAGGTAGTCTCTCTGCTCCACCACGAAAATTTTCAACTTTTGGTAGGACTTACCAGTGGCGCACCAGTTTTACGGTGCCACTGATATATTCTGGCAAATCCAGAAAACGAGGTGAGAGACTACCAGTGGCGCACCAACTGGATGGTGCGCCACTGATAGCATCTCACCTATAAGCTTTTTTCTACTAGTGAAGTTACCTTGTGATAAAACTGTCGAGGAAAACGCCGCCGCCGTGAAGGCCTGTAATACAGCATTCTTTGCACCGAAAGTGCCCGAGCCAAAATTTACCGCTGGCTACGCTCCGGAGCTCTGTCATCGAACCGTCGATAACCTATATAACCCTCCACCAGCGCCGCCATCAGACTATGAGCGTTCTATTGACAAGTCATATGACGATCTGATGGAGCTCCCGCCGTCGAAAAAAGGTAAACAAGTTCCCCAGCTCGGAGAACAAGATGCACAATCGGTCCCCCGCTCAAGGTGTTTGACGAACAAGAAATACATCGTATTGCCGTGGCCGCGCAATGTACTCCACAACAAATAGGTTCGTCAACCGATTACGCCGTCGCTGATCTAGCAAAACAATATGTTTCCGGGGAAAATTTGTCGACGGCAGGTTATCAACAAAAATACGTGTGTTGCATACCTGGTACAAGAAAGCCGCAAATGCGGGGAATATCAGTCTCATGGTGGGAGTTAAGGAAGAGCACTACTGCCAAGAATACGCTGTGTCCGTTGAGTTTAGCGAACTTTTTCAGTTATACAATATCCGGGCCCTCGACAAATCTATCCTCAGTTCCTATTGTCTGTAAGTGATTTATTTCTGTAATTTAAGTGTTTACCTCAGCTCGTTCATTGTCTGTAATTATCCTCACTATAATCTTTTGTGCGCTATATTTTGCAGAATGAAGATGCTCGAATTGAAAAGGCAAAAAAACAAGGACTTTGGGTTCATTGACCCGGATAAACTTCATCAAGTCACCATAGAAAATCCCGTATGTAACAAGGACACACCGGGGGATTTGCTAAGGTATTTCAAGCAACACCGTGACAAAAAGACTATATTTTGGGCTTACAACTTCAAGTGAGTGTTACTGTCTCTTCTATACATTCTATTTTGCTCACCCGATGTTAAGTTTAACTGATGAGTTATGCATGACTGTGTATATAAACGTGTGCAGGTTCCACTATATTCTTCTCGTCATTAAAATTCACGATGGAGAAATTCATGTCCTTGACTCATTAAGGATAAGTCCTCTAGAATACAAGACATGTTTTACAATGCTCGAAAAGTAATTTCATTTCTTATCGCCTCTTTTGTTCATTTCCTGATATCAAGTCATTAATAACTCCTTTGTTAATTTTATTTGTCGGGCAGCGTTTGGAAAGAGTTCATCAAGGAAGAACCCGGTCAATGAAAAGACAAGCTGATATGGCGTCTGAACAATGTAAGTAGTACTACCTAGGTCCACGCACCATTATCATACTTAATTATTATTTGATTGAATTCTATTCTTGTATAGTCTTGCGCGGAACAGCCACAGGGAACTGATTTATGTGGATACTTCGTTTGCGAGTACATACACGTTCTGACCTGCGAGAAATTCGATGGCAAAAGAAGTAAAGAAGTACGTAAACATTATTCACAGTGTTATTGTTTTACCATCAGTTGTGCTGAGTTTCATTCATTTGATATATATATGTATACACACAACTCATGTATTTATTTTGATCTTATTCTTTTAAAGTTGGCAAGAAAGCGCAGCAAGCTACCATTAGAGGCCCGCTTCAAAGCAATTGCGGAGGAATTGGCGGGATTTTACCTTGCGGAGGTCATACCTGATACAGAAGAGTACTACTATAATGCAAAATAGTATGACTACATGTAATAGTGATCTGCATGTAATTAAGTACCTGGAACCGGGAAAACTTGATCTTCATGTACTACTTAATTTGTTTGTGTGATCAACGTGATCTTCATGTAATTTGTATGTGTTAAATATATATGCATCAACTTCATCTTCGTGTTTTTGGCGCATCGACGTGATCCATGTACGATGGAAACCATTCGAAACCCCTCCTAAAACCCTAAACACAGAAAATTAATCGAAATAGAAAAAAATGTAAACACACTAGTCCCGGTTCGTGTTACGAACCGGGACTAAAGGTTCCGAGCCCCACGGGTTGCGTCGTGGCCGCGTGGGTGGGCCTCTAGTCCCGGTTCGTAGACAACCGGGACTAAAGAGGTGGGGGCTTTAGTCCCGCTTTGTTAGTCCCGGTTGCCTAACCGGGACTAGAGGGCCTTTGGAACCGGGACTACTGTCCCGTTTTCCACTAGTGTGATGGATGAAATGTAAAGGACTTGACAAGCAATTCTAAACCAACTAATCGTCGTTAAATTTTACGTGGAAATACAGGCAGGCTGTCGCAGTCCTGAATCCTCTTGAGGACGAACCGAATCTGATGCCATGATATTTTCCTACTCTGTGACCCTCCGGTTATATGGTCTTCGACATAAACATTTCCTATTTTGCTGGTAATTAACAAGTTACAGGACGAAATACTATCTTTCTCGACCGGTGGATGGCGACCTTCTGGTGATTAGGACGGCGACCTCGTGGTCTCTTCTCCATGGCGCACCACATGAGTTAGCTTGGTCTTTTCTGATTCCCCCGGTTCGCCGTCATGCTCGACGTCGGCGTCGTGGCGCAACTATTTTGAAGGAGACCGGTAAATGAACGTCCATCATCCCAATTTACCCCCCATCCATTATTATGTTCAGATCAACTACGTCTGCCGCTCGGCCGATTTATGTACTGTCACTGAGATGATTATTCGGCCAGTGTTTCTGTATGTTTATCCTTGTCTTCGAGCAGAAATTTAGCCGCATGTCCGCATGGATAGACGTAAACACGATTTAGGTGCATCGATCCTTGTTGAGCGGTTCAGCATATGTATATGATTTTAAAAAATTCATATACATATACTGACCCGCGGGTCAGTACTCCTACTTCTCTTCCTTTTCGTACTTTCAGGTTTCAGCTTACACAAAAGGTTTCAGCTAACATGGACGCAGTAATGGGCTATAAGGCCTGGAACTCCTGCAAGTTTCTGGACTTTGCTGTTTTGTTTTTTGCAGTACTGGGCTATAGGATCCTATATGCCGCTCTCAGCAGCACTACTGTACCGCGCCGCCTGATGCAAACAGCTAATGGGCCAGGCCAATCTTATTTATTTTCCTGTTTTTTCTTTCTTCCTTCTCCTTCTCCTTTTTAGTTTTATTTTTATTCTTTTTTTTCTTTTTCGGTTGTATTTTTATGTTTAATTTAGTTTTCCCTATCTTTTCTATTTTTATTTTATTCATCCCTTCTTTTTGTATATACGCTGTGAAAAAATAGTGCACGGTTTATAGAAAGTTATACATGGTTCAAACAAATTTGTTCACAATGTTTGAAAAAATTAAAGGGTTAAAAGAAATGTCCATCGTGTTTGAAAGAATGTTCACATGGTTCAAAAAACACTTTCACAATATTCAAAAAAGTTCACTGAATTGTAAAATGTTCACAAGGTTTAAATAAAAATTTATGGGTTCATTTTTTAACACCGTTTGAACTAAAAAAAATCACCGAATTGTAAAAATGTTCATCGGATTTGAAAAAAAATTCACATGGTTAAAAAAATATTTTCACAATATTAAAAAATCACTTATTCGCTAAAATGTTCATAAGGTTTTTTCACAGGTTCTATTTTAAACAACATCCGAACTGTATTTTTTTTTTGGGTTTGAAAAATATTCACACTGTTTAAAAATTAATTTCACAAGATTGAAACTAAATTTCACCTATTCAAATAATTGTTTAAAAAATTCATGGGTTCAATTGTATTAACATCCATAAATACGAACAAACCTGATAAAACATTGTAAGATTTTTTTAAAAATAAAAACAAATAATACCATTTTATTGGGCTGTATTTGGAGTGTCTCATGTAGCACTTCTTCAGGCGAAGCGATGCCCCTGTACCGCTCAGGGTGGTGTATATGAGCGTCCTGTGGAATTCCCTTGTTAGTCACTACGGTGTGAGGGGCGAAATAGTTCTTAATTCGTTCCAGGCCCATGCATTGTTTTCTTTCTGAGTTTATATGATTTGTCATAGTTACTTGTTCAACTTCCACAAAAAATTCCCCAAGAAGAGAACTTCCACTAAAAATAGATACTTGTGTGTATAAAGGTGTAATCCACACCTTTGGACGATTTTATTCATGTGTATATACAATTAAAATGATGTCCTAGGTATGCTATACAGTCTGTACAATCTTCTATAAAGAAACATATTCTAACACACTCCCTCCATCGAAACGACGGTATCCCAAATATTGAGATTGTTCTGAAAATCGTGGAATAGAGGCAAAGCCAATCCCTTGGTGAAGATGTCGGTATACTGGTAAGCTCTAGTAAGATGAAGAACTCGAACATTGTCGGACAATGGTGGCATGGTCACAGACGAAGTGAAGATCAAATTCAACATGTTTTGTGTGCTGCTACTGAACTGGATTCCATGTCACGTAAACAACCCTGACGCCGTCCCAGAAAACAGTGTTGGCACCATGCAATCGTATGTGTACCTCGGAGATAAGTTGTTGTAACCAAAAAAGCTTGGGCAATGGCGTTGGCGATGACTCGTATTCAGGTTAAGCACTTGACCGGGAGACTGTGTGTTGTCGTTTGGAAGACCATGACAGAATATTGGATCTAAGAAAATGCAATACCCATAAGTAGAATATCGTGTGTCGGGGACGTCGACCGTGAGACCATAACTGGCAGTGACAAGAATGTACCGAAGAACTCTCTTGACAAGAAGTAAATGGCCGTCACGTGGATCATGCAGATGTAAACATATGTTTTGAATAGCATAGGCGAGATCAGGATGCATGAATGTCAAGTTATTTAGCTCTCTTGCTGTATTGCAAGACTGTGGTATTCCGTACGATCTGCAACATCATCGCCAAAAGAAGTAGGAAGCTCGGCGGTGTGTCAATGTGAGTAGACAAAGACCACCATAACATAACATTTGTGATCCCAGGTACTCAACATTTTCTCAAATCTATACTCAATAACCATTCAATCTCGGTTTTGGAGTTTCCTAAATAAATCGTAGTGCAAAAAAATTTAAATGGAAAAAAAGACTACACCACAAAAAAAAGTCTAGCATAAGTTCCTTCTTGATTCTTGGCAGCCCCAAAACGAATATAGCTCACTCTTAAAAATATTTTTAGCCTATAAAGTTGTTTGAATACACTCAAAATGAGTTATAGGTTTGGAGTCTTCTCCAAGTCGCGGCATATAAAAATGATAGTGACGACAACCTATCGCCAACTAAATGTGGGATGGCACCACTAATCATCCCATATAAACTAAAATACTAAGAAGATTGGTGACAAAGAGTTGCCATGAATGTAAAATGTAAATTAAATCATACTCCCTCATCCATATTAATTGTCGCTGAACCGGATGTATCTACACTTATTTTTAGTGCTAGATACATACGATTCATCGATAATTAATTTGGATCAAAGGGAGTGGTAGAGATACAGTATATAACTTCACTAAATCAGAGTGTGCAACAAGCACGATCGATAGAACTCTTTGTTTTTTTCTAGGAGGACATGCATAATGCTTCTCAACAACAATCGTCAGTAAGTGACCGACAGGAAACGTAGAACATCACACCATTTGACATTTCACCCCCACTGTTTAAAAACATTACGAGTACGACAACACCTTTCGTTGTCTGTTTGCGTATATTCTATGTTCACTAGTAGAAAATGGGCCTTGCGTCCGGACTTTAGTCCCGGCCGTGTTTGGGGCTGGGACTAATGTGAGCATTAGTCCCGGTTCCAAAGGCTAGGACGCCGCATGGGCACGGCCAGCTTTAGTCCCGGGTCTAATGGGACCTTTAGCCCTGGTTGGTTATAGCAACCGGGACTAAAGGGGTTGCGGCAGGCAGCGGCTGGTGCGAATGATTTAGTCTCGGTTGGTGTGTCCAACCGGGACTAAAGAGGTTGGAGACACCAACCAGAACTAAATTATTTCCTACATATATATCATCGTCCTGCCCGAGCTCGAGTTCATCCCCATTTTTCTCCTCTCTGTTTCCTCCCCGAGCTCGAGTTCATCTCCATTTTTTCCCACGATTTGTCAAGATTGGCGGTGCACCATCTATCCAAGGGTTCTAAAAGGTTAGCAACTTCATCCTTTCATCTGTCATTGCTAGGTTAGCTCATTTCATGCCCCAGAAGTAGAGTGATTTGTGGGTTTTAGTTTGGGAGTAATTATGTGGGAGTTTATTTGATTTATATGCAATTTGAGCTCAAATTAAAGGATGATTTGTGGGTTTTAGTGTCGTCCCATCCCTATCCCCGTCCCCACCGCCGTCGATCGCCTGCGCAGTCCCGTCGCCGGCACCACCTTGGTGAGCCTCTTGTTCTTATCTTTAAAAAAAAAAAATCTTACTTGTATGATTTTGATTGTTACTTGTATGATTGTTTGTTATATATAGTGCCATGGTTTTGATATCCGTCTCCATCGGCCCTCGTCCAGTCTATGATTCAGATGTGGTATATTATCTTTTATAGCTATTTGTTTCATTTCGTGTTTATGATAATTATGCCGACCAACTTGACATAGATATTTTTATCTAGGAGGTATGTGAACTTGAAATTCCAACCGACCCTCTTGTCGAGAAGTTAAATTTAGTTGTAAAAGAAAATGATGATTTGAAAGAAAATTTGAAAAGAATTGAAGAAGAGAAGATGAAATTGGAGTTGTATGTTGCCAATGTCGTCGATGATCACAAGATCAAGATGGATGCAATGCGCTTGAAGATTAGAAAGATTAGAAAATATGTCATTAATAAATAGGTTTGGTATCATTATGCAGTTGGATCAATTGTTATCTTAGTTGCGATTTTGATCACATTTGTTGTTGCATTTAAATGCTTTAGATAGTTGTATGTTAGTTTCAATGTATGTTTTAGATGCTCTAGATAGTTGTATGTTGTTTTATGAGAACTATGTATGAACTTTATGTATATATTTTTGCAATAATAACATTTTGTCACTACTCTACTTTGGTTTTAATGTGATGAACTTGTATTAATTTGGTCACTTCTCTATTCATGATGTTGTGTAATGGTTTTTGATATACTATATAAACCAGATGAGCCGGCAATGGATGTACGATGATCTACTCTCTCACGAGTTCATTAATGGCCTGCATTATTTTATCGGTGTGGCTGAGGCAAACAAGCGGAATGGTCTTATGTGTTGTCCATGTGGTGTCTGTAAGAATAAGAAGGATTACTCTTCCTCAAGAATCGTTCACAGCCACCTGTTTCGGTCCGGTTTCATGTCCGGCTATAATTGTTGGACCAAGCACGGAGAAAAAAGGGTTATAATGGAAGAGAATGAAGAAGAAGAGGATGATGATGACAACTATCCTAAGTTCCCTAAATACGGTGGTACTACAATGGGGAAAGCTGAAGAAGAGGCGTCAGACCTAAGCAGGTCCGGCATCTACCAACACAAATGCGAATATTGCATGAGTGGTACATGGAAGTCATAAATGACGGGCGAGTCATGCTCATGGTGGCAGTTAAGGAAGAGCATTACTTCCTTGAATACGAGATATGTATTGAGTTTGAAGAAAATTTTCAGTTATACAATCAAGACGCCATCGACAAATCTATCGTCAGTTGCTATTGTCTGTAATGATTTATTTCTGTAATTTAATTCTCTAGCTCAACTCGTTCATTGCCTGTAATTATCCTCACTATATTCTTTTGTACGCTATTATGCAGAATGAAGATTCTCGAATGCAAAAGAGGGAGAATCTATGACATTGGGTGCATTGACCCAAATACTGTTAATTTTGTTACGATACAAAACCACGCCAAGGACACAGAGGCTAACTTGCTAAGGTTTTTAAAGAAACAAAATTCTAGAACAGAAATACTATTTTCTTACAACTTCAAGTGAGTGTTACTGTCTTGTACACATTCTATTTGTGCTTACTCGATGTTTAGTGTAATTGATGTGTTATGCATGCCTGCGTATATAAACGTGCGCAGGTTCCACTGGATTCTGTTAATCATTAAAGTTGACGCTGGAGAAGTTGAAATCATGGACTCATTAAATAAACACCCTGAAGAATACAGCTGCGTGGTTTTAATGCTCCAGAAGTAATTTCAATCGTTATCACACTATATTGGCCTCTTTCGTTCATTTCATTTTCTTTGCCGGGCAGTTGTTGGAAACGGTTCATCAAGGATGTTGTCGGTGAATGGAAACCGGAGCTGCGTTTTCGACGGATCCCGGTAAGTAGTACTAGCTAGATCTGCGCATCTCTTTAATTCTAGTTTCAATACCATTATCATGCTTGATTATTATTTGATTGAATTATATTCTCGTAAAGTGCATGAGGCAGGAATAGGGGAATAATTTATGTGCACACTACGTTTGCGAGTTCATTCACATGACGATCAGTGAGCAGCGCAGAGATGTAAGACAACTTGAAGTACGTAAACACTATTCACAATTTTATTTATTACCATCAATTGTGTTGAGTTTCATTCATAATTTGTTTTATAATGATTTGATATATTGATGCATGTAAAATGCATACATGAACTTTGCACTTTAATTGCTTATATTCCAATCATATTTGCATCATATAAGGGTTATATCAATGTTTTATAATGATTTTTGGGAATATTCATTTATTTCCTATTTTTATGGAATTAACCCTGCACAGGCAGAAAACCCCGTTTTCTTATTTTAATGTTTCAGGGACCCAAACGTCAACGAAATCACCTGGAAATTTACGGGCGTCAATATTTGGAAGGAAGAAGACCTGTGGGCGAAGGAAGCGAACAAACGGAGGCCCGAGGCCAAACGGGGTGGCCCACGCGGCCAGGTACTGTGGCCGCGTGGGGCCCACCCGTTTGGCCCTCGTGGCTCCGTTGCCGTCGATCTTCGCTCCACCGACATAGTCTTGACCTAAAAACGCCTATAAAAAAGGTCCCCCGACGTTCTCTGGAAGGAGCGCCGCACAAACACAGAAACACCGAAACGGAGATCAGGAGCTGCAGATTGGAGGGGGAAAACTCCGGCGGGGCGCTGCCGGCGTGGTCTCCATCTTCTCCATCGACTTCTCCACCGTCTCCATGATGAAGAGGGAGTAGTCCACCTCTGGACTATGGGTTTGTGGAAGTAACTTATGTATCTCTCCTCTCTTGAGCTTCACTAATTAGCACCGTATGAGCTGCTGAACATGATTACGGTCACCGTTGTAATACCTTTGTGGTGGATCTTTATGAGTTAATATATGTTTGAGATTGCAATGTTTGTTTCAGTTATGAGTATAGATGCATATTATGTACCCCGTTCTTGTCTACTTGTTTTGATCAAGCATGTTTATGAGAGCGTGTGTGGGGGAACGTGTGCATTAGTTGGAGTAACGGGGGGTGGCTAGTGCAGTGAACGTGAGAGAAAGTTCTGCGATCCACTTTGGTATCTTTACCTTACTTTGTTGCCTCACTAGGGATAAACTAAAATACCATGCTACCGGGGATGTGGGCGTGACCATTGCCACTACTCCATGACTAGATCTAGCATGTTCTTATTTTCACTTCATGTCATGATACTTAATGCTATACTCTGAGTTATCTTAATTACTGAGGTGTTATGATTTAGTTCGCATCTTGGTGGAGTATAAGAGAGGTTAATAACCAAAAGATCTCTATGTTAGGACGTGATGCCCATATATCTAAGTAACTTGTTATCAAACCCTGTGTTGCAATCTCATATGTTAACTTGTGTGTTCCATTGTCTACCACTTTATAAAGAGAGAGTGCATTTGTGAAACCATGAACCCCAGTCCATTTTTAATCATAAGAAACACCTTTCCAACACCATATACCACTTTTCTATTTTCAGCCATCATTAAATCCGAAAATACAAAAATACTTTTCATCTTGCATACATCATTCAAAAACCCAAAAATATCATTTATCATTGCATCCACCATCATTGCATATTTATTTCTTGTTTGCATTGCATAACTATCCTGATATCATTCTTACACCTTGTGCTTGACAACCACAGGTGAGGTTGAGGACCAAAACATCTAACCTTGTTTTGTAGGTAACCAAAAGAAGGATAAGAAGATAAATCTACCACTTCAGATTCCCCGAGAGTTCGATATTAAACCCTCGAGTCACCCCTCGTGGGGAAAACTGTCTTCCACTTACTATACACTCTGCACTTGGAGTCTCAACCTAATCCCGTTTATTTTGCAGGTATCAAGCCTTGCTCTTCGGGACCATCAAGACGTTTTCTGGCGCCGTTGCCGGGGAATCGTAGCTGAGAGATTTATCCAAGGGTGTGCATCATCGCATTCATCTCACAACAAAGTCAACGTCACCAACTTGTGCTAACACCTAAGCTTGGGGAGGTTGCACCTACGTGAGCACCATCTTATCCATCTTTACTTACAAAGCAATTTATTTGTTTTGTTAGTGTCATTGCATATCATATCATATTTATTTCAGTTTTGCATAAAAAATTAAAAATACCAAAAAAACTTGCTAAAATGGGAGAAAGAACTAAGTTGTGTGACTACACAAACACTCCTAATGATCAATTTATCACGAGAGCTATTGCCACACCTAAGATAAATGCTGAGAGTTATGAAGTAAGTCCTAGTTTGTTGAACTTGATAACTAGGGAACAATTTGGTGGTAGTGCTATGGAGGATGCCTCTATGCATCTTCATGACTTTGTTGAAATATGTGACATGCAAAAGTTTAAAAATGTGGAAAGTGATATCCTAAAACTGAAGTTATTTCCTTTTTCACTTAGAGGAAAAGCTAAAGAGTGGTTGCATTCCTTGCCATCTGGTAGTATTAATTCTTGGGATGATCTAAAAGAAGCTTTCATTAAGAAATATTATCCCCCTGTTAAAATTTTGCAAAATAGAAACAACATCCTTTCTTTTAGGCAAAATGAAAATGAACATGTTGCTATGGCTTGGGATAGGATAAAACTTATGCTTAGAACTTGTCCCTCACATGGAGTTAATGAATGGACCATATTACACTCTTTCTACAATGGTTTAAACTACATGTCTAGAAACATACTTGATTCTGCTGCTGGAGGTGCTTTTATGAGTAAGACTATAGTAGAAGCTAAAAATATATTGGAAAGCATTTTACAAAACTATAGTCAATGGCATACTGATAGGGCACCTAATCCTTCTAAGAAAGTGAACTCTATTGAAGAAACTAATGATTTGTCATCTAAAATGGATACTATTCTTGCTTTGCTTAATAAACCTAGTGTTGAAAATGTTCCTTTGCAAGAACTAGTTGGAAACAATTCTGAAAATATTGATGTCAACTTCATTAGGAACTATGGTAATAATGGGTATGGTAACAACAATTATAACTCTTATAATAAACCCCCATATGTGCCAAATAAATATGCTTCTAGTGGTAATGTTTCTAGTGACTTGGAAAACACCATTAGATCTTTTATATCTACCCAAAAAGAGCTTAATAAGGAATTTATCTCTAAGTTTGAAAAACAAGATGCTTTGTTTGAAAGGGTAGATCAGCTTACTAAGGAAGTCTCATCATTAAAGAGCATCATTACAGCCCAAAAACATGAGGAAACAATAAAATATTGCCAAGAGGTTATCAATAAGTCTTGGGAACACATTCATGAGCAAGAGAGAGTTGCTAAAGAATCTATTGGGGTAATGAAAGAGGTTGAAGTTGAGGAAGTTAAAATGCTTAATGAAGTCAAGGATCCTTTGCTTGACTTAGAAAATTGTAGCTTGCATGAATTAATATCTATCTTACAAAAATTTGCAAGTGATCCTTCCATCAACACTAACCAAGCAGGTTTTGGTTCTTATATTGCTAATCATGTCTTGAAAGAAAAGATTGCTAGGTACAACCAAGAGGCTATGATACCACCTAAGCTTGGGGATATGTGGATACCTAAGGTACTAGTAACTATTGGAAAAGAGACACACCATGCCATACTTGATCTAGGATCTAGTGTCTCTGTTTTATCTAAAGAACTATATGAAGTGCTTGAATTGAAAAATGCTCTATTGAACTAGCACTTGCTGATGACTCTATTAAACATGCTTTGGGAAAAGTAAGTGATGTTATGGTAGAGTTACATATGACTTTTGTGCCTGTGGATTTTCTAATCATGGACATGGGGAATAAAACCTCTAGTCCTATTATTCTTGGAAGACCTTTTCTTCGTACCACAGGTGCTATCATTGATTCAAAGGAAGGGAATGTAAAGTTTCAGTTTCCACACAAGAAGTGCATGGAACACTTTCCAAGGAAGAGGGAACCACCAAAGTTCAAGCTCCCTCATGAGCTTCGTCCACAATAAAACAACAAGTAAGAAGCCTAGCTATATGGCTATAAAGAAAGCGCTTTGCGGGAGGCAACCCGGTTATTTTTTGTGTGATTTTTCTTTGTGTCCTCTTGCTGTAACAAGAGATTTTTTTAGTTAGGTTCTGGAGTTTTAATAAAGTGCCAAGTTTTACCCTTTTTGGTTTGAAAAAGTTGCTTATAGCGTTCGGAGATTTTATTCCTGCACGAGTCAGTGCACGGTATGATTTTTAATTCTTATTCTGTAACTCCGAATGAGCTCATATTTGAACTGTAGTTGCAACTTTTCATCCTCTGTATGCATGAATTTTTCGGAATTTTTCGAGAAAGTTTGGTAGGGTAGAAAAATACGTTTTGCTGCTGCTGTTTTTCTGGACAGATTCTGTCCCATTTTGTTTGATGCATGCTTTGAGCTTTTAAGTTGAATCTTTTTGATCCAATTGAGTTTATGAGTAGGCATACAACATTATACACTTTCTGGACATGTCATATGAATTTTTGTTCAAGGATTATATGCAGCAAGGAACCTATTTGTTTATCACTATTAATGCACCCCACAGAAAAGAGATGGGAGAAACGGTGTTTTGAAGTTTTTTCACAGGGATTGGAGGAGATGCACCAAGAGCTATCCAAGGATGGTGAAGACCATAAGCTTGGGGATGTGAAGACAACCCCGCTGGACCTACACACTCTCGGTTTGCACACGTCCAACTTCTGTTTTTCGATCGAAACACTTTATCGCATAAACTTGGAGCGTCGTTTTTTGTTTTTGTTTGAGTCTTGAGAGACCACCACACTATCAATTATATATGAGAGAGCTACTGGAAATATGGGTTGAAATATGTTGGATGCTTTTATAAGATTGGGAAAAGGGATGTTTGACTTGATTTTTAATGATACATATAGTTGCATGATTCATGAGCTTGTTTATGAGTAATAGTTTGCAAATTCTTTTTGTAGAGCTATCACTTATTCATGTTTTGGTGCTGATTGTTATTTTACTTGGTTTAACATGGATTAGTTAGTTCTATGGACACTCATGCATGCATCTAGATGGTCAACTTTCTCCCTTTTGCTAGCCCAAAAACTCCAACAAGCAAAAACTTGTTTCCAACACCTTCAACCAAAGTTATTCCAGTGAGTCCACCATATCTACCTATTGGCTTTATGCTATTCCGAGTATGTTTAACATGTTGTTTGTGTTATCTTACCTCTGAATGAAAATGTTTATGTTATTGATTGCAATGGAAAAAAATTGGTTATATAGCTCTCACGAACTTGATGCACAATGTTCTTTTATTTGCATAATAAAACTTGACCCATTGTGATTAAGATTATGATGTTTGTGGCTTGATGAATGTTTTGGGTTGGAAGTTAGCCCATATGTGCTGTCACATGGCAAGCTTTCAACACGCTCTTCATCTCATTTAGTTGATATCATGTGCTTTTGTCTATGGATGCTTATCATGTTGAAATAAATGTGGAAATAGAGTGAGTTTAAATGAGTTTGTGTAAATGGTTAGAGAGACGCCTGGGCCGCTAATCTAAGCCATGCATCATTCATGGTGGAAATTTACTTACATACTATGGTGAACCTTCTGTGATACACCTTGCAATAAAAAACTATTCCAAATGGTAAATAAAAAGGGTGTTGAGATTGTTCATTTTGTTTGTTTGTCTTGTCATTTTGATATGGGCTTGTTCCATATCTTGGGACAAGAGGTACCCCAGTTGACGCTCTTGATGATACTATGAAGATTGGTGACAAAGAGTTGCCATGAATGTAAATGTAAATTAAATCATACTCCCTCATCCATATTAATTGTCGCTGAACCGGATGTATCTACACTTATTTTTAGTGCTACATACATACGATTCATCGATAATTAATTTGGATCAAAGGGAGTGGTAGAGATACAGTATATAACTTCACTAAATCAGAGTGTGCAACAAGCACGATCGATAGAACTCTTTGTTTTTTTCTAGGAGGACATGCATAATGCTTCTCAACAACAATCGTCAGTAAGTGACCGACAGGAAACGTAGAACATCACACCATTTGACATTTCACCCCCACTGTTTAAAAACATTACGAGTACGACAACACCTTTCGTTGTCTGTTTGCGTATATTCTATGTTCACTAGTATAAAATGGGCCTTGCGTCCGGACTTTAGTCCCGGCCGTGTTTGGGGCTGGGACTAATGTGAGCATTAGTCCCGGTTCCAACGGCTAGGATGCCGCATGGGCACGGCCAGCTTTAGTCCCGGGTCTAATGGGACCTTTAGCCCTGGTTGGTTATACCAACCGGGACTAAAGGGGTTGCGGCAGGCAGCGGCTGGTGCGAATGATTTAGTCTCGGTTGGTGTGTCCAACCGGGACTAAAGAGGTTGGAGACACCAACCAGAACTAAATTCTTTCCTACATATATATCATCGTCCTGCCCGAGCTCGAGTTCATCCCCATTTTTCTCCTCTCTGTTTCCTCCCCGAGCTCGAGTTCATCTCCATTTTTTTCCACGATTTGTCAAGATTGGCGGTGCACCATCTATCCAAGGGTTCTAAAAGGTTAGCAACTTCATCCTTTCATCTGTCATTGCTAGGTTAGCTCATTTCATGCCCCAGAAGTAGAGTGATTTGTGGGTTTTAGTTTGGGAGTAATTATGTGGGAGTTTATTTGATTTATATGCAATTTGAGCTCAAATTAAAGGATGATTTGTGGGTTTTAGTGTCGTCCCATCCCTATCCCCGTCCTCACCGCCGTCGATCGCCTGCGCAGTCCCGTCGCCGGCACCACCTTGGTGAGCCTCTTGTTCTTATCTTTAAAAAATAAAAATCTTACTTGTATGATTTTGATTGTTACTTGTATGATTGTTTGTTATATAGTGCCATGGTTTTGATATCCGTCTCCATCGGCCCTCGTCCAGTCTATGATTCAGATGTGGTATATTATCTTTTATAGCTATTTGTTTCATTTCGTGTTTATGATAATTATGCCGACCAACTTGACATAGATATTTTTATCTAGGAGGTATGTGAACTTGAAATTCCAACCGACCCTCTTGTCGAGAAGTTAAATTTAGTTGTAAAAGAAAACGATGATTTGAAAGAAAAATTGAAAAGAATTGAAGAAGAGAAGATGAAATTGGAGTTGTATGTTGCCAATGTCGTCGATGATCACAAGATCAAGATGGATGCAATGCGCTTGAAGATTAGAAAGATTAGAAAATATGTCATTAATAAATAGGTTTGGTATCATTATGCAGTTGGATCAATTGTTATCTTAGTTGCGATTTTGATCACATTTGTTGTTGCATTTAAATGCTTTAGATAGTTGTATGTTAGTTTCAATGTATGTTTTAGATGCTCTAGATAGTTGTATGTTGTTTTATGAGAACTATGTATGAACTTATGTATATATTTTTGCAATAATAACATTTTGTCACTACTCTACTTTGGTTTAATGTGATGAACTTGTATTAATTTGGTCACTTCTCTATTCATGATGTTGTGTAATGGTTTTTGATATACTTATATAAACCAGATGAGCCGGCAATGGATGTACGATGATCTACTCTCTCACGAGTTCATTAATGGCCTGCATTATTTTATCGGTGTGGCTGAGGCAAACAAGCGGAATGGTCTTATGTGTTGTCCATGTGGTGTCTGTAAGAATAAGAAGGATTACTCTTCCTCAAGAATCGTTCACAGCCACCTGTTTCGGTCCGGTTTCATGTCCGGCTATAATTGTTGGACCAAGCACGGAGAAAAAAGGGTTATAATGGAAGAGAATGAAGAAGAAGAGGATGATGATGACAACTATCCTAAGTTCCCTAAATACGATGGTACTACAATGGGGGAAGCTGAAGAAGAGGCGTCAGACCTAAGCAGGTACGGCATCTACCAACACAAATGCGAATATTGCATGAGTGGTACATGGAAGTCATAAATGACGGGCGAGTCATGCTCATGGTGGCAGTTAAGGAAGAGCATTACTTCCTTGAATACGAGATATGTATTGAGTTTGAAGAAAATTTTCAGTTATACAATCAAGACGCCATCGACAAATCTATCGTCAGTTGCTATTGTCTATAATGATTTATTTCTGTAATTTAATTCTCTAACTCAACTCGTTCATTGCCTGTAATTATCCTCACTATATTCTTTTGTACGCTATTATGCAGAATGAAGATTCTCGAATGCAAAAGAGGGAGAATCTATGACATTGGGTGCATTGACCCAAATACCGTTAAATTTTTTACGATACAAAACCACGCCAAGGACACAGAGGCTAACTTGCTAAGGTTTTTAAAGAAACAAAATTCTAGAACAGAAATACTATTTTCTTACAACTTCAAGTGAGTGTTACTGTCTTGTACACATTCTATTTGTGCTTACTCGATGTTTAGTATAATTGATGAGTTATGCATGCATGCGTATATAAACGTGCGCAGGTTCCACTGGATTCTGTTAATCATTAAAGTTGACGCTGGAGAAGTTGAAATCATGGACTCATTAAATAAACACCCTGAAGAATACAGCTGCGTGGTTTTAATGCTCCAGAAGTAATTTCAATCGTTATCACACTATATTGGCCTCTTTCGTTCATTTCCTGATATCATGTAATTAATAACTCTTTTATTCATTTTCTTTGCCGGGCAGTTGTTGGAAACGGTTCATCAAGGATGTTGTCGGTGAATGGAAACCGGAGCTGCGTTTTCGACGGATCCCGGTAAGTAGTACTAGCTAGATCTGCGCATCTCTTTAATTCTAGTTTCAATACCATTATCATGCTTGATTATTATTTGATTGAATTATATTCTCGTAAAGTGCATGAGGCAGGAATAGGGGAATAATTTATGTGCATACTACGTTTGCGAGTTCATTCACATGACGATCAGTGAGCAGCGCAAAGATGTAAGACAACTTGAAGTACGTAAACACTATTCACAATTTTATTTATTACCATCAATTGTATTGAGTTTCATTCATAATTTGTTTTATAATGATTTGATATATTGATGCATGTAAAATGCATACATGAACTTTGCACTTTAATTGCTTATATTCCAATCATATTTGCATCATATAAGGGTTATATCAATGTTTTATAATGATTTTTGGGAATATTCATTTATTTCCTATTTTTATGGAATTAACCCTGCACAGGCAGAAAACCCCGTTTTCTTATTTTAATGTTTCAGGGACCCAAACGTCAACGAAATCACCTGGAAATTTACGGGCGTCAATATTTGGAAGGAAGAAGACCTGTGGGCGAAGGAAGCGAACAAACGGAGGCCGAGGCCAAACGGGGGTGGCCCACGCGGCCAGGTACTGTGGCCGCGTGGGGCCCACCCGTTTGGCCCTCGTGGCTCCGTTGCCGTCGATCTTCGCTCCACCGACATCGTCTTGACCTAAAAACGCCTATAAAAAAGGTCCCCGACGTTCTCTGGAAGGAGCGCCGCACAAACACAGAAACACCGAAACGGAGATCAGGAGCTGCAGATTGGAGGGGGAAAACTCCGGCGGGGCGCTGCCGGCGTGGTCTCCATCTTCTCCATCGACTTCTCCACCGTCTCCATGATGAAGAGGGAGTAGTCCACCTCTGGACTATGGGTTTGTGGAAGTAACTTATGTATCTCTCCTCTCTTGAGCTTCACTAATTAGCACCGTATGAGCTGCTGAACATGATTACGGTCACCGTTGTAATACCTTTGTGGTGGATCTTTATGAGTTAATATATGTTTGAGATTGCAATGTTTGTTTCAGTTATGAGTATAGATGCATATTATGTACCCCGTTCTTGTCTACTTGTTTTGATCAAGCATGTTTATGAGAGCGTGTGTGGGGGAACGTGTGCATTAGTTGGAGTAACGGGGGGTGGCTAGTGCAGTGAACGTGAGAGAAAGTTCTGCGATCCACTTTGGTATCTTTACCTTACTTTGTTACCTCACTAGGGATAAACTAAAATACCATGCTACCGGGGATGTGGGCGTGACCATTGCCACTACTCCATGACTAGATCTAGCATGTTCTTATTTTCACTTCATGTCATGATACTTAATGCTATACTCTGAGTTATCTTAATTACTGAGGTGTTATGATTTAGTTCGCATCTTGGTGGAGTATAAGAGAGGTTAATAACCAAAAGATCTCTATGTTAGGACGTGATGCCCATATATCTAAGTAACTTGTTATCAAACCCTGTGTTGCAATCTCATATGTTAACTTGTGTGTTCCATTGTCTACCACTTTATAAAGAGAGAGTGCATTTGTGAAACCATGAACCCCAGTCCATTTTTAATCATAAGAAACACCTTTCCAACACCATATACCACTTTTCTATTTTCAGCCATCATTAAATCCGAAAATACAAAAATACTTTTCATCTTGCATACATCATTCAAAAACCCAAAAATATCATTTATCATTGCATCCACCATCATTGCATATTTATTTCTTGTTTGCATTGCATAACTATCCTGATATCATTCTTACACCTTGTGCTTGACAACCACAGGTGAGGTTGAGGACCAAAACATCTAACCTTGTTTTGTAGGTAACCAAAAGAAGGATAAGAAGATAAATCTACCACTTCAGATTCCCCGAGAGTTCGATATTAAACCCTCGAGTCACCCCTCGTGGGGAAAACTGTCTTCCACTTACTATACACTCTGCACTTGGAGTCTCAACCTAATCCCGTTTATTTTGCAGGTATCAAAGCCTTGCTCTTCGGGACATCAAGACGTTTTCTGGCGCCGTTGCCGGGGAATCGTAGCTGAGAGATTTATCCAAGGGTGTGCATCATCGCATTCATCTCACAACAAAGTCAACGTCACCAACTTGTGCTAACACCTAAGCTTGGGGAGGTTGCACCTACGTGAGCACCATCTTATCCATCTTTACTTACAAAGCAATTTATTTGTTTTGTTAGTGTCATTGCATATCATATCATATTTATTTCAGTTTTGCATAAAAAATTAAAAATACCAAAAAAACTTGCTAAAATGGGAGAAAGAACTAAGTTGTGTGACTACACAAACACTCCTAATGATCAATTTATCACGAGAGCTATTGCCACACCTAAGATAAATGCTGAGAGTTATGAAGTAAGTCCTAGTTTGTTGAACTTGATAACTAGGGAACAATTTGGTGGTAGTGCTATGGAGGATGCCTCTATGCATCTTCATGACTTTGTTGAAATATGTGACATGCAAAAGTTTAAAAATGTGGAAAGTGATATCCTAAAACTGAAGTTATTTCCTTTTTCACTTAGAGGAAAAGCTAAAGAGTGGTTGCATTCCTTGCCATCTGGTAGTATTAATTCTTGGGATGATCTAAAAGAAGCTTTCATTAAGAAATATTATCCCCCTGTTAAAATTTTGCAAAATAGAAACAACATCCTTTCTTTTAGGCAAAATGAAAATGAACATGTTGCTATGGCTTGGGATAGGATAAAACTTATGCTTAGAACTTGTCCCTCACATGGAGTTAATGAATGGACCATATTACACTCTTTCTACAATGGTTTAAACTACATGTCTAGAAACATACTTGATTCTGCTGCTGGAGGTGCTTTTATGAGTAAGACTATAGTAGAAGCTAAAAATATATTGGAAAGCATTTTACAAAACTATAGTCAATGGCATACTGATAGGGCACCTAATCCTTCTAAGAAAGTGAACTCTATTGAAGAAACTAATGATTTGTCATCTAAAATGGATACTATTCTTGCTTTGCTTAATAAACCTAGTGTTGAAAATGTTCCTTTGCAAGAACTAGTTGGAAACAATTCTGAAAATATTGATGTCAACTTCATTAGGAACTATGGTAATAATGGGTATGGTAACAACAATTATAACTCTTATAATAAACCCCCATATGTGCCAAATAAATATGCTTCTAGTGGTAATGTTTCTAGTGACTTGGAAAACACCATTAGATCTTTTATATCTACCCAAAAAGAGCTTAATAAGGAATTTATCTCTAAGTTTGAAAAACAAGATGCTTTGTTTGAAAGGGTAGATCAGCTTACTAAGGAAGTCTCATCATTAAAGAGCATCATTACAGCCCAAAAACATGAGGAAACAATAAAATATTGCCAAGAGGTTATCAATAAGTCTTGGGAACACATTCATGAGCAAGAGAGAGTTGCTAAAGAATCTATTGGGGTAATGAAAGAGGTTGAAGTTGAGGAAGTTAAAATGCTTAATGAAGTCAAGGATCCTTTGCTTGACTTAGAAAATTGTAGCTTGCATGAATTAATATCTATCTTACAAAAATTTGCAAGTGATCCTTCCATCAACACTAACCAAGCAGGTTTTGGTTCTTATATTGCTAATCATGTCTTGAAAGAAAAGATTGCTAGGTACAACCAAGAGGCTATGATACCACCTAAGCTTGGGGATATGTGGATACCTAAGGTACTAGTAACTATTGGAAAAGAGACACACCATGCCATACTTGATCTAGGATCTAGTGTCTCTGTTTTATCTAAAGAACTATATGAAGTGCTTGAATTGAAAAATCTTGAAAAATGCTCTATTGAACTAGCACTTGCTGATGACTCTATTAAACATGCTTTGGGAAAAGTAAGTGATGTTATGGTAGAGTTACATATGACTTTTGTGCCTGTGGATTTTCTAATCATGGACATGGGGAATAAAACCTCTAGTCCTATTATTCTTGGAAGACCTTTTCTTCGTACCACAGGTGCTATCATTGATTCAAAGGAAGGGAATGTAAAGTTTCAGTTTCCACACAAGAAGTGCATGGAACACTTTCCAAGGAAGAGGGAACCACCAAAGTTCAAGCTCCCTCATGAGCTTCGTCCACAATAAAACAACAAGTAAGAAGCCTAGCTATATGGCTATAAAGAAAGCGCTTTGCGGGAGGCAACCCGGTTATTTTTATGTGTGATTTTTCTTTGTGTCCTCTTGCTGTAACAAGAGATTTTTTTAGTTTAGGTTCTGGAGTTTTAATAAAGTGCCAAGTTTTACCCTTTTTGGTTTGAAAAAGTTGCTTATAGCGTTCGGAGATTTTATTCCTGCACGAGTCAGTGCACGGTATGATTTTTAATTCTTATTCTGTAACTCCGAATGAGCTCATATTTGAACTGTAGTTGCAACTTTTCATCCTCTGTATGCATGAATTTTTCGGAATTTTTCGAGAAAGTTTGGTAGGGTAGAAAAATACGTTTTGCTGCTGCTGTTTTTCTGGACAGATTCTGTCCCATTTTGTTTGATGCATGCTTTGAGCTTTTAAGTTGAATCTTTTTGATCCAATTGAGTTTATGAGTAGGCATACAACATTATACACTTTCTGGACATGTCATATGAATTTTTGTTCAAGGATTATATGCAGCAAGGAACCTATTTGTTTATCACTATTAATGCACCCCACAGAAAAGAGATGGGAGAAACGGTGTTTTGAAGTTTTTTCACAGGGATTGGAGGAGATGCACCAAGAGCTATCCAAGGATGGTGAAGACCATAAGCTTGGGGATGTGAAGACAACCCCGCTGGACCTACACACTCTCGGTTTGCACACGTCCAACTTCTGTTTTTCGATCGAAACACTTTATCGCATAAACTTGGAGCGTCGTTTTTTGTTTTTGTTTGAGTCTTGAGAGACCACCACACTATCAATTATATATGAGAGAGCTACTGGAAATATGGGTTGAAATATGTTGGATGCTTTTATAAGATTGGGAAAAGGGATGTTTGACTTGATTTTTAATGATACATATAGTTGCATGATTCATGAGCTTGTTTATGAGTAATAGTTTGCAAATTCTTTTTGTAGAGCTATCACTTATTCATGTTTTGGTGCTGATTGTTATTTTACTTGGTTTAACATGGATTAGTTAGTTCTATGGACACTCATGCATGCATCTAGATGGTCAACTTTCTCCCTTTTGCTAGCCCAAAAACTCCAACAAGCAAAAACTTGTTTCCAACACCTTCAACCAAAGTTATTCCAGTGAGTCCACCATATCTACCTATTGGCTTTATGCTATTCCGAGTATGTTTAACATGTTGTTTGTGTTATCTTACCTCTGAATGAAAATGTTTATGTTATTGATTGCAATGGAAAAAATTGGTTATATAGCTCTCACGAACTTGATGCACAATGTTCTTTTATTTGCATAATAAAACTTGACCCATTGTGATTAAGATTATGATGTTTGTGGCTTGATGAATGTTTTGGGTTGGAAGTTAGCCCATATGTGCTGTCACATGGCAAGCTTTCAACACGCTCTTCATCTCATTTAGTTGATATCATGTGCTTTTGTCTATGGATGCTTATCATGTTGAAATAAATGTGGAAATAGAGTGAGTTTAAATGAGTTTGTGTAAATGGTTAGAGAGACGCCTGGGCCGCTAATCTAAGCCATGCATCATTCATGGTGGAAATTTACTTACATACTATGGTGAACCTTCTGTGATACACCTTGCAATAAAAAACTATTCCAAATGGTAAATAAAAAGGGTGTTGAGATTGTTCATTTTGTTTGTTTGTCTTGTCATTTTGATATGGGCTTGTTCCATATCTTGGGACAAGAGGTACCCCAGTTGACGCTCTTGATGATACTATTATGCTTACAATGATATTTAATTGAACTTGCTTTGTTTCCCAAGTTGAGTAACACATGGTGTAAGTACTTGTATTCAAGGGGCATGAGACATTCAACCCATTCTTTATCAAGCACACTACTCATATTTGCTTTCACTTTAACCTTAATCATTCAAGATGCTATGATAGGGGCAATGAGAGCTTGACACCAATGAATACCTTATTGCAATCATTAACTTAAGTAGAAGAGTTTGGAAGTTGGATGAAACTTATGCATGCTTTACCTCTACTCACATATACATCTTTCCAAAGTGTACACCTATCATATTCAGATTTTCATCTACACTCTATGACCATTGTAGGATGTTCTACTTATCATTATGCATACATGTGTTCCATATTACTTGCTACCATGTTACACTTTGTGAACTATCAATGAACATCCTTGTCTTGAATACTTGATATCACTTCATAAACTATTTGCATATTGCTACTCCTTTGAAGAATGAATCATTTGACTATATGTAGCAATAGTAATCATCTTTGATATCATTGTTAAGTATTAAATTGCAAAGTCCATGTTAGTTTTATCATCTTCATACTCGAGGACGAGCATGGATTAAGCTTGGGGATGTTGATGCATGTAAAATGCATACATGAACTTTGCACTTTAATTGCTTATATTCCAATCATATTTGCATCATATAAGGGTTATATCAATGTTTTATAATGATTTTGGGAATATTCATTTATTTCCTATTTTTATGGAATTAACCCTGCACAGGCAGAAAACCCCGTTTTCTTATTTTAATGTTTCAGGGACCCAAACGTCAACGAAATCACCTGGAAATTTACGGGCGTCAATATTTGGAAGGAAGAAGACCTGTGGGCGAAGGAAGCGAACAAACGGAGGCCGAGGCCAAACGGGGTGGCCCACGCGGCCAGGTACTGTGGCCGCGTGGGACCCACCCGTTTGGCCTCGTGGCTCCGTTGCCGTCGATCTTCGCTCCACCGACATCGTCTTGACCTAAAAACGCCTATAAAAAAGGTCCCCCGACGTTCTCTGGAAGGAGCGCCGCACAAACACAGAAACACCGAAACGGAGATCAGGAGCTGCAGATTGGAGGGGGAAAACTCCGGCGGGGCGCTGCCGGCGTGGTCTCCATCTTCTCCATCGACTTCTCCACCGTCTCCATGATGAAGAGGGAGTAGTCCACCTCTGGACTATGGGTTTGTGGAAGTAACTTATGTATCTCTCCTCTCTTGAGCTTCACTAATTAGCACCGTATGAGCTGCTGAACATGATTACGGTCACCGTTGTAATACCTTTGTGGTGGATCTTTATGAGTTAATATATGTTTGAGATTGCAATGTTTGTTTCAGTTATGAGTATAGATGCATATTATGTACCCCGTTCTTGTCTACTTGTTTTGATCAAGCATGTTTATGAGAGCGTGTGTGGGGGAACGTGTGCATTAGTTGGAGTAACGGGGGGTGGCTAGTGCAGTGAACGTGAGAGAAAGTTCTGCGATCCACTTTGGTATCTTTACCTTACTTTGTTGCCTCACTAGGGATAAACTAAAATACCATGCTACCGGGGATGTGGGCGTGACCATTGCCACTACTCCATGACTAGATCTAGCATGTTCTTATTTTCACTTCATGTCATGATACTTAATGCTATACTCTGAGTTATCTTAATTACTGAGGTGTTATGATTTAGTTCGCATCTTGGTGGAGTATAAGAGAGGTTAATAACCAAAAGATCTCTATGTTAGGACGTGATGCCCATATATCTAAGTAACTTGTTATCAAACCCTGTGTTGCAATCTCATATGTTAACTTGTGTGTTCCATTGTCTACCACTTTATAAAGAGAGAGTGCATTTGTGAAACCATGAACCCCAGTCCATTTTTAATCATAAGAAACACCTTTCCAACACCATATACCACTTTTCTATTTTCAGCCATCATTAAATCCGAAAATACAAAAATACTTTTCATCTTGCATACATCATTCAAAAACCCAAAAATATCATTTATCATTGCATCCACCATCATTGCATATTTATTTCTTGTTTGCATTGCATAACTATCCTGATATCATTCTTACACCTTGTGCTTGACAACCACAGGTGAGGTTGAGGACCAAAACATCTAACCTTGTTTTGTAGGTAACCAAAAGAAGGATAAGAAGATAAATCTACCACTTCAGATTCCCCGAGAGTTCGATATTAAACCCTCGAGTCACCCCTCGTGGGGAAAACTGTCTTCCACTTACTATACACTCTGCACTTGGAGTCTCAACCTAATCCAACTATTGATAGTAACAAATGAGAAGATGCTGTATTGTGAAATATATTTCAATTCAGCCATTAAACTAAACATAAGACGTATCGAGAGAGTACTCAAATATCAAGAAGCAAGCAAACACATGTTTGGGCCCCTACGACCAAACAATAGGCGGAGAGACACCAGATGATGTTCAGTTTTACTAGTATTTGCATAATAGGATGAAGTACAGTTCAAGCAAGTATACACGTGCAGTTCAGATGACATAGAAACAACCAGATGATAATGCTAGAAGTTTTCATGTGTACAGGCAGTTGAAGGGAAACAACCAGATATATTATGTACCAATCAGGATTATTCAGAATTTGGATTGAGCTCTAATTATGAGAAGCAAATAGGTCCAGAATCAGGATTCAGCTCTAATGATATTTACAAACAAAGAACATCTTATGATAAAGGTTCATACCTTCGTACTGTTCGTCTACCTGCAGCTGTAACAGTGATAGTTACCCCTGATGTAGAATATAGCAAATGTGCTTGCTCGAAAAAGAACTGACTTGCAAGTCAAAAGACACTGATATCACCGGCAACTATCTACAACCAAAAAACTGCAGTCTCCTGCAACACAAAAGTTATCTTGAGTAAGCAAGCACTACAGAAAACTAATCCATGTGCTTATTTCTGAAATCATCTTTCTATTTTAGCATGTACTGTGAATATACCTTGAGGTGGAGGCGTGCAAGATCGAGAGAAATAGAGGTGTCTGCTACTGCTGAGGTCGTACTACCGCTACGCATCTTGGTACCCTTGATGTCGTTCTGTGATGCGACTTTGGTTTGTGGATCTGGGCCAGCAAGTTCATCCTGAGTTTAGCATCAACGATGGTGGGCAGAAGAGCAAGAGGAAGAGTAGGCTCGGATTACCTGGTGGCGGCGGATCTGGTGGTGGCGTGCTCGTCGGCAAGGGACGGTGTCCACGTGGAGCAGTTGAAGGAAGAGGCGGAGGTCGAGCACGTTGCTGGAGGGGGCGGAGCAGGTACATACGTGGCCGAAGGCGGTGGAGGAGGTCGGGCTGCTGCCGGAGGGAGATGGAGGAGGTCATGGCCAAGAGGTCGTCTCGGATCTTGGGCGGATGCCGACTCGGACGAAGGAGGTCGGGGAGGAGGAGAGCTAGGAGGAAGGAGGACGGACAGGGAGTGCTCGGCAGGTGGCCGCGCTCCGGCCGCGCGAAGAAGAACAGTCGTCGCTGCAGCGCCGTCGCCTCTGTCGCGAGAGGAGAGCGAGCGGCGAGCAGTGGATTTCCTCCCCGACCTCCCGACTAGGGGAAACGTCACCCGGGGAAAGGCCGCGGAAGGGCCCGATTCCCCCCCCCCCCCCCCTCGCGGAGCACCAAATGGGTCCATGGGGCTACCCGGGCTAGATTCGCCCGGGGCCTTTTCGCCCGGGGAAAAGGCCGGGATCCCGGGCTTTTCCCCTGCTACCAAATGAGCCCTAAGAGGGCATGTGGAGCCCAGGGTTCAGCTTCAGCAGCTGTAAACACTAGTCCAGTGTTGGAGAAGCTGTGAGGCAATGATCAGGTGTAGCCCACGCCAGACCACCGGCCGCCACGGTCTTACTGTTCCTGCCGGCATCGGCATCCCACGCAATCTTGTTGCTCGTTGAAATTTGTGTACGTACTATATATCCAATAACTGTACTTTATGATTTGTCTAAAACCATTTTTTATGACATCGAATTGGTATAATACGAAACTATATTGCAAGATGCATCTAATAATACTAATATAGTGTTTGGAATTTTGCTAAAAAAAATTCTATGAAGTTGATCAATCTTAAAAAGGATTGACTTTGCACAAAACTTAGAAGTACAATTTTTTTTGCGAAACACAGTACAACGCAGACGTTCATATACACGCGCACACACTCATCTCTATGAACGCACGCACGCACACCCTACCCATATGAGCACCTCCGAGAGACTGAGTCGGTGGGTCGAGTCTTGAGATTGACGAAGTCACCACGTGCGCCTCGCTGTCGACGGGAACGTCGCCTCCCACTGAAGAATATTCCGCCTTAAATGAGAAACACCAGCGTCAAACTTTGGGTTTAAACTCTGGTGAGCCAGGGGTACAGCCACCCACCTAACCATCTTGCCACAGGCAAGTTCTCTTATAAGTACACTTATTGGTGGACGCAACTAGTTTTTAGGTACAAAATTGCGCAAACTCTCTCCTATGACTATCTACATATATTTATATGATCGTTGTTGTACTACTTTGGTGCGAAGATCATAGCGAATACATGCGAGGAATTTTCCACCACGAATTCGTGGAAACATCATACGATGATGACGAAGACATTTTGATCGCCACGACCCTTCTCCTCCATGATAAATAGCTTATGCATTGCTCAGGCTAAGACGTCAAGAAAGATTAGCCGGAATGGAAGAAAGTGTCAAAACTGGACATGACCTTAATTTGTTCGTCTTGGGGACGCCGTTCGTTGCACCGGACAAAGCACATGTGCGCGACTCCACCCTGAACCACTACAGGAATGACGCTATACGCCGACGACCGGAGGCTACGCCGACGGCTTTTTGTCGGGGCCGTCGGCGTAGACCCCGCCGCGGCCAGCCCGTCGTGGTGGCCTTCGGCGTAGCTATTGCCGTCGGCGTAGAGAACGGTGGCCGTCGGCGTAGAGTCATATTGGGCTTTTTAAAATCCTTATTTTTTATGTATATAGCTACGCCGACGGCTTTGCCGTCGGCATAGCTATGTTTTTATTTTTCATTTAATATGGAATAATTCATATCTTTAAATCCATAAATCGAAATGGAACAAATAAAATATTCTAAATCGATTAGAAAAATGAGAGGAATCCAAATATGACAGCTATATCATCTCTTTCATCACAAAAACTCATTTAACTAGGCGAAATTACTTTCGAAAAATCGGTATAAACTTATTTAACTAGGCAAAAATAGGTAAAAATCAAGAAAATTCCTAATACTTGGGGATTATCCATCAAATGTGCACTACTCTTTGTGAGAATTAGATGAGTGCTATTTTGTACCATATTTTTTGTACTTGATTCACAAAAAAGTCATTTTTGCCACTTAGAAAAAGGAAAATGATATTTATAAAAATAATTTGAGAAATCCCTTCGGAACCATTGTTTACTATACCAAGATACACCTACTTGTCGAATATGAGAACTTTATCACAAACTATGTCGTGGAAATGGTGATAACTTGGTCATTTGGCTTGAAACTTATAGATGTTCGTATATGATAGACCTTTTTGTGAAGATGTTTTTTAATACTTTGTCAAAAATCAAGTTTATCATTTTCCATAGAAACTAGTAAAAGGACTCCATGCCAGAGGATATCTTTTTTTGAGGTTTTTTCACTTCATTTGATTTTTTTCAAAAAACGGTCAAAATGGCCACCATGACTATTCATCGAAAGAGGTCAATTATTTTAAAACTATCAATGTTTCTGTGATATAACCACTAGTTGTGTACCTTAAAATGATTTTAAGAAAACAGGCCAAACTATCAAACACTTGTAGTTCAAATTTGGATTATTTTCGAAAAAACAGGATAAACTCATTTAACTAGGCGAAAATAGATAGAAATCAAGAAAGTTCGTAATACTTGGGGATTATTCATCAAATGTGCACTACTATTTATGAGAATTAGATGGGTGTCATTTTGCACCATATTTTTTGTACTTGGTTCACAAAAAAGGTAAATTTTCCACTTAGAAAAAGGAAAATGATATTTATAAAAATAATTTGTAAAATCCCTTCGAAACCATAGTTTCCTATACCAAGATACACCTATTTGTCGAATATGAGAACTTTACCACAAACTATGCCGTGGTCAAATCACTTTATTTGATTTTTTTTCAAAAAATGGTCAAAATGACCACCATGACTATTCATCGAAAGTGGTCAAATCTAAAGCTATCAATGTTTCTGTGATGCAAAAGATGATATGAATGGCATATTTTAATTCCTCTCATTTTTATAATCGATTTAGACATTTTATTTGTCAAATTTCGATTTACGGATTTAAAGATATGAATTATTCCATATTAAATGTAAAAAGGAAAAATAAAGTAAAATTCATTTTATTGTTATTTATTCGAAATATACTATTACATAGTCATTGTTACTTTACTCAAACAAAATTTTAAAATTTAAACAATGAAAAGTGTAACATCATAACCGAGGGGTTAATATGATTGATAGGGTACTAATATCAGTAAGTTCTAACTTCTCATTTGGAAGCTAATTTGAAAGGAACTCAAAAGTTAAGTTAAGGATTAAGTATGTGGCTAAGTGAGAAATTTCGAAATAGAAATAAAATAGAATTAAAAAAGTTAAAAAAATTCAAAAATTAAAAATAATTGGAAAAACTATGCCGACGGTAAAGCCGTCGGCGTAGGGGGAGCTATGCCGACGGCCAAGCCTTCGGCGTAGCCTACGCCGACGGTTTTTAATACGCCGACGGCAAAATGGCCTAAGCCGAGGCGGCGTAGCCCTATGCCGACGGCAAAATTGGCTATGCCGACGGCATGTGGCCGTCGGCGTATGGGCCGATTCCTGTAGTGAACAGACCGATTTTTTCCGAAAATGGACAAGATTTGCCCTAAGTTTAATTTTGTATCAAGAATAACGTGTGTGTCTAGGTGTGATATACTGCTTACGACTATGAGTGGCGACATTCTTCTTAATTTAATATTATTTTCTTCAGATTTAGGTTTCACCAAATTAAAGACAACTCAGATCAGCATCGTATATCCACCACAAGCAGGCCAGTAATGATTCATACCATTTCAGCTAGAGCCTCACACTTCGGCGCGTGTATATTACATATATATTATATACTAGATAATGAGACTTATGAAACTATATGTGCATCGATCAGTACCTTTCACATGTACTAATTACTCCTAACTTGACTTGACTCTCGACAGGGGATAAGATATTTGGCTTACATGACACTGGATCTCTTTCCATTTGGAGGAGGGTCGCTATCAAATATACTACCTAGGTCGGTTCCGAAGTGGGTCATGAAGATGGATCAAGACAGAGACCGACGGAAACCGCGGGCCGAAGTAATTAACTCAGCGAGTTCTTAATTCCAAGCTAGTAGACAGAGGTACATGCATGGTAATACATCTTGTCTAATCTCGGAAAAAGATCCATATTTCGTTCAAAAAACAAAACTCCACAGTCCACACCACCTGAGACTAATCCTAGGTATACTATTTGAAGCATGTGGCAATCTGCCAGTCATCGTGTTCCTGACTCCATCTCCAATCCCAGTGGCTTGTCCCTCTACTCCTCTAGAACAAGAACACCACCATATATATCGGCCGCAACCCCGTACCCCCGTTACATTTCACTCCACTCCACCCTCTTCCCTCTCCATCCATCCTCTCCGCCGGGCCGGCCACATCCGAGAGAGACAGCTAGAGCAGTCCGAGAGAGAGCTCGATCGAAGCTCGCAGGGCGCTTGCGGTCGCTGTTGGTGGCGGGTGGAGGTGGTGGCGGTTACGGTGGAGAAAGGCGCGGCACCAATCGGGAAAGGGCACGAGGAGATCCAGGGCTCCCCGGATTTCGGCCTGCAGACTTTGCCCGCAATCCATCCGCCCTTTCCGCCCCTCCGCGCGTGTCCCTCTCCCCTAGCTTCCTCCTCCTCCGGCCTCCCAGGTGAAAGCGAGACGATCGATCGGGCTATAGAAGCCGGCGGAGGGCGCCGTGCCTAGCTATATAGATCAACCGAAACTGCCTACGAGTTGGTGTGGTAAGACTCTAGAGCTATATAGACAGACCCTCTATATGCTCTTCTTATTTATCTAGCATTCTAGCTCCTCTTCTGTTCCCTGCCTAAGCTCGTGCGTGCGGCCTGGGTATTAATTCCGGCGCTGCGGCACTGCATGGGCGAAGGGAGCCTGCTCTTTCTCTCTTGGGATCGCGGGTACGTGCAAGGTTGCCAACTGATAAAGGTGGTTCTCCAGGGGCAGGCGCAGCAGCGGAGAGGACGACGAGGAGAAGAGGAAGCACGTTCGGCCGTGCTGTGAGCCTGTGTGCGATAGGTTGAGGCGTACGCTGTCGCTGATCAGGCTTCTGTTCTTCCTGTTGTGCTGTGTAAGATCTCTCTCTCTCTCTCTCTCTCTCTCTCTCTATCTACATCCATGCAATGATATCTTCTTCCATTGGTCACCTCCGTTACGAATCATAATGAATAGTAGATTTCCAACACGAAGAAGCTACTCCGTACAAAGGTTCTCTTTTTTCCTCGCGGAGAAAGTTGGGTTAAATGGATTCTGATGGGTTTTCTTCACCAAAATGTTCATATAGTTTTATAGATAATTATAAAAATGCATATAAATTCCCTGTCATACTACAAAATTATTGTTGTGAAGTGCATGTACGCAGTTTCCTTCATGTAGTACATATATTTGAACAGAAAGGTCTGTATGATCACCAATCTTGGCTTCCTTGGCACAAAAGTTTCCTATGAAAACATTGAATTAATCAGGTTATCGTATATGTGATGAAAGTATGCACTTTTTATCTACTGTCATGATTGCTGCTTTCCCTGAAAATATCATCGATCCCATTGGAGATGGAGCAAAAGCTTCTGATCCAGTTGTAAACGAAATATACAGCTATCGGGGCCATCAACCAAGCTTGGGTACAAAGCAATATTTTGTCAAGCTAGAAATAAAAGAAGCTAACTGAAAATTGAACAAAAGCTTCTGATCCAGTTGACACTTGACAGTCACACACTCACGTGGGGCTATTTTGATCATACATACCATGTGCCCCATTTGAACTGCCTGCTTGTTAATGTGCCGAAATGAGTTTATATAATAGGCACACGATCTTAAGTCTGAATTATACATGATTCATTCTGAATAAATAAATTTTATCACTGACTTCTGTTTTAACTTGTGCTGTAGTTACTCGGACAGTGGAACAAGATGGACACTTTCTCCCATGTTCCCCCAGGTTTCCGGTTTCATCCAACAGACGAGGAGCTCGTCGATTACTACCTGAGGAAGAAGGTGGCATCGAAGAAGATCGACCTTGACATTATTAAAGACGTTGATCTGTACAAAATCGAGCCATGGGATCTCCAAGGTAACTAACTCATCAAGTTTTTAGTTTTGCCAGCCCATGCAGAACAGACTACGTTGTTTAACATATACATACATCATGCAAACTAAATTCACCGATGATCATGCAATCGTAAAATTAACACACAGACAAGTGCAAGATTGGCATGGAGGAGCAGAGCGACTGGTACTTCTTCAGCCACAAGGACAAGAAATACCCGACGGGCACCCGCACCAACAGGGCGACAGGCGCTGGGTTCTGGAAGGCGACGGGGAGGGACAAGCCCATATACAACAACAACTGCCTCGTCGGGATGAGGAAGACGCTCGTCTTCTACAAGGGTCTTGCGCCCAATGGCCAAAAGTCCGACTGGATCATGCATGAGTACCGGCTCGAGACCAACGAGAACGGAGCCACGCCCGTAAGTAATTTATATATCTCTCGAGTCATTTCATCCTTAGCATTTCTCTTGCTAACCATATTTGGTCGTGCATTGCTGGTTTGGTCGCACAGGAGGAAGGATGGGTGGTCTGCCGGGTATTCAAGAAGCGAGTGGCAATGGTGCAAAGGATGTCAGACATGAGCTCTCCCTGCTGGTTCGACGACCATGGTGTTGGCGGTGCGTTCATGCCAGATCTCGGCGAGCCGAGGCATCTCGGTTGCCAGCACCACAACTCGCAGAACGTGGTGGCATACCACGGCCAGCAGGAACAGCAGCTGTATCAGTGCAAGCCCGAGTTGGAGTACCATCACCTCCTACCGCAGGAGGCCTTCCTGCAGCAGCTTCCTCACCTGGAGAGCCCCAAGCCCCCAGCCTACATTGGCCACGGCAGCAGCTGCGTCCTGTCGTCGAACAGCAACCTCCTTGTGCATGGCGGAGCATCTAGGTCCACCGGGCAGCAACCACCGATGGACCAGGCACTTTACATGGCTGCCATCGATGGCGACACATCGGCCACAGATTGGAGGCTTCTCGACAAGTTTGTCGCGTCCCAGCTGTTCAGCCATGGTGATACCAATCCAAAGGCGCCGGCCAGTTACTCCAATTCGGGGCTGCAGGTGCTTCAGGCTGAGAACAAGCGTGAAGAGCCCTTGGACTATGCTTCCACGTCTGCCAGCTCCAGCAGAGGCGAGGCGCATCTGTGGAAATAGCTTCCACACGCAAATACAACTCCACTGGACACCCTACACAATTTATACAACCCAGATCTGATCTAGTGTACAAATATAGCCTGCCATATTGTCATGATTTATCATCGTATATATGCATACATATACATAATATAAATATGTAACCGAAGTGGTTATGTATTACTAGTATATTATATTTGACATCAGGTCTCCGGACCTGATGTTTATAAGTTAGCTGTAAGCTGAAACCAATGGGCTTCAGTGACTGACTTGACCATTTTGTAAAAATTGTCAAGCTGCTGATGGGCGTCTATTTTGTGCAGTCCATCTACTCAAAATGGCAGCTATGGTCGCTGCCCATGCCTCAACAATGTTTATGAACTCAACAGATGTATCATGTATCTCAATTCATTGAAATGGAATGGAAAGTTATTTATGTTGATAAAAAATTGCTCCTCTGGTTAGCTAGCTAGGATGTACTTGAGAATGAAAACATACATTCTTTTTTACAGCAACAAATCTTCATATATTCAAAATACATGTACATAGTATACATAAGGCATAAAATATTTATGCAGTGTCAACACTTTATCTACATTTCCTAGTTTACCTGACTCCATTGCAATGTTACAACTCTCGGAAAAACTCTCTGAATGTCTGAACCATCCTGGTTTGTCTTTCATTAATCTTTCAATTCTATACAGCATCGAATGCTCAATTTCCACCGTATGCTGGATCGTTCCGCTTTCACTTTGTATCACACATACCACTAGCTTCATCACAGAAACCATCACGGTCAAGAAGCTTAGGTGGTGGGGCACTTAAAAGAGGGGAGGAAGGGCTAGGGCTCCCATATGCATTTCTGCGACTGTTGCCACATCCAAGGCTTTTCCGCGTGCTGACCCCTGTTACAGGGTTGGTTCCGCTTGCATATTTGCATAAAGCCTACAGATGAATTATGAGAAATTCAGAATAAATCATTTTCCATTTGTGTGCTTATAGCATACAGAGAGGACTGAGACAAACACTGAAGGTGGACAATCAAGATAACCAGAGTGAGCAACCCTTCGAACACAACTGATGCATTCCAAAATAACTCTGATTCTAACATCTTTCCCCTTGGCCATGAACCTCCTTTTCTTTTTGGATTGACTTAACTTAATTCTTTTATTCTTCTATTTTGAATCCGAAGAAGAAGAATAAAATCCATTATAATATTTATTTTTTAATTCTTAAATTAAGTAATAAAAAATGTATATCATAAGTTTGGTGGAGAGAGGATAATACTGAACAACATTTTCAAATAGTACATTAAGAATTGACTTCATTACTCGTTCTGATGATACGGATCGACATAATCAAGCAATAAATAGGAAAACCCAGGGTTCTACTGGCAAGCAACACGGTAGTGGGCTTGCCTAGCCGGCCTTGGACTGAATCCTCACAATGCTTTATTAATAGGTTGGCTAATTCCTCCTAGCCACACCCATTCGTTTTACGATGATATTTGACCTTCAATACAACAAGATTCAGCTTCTCGGTTGTGCAGTTGCCACTAATGCTCGGCAAATAACAATATTCATTGTCTGGTCACTTCGTTAGGCTGAAAATGGTTGATAGCTGATGAAAAGAACTAGTCTGGTGCATACTGGGCATAGGATTTTATTCCTAGACAAACAAAACATCATGGCCAGAAGACAATGGTCAAGTCAGCATAATACTTTGGGTGTGCGTCGGAACAATTTCGATTTTCCTTCTACGAAGAGCAATTTTCACAGCTAATTGAACTGATACCTTTTGTTCAGTCTATGGGGCAGATTTTATAAACTAGTAGCACACGAATCCACTAGTAAGATTCGCGAAGTACAATAAACTTAACTCGTAAAACTTCAAGGCGGGAAAGAAAGCAAAGGCATATCTTTAGAAATGACGTGCAACTACCACCATAGAATCATGAAATATGGACATTTTAAGATGAAACGCAAACCTCTATGAAAAAATTATGCAATATTAATTATGTACCAGTTTCTGCTGTAGGTCAATAACAGCATCGCTGAAGTCAGCACCATCAATCGTTGCTCCACCGAGATCACTACGTGTGAGGACAGTCCGTGCAAGCACAGCATTTGTGAGATTAGCTTCGTTGAGAACCTGCCCAAAGTATTCAAGGTTCAAAGCTTGCTTAAAGGTAACCCCGCCACGGAATTATTTATTTGGACAACTTTCCTACTGCAATTAAGGACAAAGGCTCCGCTAGCCGTCATTATAGAACGGATCATTAAACTTGACTTCAAATTTGCAAGTCTGGCAGTGCATATACAGGTATATCGCACCAGAATTAATACGAGAATCCAAAAATCTTTCACTGCTCTGGCCAAGATGTATGCTTCACTACATTCATTTTTGACATCGAATACAGCATACGCACAAACAAATGCATTGACTCGCTTACATTGTAAAAGCCTCCAAATCAATATGAATCCAGTGGGTAATGTGGAACATAAGATAAAGTGTACATTCTGGCATGATATTCTTGTTTTTTTCTTGAAAATATTGGCAGGCAAAATGCATGATCAGTTAAGCACGGAAACAGCAGTTTTATGTATAAAGTGTTGAAACTTAAATATGCCGATAACAGGCAGATGCAAAATAAAATAAAAAGAAGCCCATCCGACAAAAGAGGCAAAAGTCTTAACGGAAAATTTGGACTGTAGAATGCTCTATGTGTGGTTATCATCCTGTTTTATGAGAAGGGCGGTGGAGTTTTCATTCACTTTCTTGCTGATCAAGGTTCAACAGTTTCTTCCGTTTAGCAAATTCCACCAAGAGTATAAGATAATAAATTTGAAATCCATTCTATTGCTCTTCTGTATTTTCCTCGAGCATCATCAGCAATGGTGGGCAACACATAATTCCATGTTTAAATTGCTACTACAGAGGCTTCCCAAGGCAAAACTTTATTCCAAACTTGTCTTGCAAAGAGCACATGAGGATGTAATGACTCTGGCTGTTGCATCACAAAAAGGACAACTTGGATTATTTTGGCAGTCCTCTTCGGTCAAGGATTTCTGTTGTAAGAATATTATTTTGGTGATGACCTAAGTCAAGAATCTGAATCTGCTTTACAGATTAGCTCTCCTGATCATATTAGTGTTAAATCTTACAAGTTTGTGGTTGGACTTAAGTGGTTATTTGATACTAGACTCTCAATGCACTATGTGCAGACATTTTTTAACACAGGGGAACCTGACTTTTGTAGGAATGCAGGCATACAATTTGAATGACATAACAAAAACGGATGAAAACAGTAGAAGCCCTGTCTACAACTGCAACATACTCGAGAACAGAAACTCCGCTGAAGATTATGTTTGTTTCAGTCTTATGTCCAATATGATCATTCAGATAACTAGATATTTTTGTCCTGTTAAAAAATGAATGACACTAACAGAAGTAGTCAAATAATATGGAATTGGCACCCTGAGGTGGAGATACCATGCCAACCCCAAACAGTGCATTAAATTGGGTTCTTACTCTTATATCTTGTTTTGCCTTAAATTATTAAGCAGTGTTATCATCGTCTTAATTGATCATTATTAGTTTACTAAAGAAAATATGATATTATGGTCGAAATATTAAGGTTGGCATAGCAATTTAGCTCTGCTTGCCACGTCATGCATACAATCTATGGAAAACATGAAAGTATACACTACATGTATTATCACATAAATTTGCATAACTTAGTTGCTACATAAAACCAACATGATGAAGCTAGAAGAACCATACCATGCGATCCATTAAAGTGTCACTCAAATCTGCACCTGCAAAGGAACAAAACAACACTATGGTGAAAATTATTAATAAATAATCACATGAGCAGATCGAAGTATTGCATCACGATATCGATTGCTGTAAAAAACTAGGAATAGGCCAACAGAAAGTTGTATTATATTTTTCTACTGCTAGTAATTAGAGCTTTAATAGTACCACCGTGATTCAACTTGAAGCGAAATAAAGACAATGAACTTCATAGTTAGCTTCCTTCTTTGAGTTTACACTTTGAAGAAAGAGTAGGCTTGCTTGTAAAGAGTAGTAGCTAGAGGACTCTTAAGAGACTAGTAGTAGGAGGATATCTCTAGTCAAGTAGTATCCCTCGTAAGGTAAATCGGAGGACCAACCCACTAAAAAGGTTAATTAGTTATGTGGATTGAGAACACTGCACACATCATGTATGAAAACATTAGGGACGGAGCATAACATCTCCAAATGTGAAAATATGTTCCTATAGTTACCTGTGAAATTTGCTCTATAAGCAACAGCCTTTTCCATATAAGCACCATTGAATGTGGAACCACTAAAATCTGACTCCCTCATATCAGCAGATGTGAAGTTTCCCCGCCTACACCAATTACTGAGGCCTCAGGTAAAGTAAAAACAGTGAATGGCAAAATCTACTCTTAATAAGTTATCCATCTACAGAATAAAAATGTCAGCACGTATCTCAAAACTGCTTCATTTGTTCCGCTAAAAACTGCTTATGTCGCGGGCTTATATTCTTCTGCTTGACCATGCATCTAAATGAGCGTCATCTTGTATTTTGTTGCAGACTTACAGTTAACTCTTGATCATTTGGACTGTACTTTGCAAACTTTATAAAGAGAGATGTTTAGATCTAGTATATAGGTTATTAGACTGACAAACCAATGTTTCAGAATGCATCATCCATCTAGGTGGAGACAGGGTCGCAGGCTTGCAAGGCAGCGGCCAGGGGAGCATAGATGCATTGATTGCTATTTTTATTTGTGATTTTACGCCTAGCTCACATGTAGCTCTCAGCTTCTCTTCCTCCCAGCTCTCCGAGACCACGACGACCTCGGGTTCGATCAAATAATGATTAAAACACTGTCCACAATACCAACATCAATATGACGATATAAGATTGAACTAGATAGGTTCCGACTACTGTTTTCTCTTCTTTGTGGAATAGAATAGAGTATCTGAAACACGGACATCATATTTCTGGTGCACAAATATCAACTCTGAAACTTTTGGGTGCATAAATATGTACACTTCCACAAGACCACAACAATAAGAATGCATTTAAGCCCAAGCACTCAAGCAGATACAAGCAAGTAAAATTTCTTACTAATTAATTCCTATAGATACCTTAAACCTATCTGTCCCAGACATAGAAAGCATACACGACTTCTAACCTGCAAGGATATAATTAATAAGAGAATTATCCAAAGAGAAATTAAGAACCAACCTGAAGTTTTCGTTAACATGCACAGTCTTTCTGCAAAGCGAAGCATAAAAGAGCATTATGAGCAACCGAATGAAGCAAGGTGAGCAAGAATAACAGACGGGGAGATGCAGGTGGCGCGTGGTACTTGAGGTCGGCATTGCCGAACTGCACGGCTGAACCGATGCCAAACTCGCCCCTCTGCTCCGCCTCGTACTTGTTGAGATCGGCGTAGGCCGGCATCGCCGCCACTACGGCGGCCGCGAGGGCGGCGGAGACAGCTACGCGCCACCTCGGCGGCGCCGGCGAGGTGTTCGACGCATTACCGCCGCCGGGACGGTCGTTGGTCGCCTGGCAGGAAACGCGCGGGAGGCGGCATAGGCGATAGCGCGTGGAGGGCGCGGAGGTCTTGGGCCGGGCGGCGGTGGCGGCAAGAGGGGAGGTGGAGGTGGGAGCGAGAGCCATGGCGGATTAGAGAGGAAGGTGGGGTGGTGGCTCGCGCGCGAACACGTCACTGACGGCACAGCCATCGGACGGGGAGTTCGGGGAGGAGATCCAGTGGTCACACATTTTGGGCCGCAGTTATCTTATTTGGGCCGCTATCAGTTGCTTTCTTATTGCCAATAGCCCATTTCGTATAGAGCCCGTCCTCCTAATTTGCCATTTGGCCCGTAAGTTCTACTGTAAGTTGACAAAAAAACAATATTGTAATCACCAGAAAAAAAATCAATTTCTCAAAAGAAAAACAGAAAAGGCCAACTTTGCAACGACTTGTTTGTATCTCCCACAATCCACACTGTGATACGTGACAAGCTTGACTAGTCTGACAGTAATATCATTTGGTGAGATTTACATATAATTTTGAGATTGCAAAGTCTATAGTCAAATATCCGCGGATGGCCTGCCACATGATCCAAAATATGCAAGCTTGGAGGATCCATCCCGAGATGATGCAACATCTAGCTCTTGGCTATCAGTGCTCCACTGTGGTGAGAGAGTAGATCTTCATCCAGAATGTCCAGTGTGTGGGCTCTGTTCCTTGGCTAGTGATGCAAGCGGATTTCCAGCAACACAACCCAGATAGTTTCCGAGAACGTACAGCCAGGTGCAGTCGTGCAGAGGTGACCAATCGTATCTCGATCGTATAGCCGTGCAGAGGTGCAGACAACGGATGCTTGTGGATGCAGAATATCCACCATGTCAAGGGACGCGTCGCATCGCTCGCATCCTTACCCTTGGCAGATGGGGAAAGTCTCAACCGGTGGTAGGACGAGGATCCCTAAGGATAATTAATACTCCCTCCGTCCTCCAATAAGTGGACATCTAGAAATTTTCAAACAAATTATGAAGAAAAGCAGAAAATGCAATGGGAAATGCAGGTCATCATCTCTCTCCTCTTTAAATATCTCACCTCCAATGAGCTATAGTGCATGTAGAAAAAAAGGAGACCATGTGTTAATTGTTATTGGGCTTGATTCCGGTGCCATAAGAGTGAAGCATTATTATCTAGTTTTAAGTGCATTGGAAAGATAGAAGTACACTCTTTTGTTGAAAGATTTGAACGTCCACTTATTCGAGTACGGAGGGAGTAGAAGAGAGGAGACATCTAATTTTTTGTTCTGCTGAAAACTCTGGGTGCCCTGTCTTGTATCTAAAAAATCTACTTTTATCTAATCAGTCGACAAATTCTTCCTAAAAAAACATCCAAATTGTGATGTGTTTTCACCGCTGTGTTTCTTATATATGTCAAGATTTTCATTTTCTTGTACATCCAAAACTAGTATACTTGCACTCCACAATATCTCGGGTTTTAATATACTTTTACTTTAAATTTCTATATACTCCGTACTTCATTTATAAGTATACACGTACTCACTCGATGCAGAGGCCGGGGCTTCACCCCATTTCTAAAAAAAAGTAGACGCGTACTTAGGTTAATGGAATGCAAATGAAATGCAAAACCTACAATGTCGCCGCCAACTGCCACGATAATCGCCTTCAACGCCCACCATTGAAGATTCGTCGAGCAAGGTTTGCGGTGAGATCAGTGTTCGAAGTTGTAGGGTGTTTGTCAGTTTGGTTGCTAGCGATGTGGAGCGCGACATATATACAACTAGTTGAATCGGCGCGGCGACACGCCGCGCCCTTGATGAGAACATTTGCGATAGTTTGTTTATTTTTTTAGCTATGTTATATATATTGTAAGGGAATGTGGTAGTTCTAATTTGTATAATGTATTTAGCTGAAATTCAATTTGAAAGCAACATGTAATTAGAGGAAATGTATTTGTATTTTCTCAAAATATTCGTCTAATCAAGTTTTTTTAAATGTAGCTACATAATAAGAGAGATTTAAGTTATATTATTTGCAAATACGTTAGCTAAATTTGAATGACTAAATTGAATTGATTTGATATGTTTGTGTTTTGTGTTAAATATTTATTTTAACTGGACAATTGGAGGAAAGACATTTTTTGAGCATTTATCAAATTCAATTTGAAATCAAGCTATAATTAGAGGGAGTGAATTTGCATTTTCTTGAAATATTGGACTAATCAAACATTTATTTTTTAAATGCAGTAACTTTGAAAGCAACCTGTAGTTAGAAGAAATGTATTTGTATTTTCTCGAAATATTCCTCTAATCAAGCATTTTTGTAAATGTAAGTACATAATTAGAGAGATTTAAGTATTTTTATTTGCAGATATGTTAGCTAAATTTGAATGATTAAATTGAATTGATCTGAAATGCTTGTGTTTTGTGTTAAATATTTATTTTAACTCGATATTTGGAGGAAATACATTTGTTGAGCATTTATTAAATTCAATTTAAAGTCAAGTTATAATTAGAGGAAGTGAATTTGCATTTTCTCGAAATATTGACCGGATCAAACATTCATGCAGTGACTATTTTGTGCAATTCAAATTAAATCATTTGCTCGAAATATTGATCTAATCAAACACTTTATTTTTAAATGCAGTGACTTTGAAAGCAACCTGGAATTAGAAGAAATGTATTCGTATTTTCTCGGAATATTCATCTAATCAAGCATTTTTTTAAATGTAACTACATAATAAGAGAGACTTAAGTTATATTATTTGCAAATATGTTAGCTAAATTTGAATGATTAAATTGAATTGATTCGATATGCTTGCGTTTTTTAGCATTTTTTAAATGTAACTACATAATTAGAGAGTTTTAAGTTATATTGCTTCCAAATATGTTTGTTAAATCGAAATGGTCAAATATGGTCTAATTTTGCTATAATTTTCTTATTTAGCACCATATTCAAAGGAAGTATATTATGGTTATCTGCAAATATTAACCAATTTGAGCATCAACTTAAATTTGAAAATGGACGTATTCAAAAATATTTTTAGGGTTGAAAATTGTTGTAATAAGAAAAAACTTACATTTGAAAAGGGTTCAGATTTCGAAAAGGGACACACGGGTAACAATCACAACAAAACTATCTTGTTTCCATTACTAAACTGAACCACAAAGCTCGCAGTTGTAATTCACATGAAGCATCTTAATTCTTGTCCTATAAACTGGAAGTATAGATAGACACAGCTAGAACAGATGAATAACCTGTCAGGATAATTACAACAAAATATTTTTCTTTCAATAATTGAACTGAACCAAAAGATACCAATGTTTAGATAATCCCAAATGGGCAAAACCAGAAAAAACAATTCCATGAGGATGCAGGCACTACTAAGCGCTATTTCCACCATCGTACCTTATCAAGTACAGTCCATCACCGTGGAGAGAGCAAGGCTCTACCAACAAATTTCAGAATATGACGGCGTCAACACCTCGGGGCATGCACCAAGCAATATCTTGCACATCATTTTGGAACACAGTCTTGCACATAATTATAAGCATGTATCAAGCACCAAACAAAAGCCGCTGGCAGGATTATGGATCTTCATCAGATATCCAAAACTGTAAGCTCCAATATTTTGTAAGAAAATGCTTATCTGGTACATCTTGGATAACAAAAGCCGTGTGAATTTTCATTAATTTTATCAATCCTATTTTTTGTTATATTGTGACCCGGTGCTTCCATTTGGACCTTAAATATATTAGTTTAACACTCTTGTAACATTTGCACACTGTTTCACTATCACGTATCATGTCATGTACTCCTATTAAGAGTCAAATACTGTCGCCTCTAACTCAGCTTAATAAGTAGTTGACATTGACACTGAAAATTTGGGACAGAACATACATATTATTTAGCGGATCAAATGTGAAGTGGAAAAAGGAAAAAGATGTAAACATATACCATTAATTATTGAATAAAAACAAAATGTTCCATATTATATCTTTATCATCATACTTATGATTACAAATCTGAATGAGAGTCGTCGAACCAAATATCAAATTTATCACATGTGCACTGAAAACTGAAAACTCAGTCGAGCACACTGTAGATCAAATTGGTAGCTCCAAACCAAAAGACAAAATCCACGGGTCAGGATTACTTAGACATTGACTGCAACAATTAGGACTGTACATTCAAATAAGACATTAAGATAATGAATATTAATTTTATACAACTATTCATAAGAAGTAATCCATGCACGCATATTACGTACTGTCAGCTATTTGAACCTAATTCAAGCACACATTACCCAGACCCCTTTCTTTCATAACATCATAGGAACAACTTTAGCTATCACGCAAACACCACTATGTGCACTAAAATCGATCTGTGTAAGATGATGCAGATATATATACCCACATCCATATAAGAAATTAAACGAATTGAAAGGCATTAGTCTTTAGAGCGCACAAATCTAGCTAGCTTCTATGGTCTCGGTTGTTTTGGAGTCATATGAAGCCAAGCTTTGAGAGAGTTGTTGTAATCCACAGTACCGAGAAGTATTTGAACACAGTAGTACTGCCAGGATTGTCCCATATTGGCTCTTGTAGGACTAACTGGACAGCATAGACATTGTACAATAATATTACTGAAGCAGCAATGACCATAAACATTATCCATGTTACCGGTTTCCTCTGCTATAAATTTCACTCTGCATTCAACCTACAACATGACATACTCCAAGGTTAAATAATGTTTACAAAGAAATAAAAAAAACTTGGATCAATAAACTGACCTCCTCCTCATGAAGTATTATCTGTCATGGTTAATAAGTTCATTGTTGATGAGGTTAATGCATCCCAGAGCCTAATTATTCTGACCTTCATTTTGCAGGAATCCTTCTAAAGGAAAATCGAATTCATTAAGCATATCACACGCCATGTTTTATGCCTGCAGTTGCAACTAAACATAGAAAAGGTGAGAATAAAATTTGTTTGGATTTATGAGAGCAGTTAAACAACAACAACCTCTGTGGCCGGCCGGAGCACCTTGATCAGCAACGATGATGACAACCCATAAGATGCTACTTGAAGTTGATGTCGTTTTGTAAACAACAACAGGTTTAAGTTATGAGGTAGGGTGACCTGATCTCTGTAAGGTATACAGATACTGGAGATACAATACCAAATTCTAGCACACCACGGTTAGCTAGCGGATGAGTGGAGTTCATTCTGCCAAAAGCTATGTTCTGTATGCTTTTGCACACGTTCAGAAAAAAACCACTTTGGCCAAATTAATTCTGCCAAAAGCTATGTTCTGTACGCTGTTGGACATGTATCACACACCTTAAAACATGCAAGTCACCAGCTATAAGAGAACTACGTAGATAAAAGCAAGCATGAGCATGCAGACATGTATGCAGTTGTATGCAAAATCAATCAACGGATGATCTAGCTAGGCACCTACGCATCCCTCGCAAAAACGGCTAGGAATTCAGTTTAATCATTCGGTTTGTAGCATGGTGAAGCCAGCTGGTAATGTGACCAATCAGCTTACGAAGCAGCTCCTAGATAGTACTGATTGGGAAGGAAAAAGTAGAAAGAACACAGCCCACTGCGGGAAGATATCAGCAAAGTCTAAACCTAGCACGGCCACCATTCAGGGTCGACCGAGATCGACTATCTCAAGAAGTTCCGCCTGCTCGATGTTGCCGCGCACAGAGGCGATGATGACATGAAGACGGAGGCGACTTCTCCCACACCTTGCAGCAGCGAATCAACTGGAGGTAGGAATTGCAGAGGTTGGTCACTGCTGCGTGTGCGGAGGCGCATGCGCGTGCATATGAACACGGTGGTGATTTCTCCCATATCATGCACCGGCGGCTCAACTTGGAACTTGGAAGCAGGAGGGGAAGATTAGATCGGCTTTCGTTCGTTTAATTTTTTTCCCTTGAATGCGTAGAGAAACCAAACTGCACAAACAAATATGAGAACCTCTTGGAGAGGGCTACTGGAAGAAGAAGAAGAAGAAGAAGAAGAAGAAGAAGAAGAAGAGAAGAAGAAGAAGAAGAAGAAGAAGAAGGCAAAATAAGGAAGATGAGAAGAGAGAGCTCGCCTGCTTGAGCGGGAGGCCGACCTGCTGCTGCCGCAGGGCGACGACCGGCTGCTGCTGACCGAACCCGGCCGCCTCCACACGTCGGGGTTAGGAGCTGGAGGAGGAGAAGCGGCGAGGAGAAGACTCGACGCCGGCTGGGCGCTCTGGACGCAGGGTTGGCGACCTCCAAACGCGGCGGCGGAAGCAAGCCGATGGCGGCGTCGATTCCGCCGTAGATAGGGCGTCCCAGCACGCGGCTCTCGGCGAGGAGGGAGAGGAGGCGACGGCGGAGCACGCCGTGGGCGTCGATTTGAACGGGGAGGGCCGGAGCGGCGGGGCGCACGTCGGCGGCGGCGGCGAGCTCCGGGTCGTGCGGGGAGAGAGAAGGAAGGAAAGGGGAAAGTGTGGACAGTTTTGCAGAGTGGCCCCTGAGGTTCGCACAATTGGCAAGTAGGTCCATCCCCTCGTATATTCGTGGATTGCGGAGCAGCGGCTGGATATGCGAGGTACATTTTTGCAAAATTGACGCGGGGATGCTGCCTGGTCCGTTGGATCGAAGATTCGACGATCCGGATCGTGTCGGCTACTGTTTATAAGTGTTCATCGAACAGTAAACGATCGATTGGTGCCGTCGGATCCGATTTTGGAGCGCGGAGAGAGCTCCAAAAACTTGCCCCTTAATACCTTAACTAGTTGAATTGGCGCGGCGTGTCTTGATGAGAATATTTGTACTAATTTGTTTGTTGGTTTAGATGCGTTATATATATTGTAAGGAAAAGCGGTAGTTCTAATTTGCTTCGTTGAAATTCAATTTGAAAGCGATTTGTATTTAGAGGAAATGTATTTGCATTATCTTGAAACATGTATCTAATCAAGCATTTTTTAAATAGAACTACGTAATTAGAGAGTTTTAAGTTATATAGTTTCGAAATATGTTTGCTAAATTGTAATGATCAAATATGGTTTAATTTTATAATAATTTTCTTATTTCCCACCATATTCAGATGAATTATATTATGCTTACCTACAAACATTAACCAAGTTGAAAATTAATTTAAATTTGAAAACGGGCGTGTTCAAAAATATTTTTTGGCTCTAAATTGTTGGAAGAGGGTTCAGTTTAAAAATTGTTCATATTGGGAAGTTAGTCAGGCTTGAATTGTTTTAGCTTTACGAATTGCCAGATTTGGAAGTCGTTTGAAATTCGGAAGAATTCAAATTTGAAATTCAACCAGATGACATGAACAATTTGCATTTGTTTGTGTGATTATTTTGATATTTTTTTTGGTGGGTAGATTTTAAGTTGTTGGTTTTGCAAAAAAAAATTGTTGTTGGAATTTAAATTGTCATGTTCGAACATGTTTATATTTTCATTAACATTTTTGTTAAGCGTTTTATGCTGTAAATAGTTGGCCTTTTTTTTGCGGGCATGTTGATATGTTTTAGAGTATGACATATTTTTTAGTAAATTGTAACGTTCGAACACGTTTATATCTTCCATTAACATTTTTCCAAATTTCGTAATGAGTGGAAATACATACTTATGCATTTGAATTCTATAGCCAAAGAATTTTTGTAAATTCAAATCCATGTAAATTGGGTGTGCAATAGTTGTGTAGGTTTCATTTTTCTGCAAATTTGTATATATTATTTGCATTTTTCTGAAATTCAGATCAAAAGATACGGATTAAACAAAGTTTGTCCTTTTTTGCAATTAATAAAACTCTGGCAGGTGGGACCCACACGTCAGCGTTTTATTATTTGCGAAATTGTTGGAAGACTGACGACCGGGGCCCGCGGTGACGTCACGGGTGACGTCACCCGGCGGCGGCCATCGCGGGCTGGGCAGAGCTCGCGGTCGAGCGAGCAGCGTGCGCGCGGCGCCGGGGCAGCGCGTTCCGGCGAGGGGCGTCGCGGGGAGGCCGGGCGGCGGCGCCCTGGACCATATGGTCGTCGGAGAAGCCGCCGGCGACGACGGAAGCGGCGGAGGACGGCGGGCACGGAGGCGGCGAATCCGTCGCGGCCGCGGCGCCCCAGGACGCGGTGCTTCGCGAGGAGGTGGACGCGGCGACGGTGGAGCTTCCGGTGGCGTCTGATGCGTGCGGGGAGGGTCGGAGCGGCGGGGCGGCGCGGCGACGCTGGCGGCGACCTCGGCGCCGCGCGCGAGAGAGGAGAAAGGGGATCTGTGAGGACGTTTTGCAGAAATGTCCTTGGACTTTCCTGCAATTGCAAATGGGACCTTCCCCTCGTAAATCTGTGGACTGCGCATCTATTTCGTGGATTGCGGAGGAGATTTATGTAAAAGCGCCGCTGGTGGCTCCTGGACCGTTGAATCCACGATCGGACGGCCCAAATCGCGTCGGTTACTGTGGATAACTGTTCATCCAACAGTAACCGAGCGATCTGGACCGTCGGATCTCGATCCAACGGCCCAGATCGCGAGCGCGGACAGGCCTCCAATCCCTTCAGCCTTAATATATAGGTACAATATATATGTCGATGGTGGTGCAACACCTTGTCAGCTGAGAGGATCTTGACCAATCAGCGGGACACGTTTGAGTGTCATGGGACTCACCATAAACGGAGCGTGTAATCCACGACAATGTAATTTATGTCTCGGCTCGCCTATTGCGCTATTAACAAGCGTTGGTCCATCATGCCACTTACCACGGCACAGTTTTGTGTCGGGCTGTGATCTACAACAATATGTGCATGCTTTGATCGGCGACACGAATGCTGCCCTGCCATGAAAACACTTTTGAAGGCACTTCTTTGTTGTGCCGAACTACAAATCCGCCGCGGCATGCCATACATCTTTATAGTGATTTTGAAGATTGATGAAGTTCCACATACACGACCTCTCATCGAAAAATAACCATCCTTAAGAGCATCTCCACCGGGGGCCTCTAAATGTGTGTCCGGCACCCCCCCCCCCCCCCCCCCCCCCCAATTGGGCCTCCTTTGGGGTGCCGGACATGTGTTCGGCCAACATTTGGAGGCCGCCCACAGCGACACTCCCCAAAGGCCCACCCCTCAAACGAGACCAAAATTTGAGGGAACTTCCGAACACCTTGCGGGCATGCCGTGGTCGCCGCCGATAAACAGCACAAATGAGGAACAGGACGGCGGTGCATGCATTAATAAAAATGTCTCAAATGATGCCACCAATCAAATAGTTTTGCCGCGCCGGAGAACAAGTCAGAGACTTGCATAGTTTCAACCGCGCCGGAGAACAATCTCCAACGCCGGCCATCAAAAAAGGATCGACCGCGCCGGAGAACAAGTCTCCAAGGCCGGCCATCAGAAGGGCGCCTCCCTGGCGCAATGGTTCATGCCGATCACGTGGCGGCCTCCTCGTCGACTTCTTCGTCGTCGTTGAAAGGATCGGTATGACACCTAGAGGGGGGTGAATAGGTGCTACTCCAAATTTTAGTCTTTTTCAAATTAGGCTTGACACAAAAGGTAAATTCTCTAGATATGCAACTACGGTGAATTTACCTATATGACAAGCTAGCAACTAAGCACGATATATAAATTAAAGGCGGTAAACAAGGATACAGGTAACCGAAGTGAAAGCACGCGGAGACACGGATGTATTCCTGAGTTCCTCCTTTTTAGGGGAGTACGTCTCGTTGGAGAGGTGTGAACCAACACAATGGTTCAACAGCCACAAAGGCTTCACCCTCTTCTTCGGTGAACCGCACCACAAAGGATTGGTTCACTTCAACTATCGGAAACCTTCAAGGCGGAGTCCGGAGCCTTTACAACAACGATTTGGGGCACAACCCACAATGGATTGGGGGCTCCCAAGCAGCTACAATCTGTCACAAAGACAATCAAGTGAGTACAACGGGGGCTAGGTTTTCCAAGTGGAAACCCTAGCTATGGTCCCTCAGGGAATGAGGGGGAAATGAAGAACGGCTTGGTGAAGATGTAGATCGGGGCCTTCTCCTTCAATCCTCCAAAGATCAACGAGTTTGGGTGGAGGGATTGGGAGATCTAGTGATTCTTCAGCTTGCAATAATGGTGTATTCAATTCTGGGGAGCTAGCTGGCTGGAGGTAGGTGGAGGGGTGTTTATACCCCTCCCAGAAAATCTAGCCGTTGCAGATAGCTTCACACCGGAGTCTCCGGCCCTAGTGACCGGATACTCCGGTCTGGGGCGGAAACTCCGGCCTTCTGGGGCCGGATACTCCGGCCCCACCAGGGGGTGAACCACTTCCAGCCAAGTCGAGGCTCAGGCAGATACTCCGGTCCCTGGGGACGGAAACTCCGGCCTGGGGCGGATACTCCGGCCCCTGGGACCGAAAACTCCGGCCCCCACCAGGGGCTGAACCTCTTTTCTGCGTTTTGGCCAGAAACCTCTGAGTCCGGAGTCTCCGGTCCTGGGGACCGGATACTCCGGCCTGATAAGTTCCCGAAACTTCTTTTCTCTTTTTTTTTTGGTGTTGATGCACATGTGTTTGAACACATTATAACCTGCATATACTTAACACCAGATTAAAACTATCACATGTGTTGTTAACTAACACACAAAACTAAGGGATACCAAATGTTCTTTCAATCTCCCCCTTTTTGGTGTTAGATGACAACATAAGGATTTGCAATAATTCATGACCATATCATGTTAACAAAAAGGAAAGACTCCCCCTAGATGTGTGCATATAAATCAATTGCTTTGGAATGCAAATGCACACATATAGAGAGACAATTTCCAACATACATAGCAACATGATATAGAAACAACACATTTCACAAACAAGACATATCACAATATAGGTTGAGTCTAGAGATAAAAACCATACCTTGTGCATATAAATGTAGATAACATCCATATAAACCATAGCACAATAATGTAGGCTCAACCATACATAATAAGAAATCCATATGTCTTACACTCACATAGATAAACATCCATAGTTCACAACACATAAGATGCAAATAAGTTCCAAATAACATAAAGAGACACAAGCGCAATAAAAATGATAAAAGCACATGCTTGTGTCCAACCCATGCAAATCCCACGGAGAGAACCTAATAGAACTACTTCTCCCCCTTTGGCATCGAGACGCCAAAAAGGGAAAAGAGCATAACTAACGAACCCATGGAGATCACTCGGAGTCTTCTTCTTCCTCATCATCATCCCCTTCTCGATTGTAGTCTTCATCGGATATGTTCATGGGAGCCTTGCCGGTGTTGCGAGAAGAAGATGGCATGGATGTCACATCCCATAATCAGCCCAAGGAAAGACGTGTTGGTTCCATTGATCAGATGGGATAGTATCTTCGGACGAGGAGGAGATAATAGCATTACCATCTTCATCTTCTTCAGGAGGAGGAGTGATGCTACCATTGTTGAGCTTGCGCAACTCCTTGATCATGATGCCTTGGTTGCTAATGATGTGCTTCTCTCTCACATATGAACCATGGTTCTCCTTGTGAAGTGCAACATCCATGCAAAGCAACTTTCTCTTCCACCAAGAGAGCTTGCTCACTTCTGTGTTCACTTCGGCCCTTCCTTGAAGATATGATGGAGGGTCGGCATTCTTGCTTCTCCTTCTAGGCATTGGGGCCTCGGTCGCCGCTTCCTCATCACTAGATTGTGGAGGAGGAGTGCATGATAGGAAGACGGTTGCTTGGAATGCTTGCTAAGTTGGCGGAGAGTGCCCTTGGGATGCTTGGTGAGGCGAGAGACATCGACGGTGGGCACCTTGAGGAGGATGAGCTTCATCACATATGGTGCATAAAGAGGATTCTTGTGCTCAAAAATGGCCCAAAGCATCTCACACTTGATGAAATCCATGACATCAACTTCTTGGCCTTGGCAATCCGGACCGGCTTGTTGAACCTTGTAAGCATGGTATAGGAGATTGACAAGCCCTCCTCGAATGGCATCCACATTTTCGGCTTGAGGAGCAAGACTAAACCGAACCATGCGAAGGAAAATGTTGAAGGTGGGGAGGTCTTGATTAGTGCCAACAGATGATGCAACAGAATATAAAGGGCGCAAGCGACGCTTGTTGTAGGCGACCCCTTCCACATGCATCCTCTTCCCAACAGGAGTAGTGGCCCCCTTGAACTCATAGCCCAAACCTTCCAAACTCCACAAAGTTGGAGATGCACTTGCGAGAACCGGTCATCCAAGTCATGGTGACCTCTTCATCATTATCAAAGACAACGTGGCGAAGAACTGATGAATAAGCTGAATATCATAGTCTTCATGAGTGTGAGAGATGAGCCTCTCAAGTCCAAGCTTCCTAGCAATCCACACGGCCTCTTGAAAGTATGGCTTCTTGTTCAAGTTCTCAAGGTTCAACACCTTTTGCTCACAAACCACATGCTTCTCAATGCGGGCATAGATCTCATTCATAATCAGCTTCTGCTCTCTCCTTGGAAAGTTAGGATCATTGGTGTTGGATGGCAAGTCATAGAAGGCTGTGACTCATCCGACGGAACTCAAGCTTCCCCATACCCAAAACTTTGGTCAAGGAGTCAAAATGAGCTCTCTCGGCCTCTTCTTCATCATCAAACCCACCTAGGGCAGCATGTCTTGTGGCTTCTTCATCCATGGCACTCTGCTGTCGCAGGCGGTCAGTGTTGCTATCGTACAAGAGCTTGTCCCGAGTTTGAATACGATCTTTCCTTGAAACCTTGTGGGGATGTTTGATGGAAGATTTTGTCCTCGGAACACCTGTGAGATACAGAGTAGAGGGATAGCATGGAGGTAAGCTTGCATGTCCAGGAAAGCCAAAGAAAAAATTATTGAGTCAAGTTTTCCCTCAGGTATGATCCAGACCGGAGTCTCCGGTCTCAGGGGGCGGATAATCCGGCCACACCGGATTCTCCGGTCTGTGAGGACCGGAGTCTCCGGCCTGAGACTGTAGACTTCAACCTAGGTCAAAACTAAGGGGAAACTTGGCACAACTAATTTTCTGAAGTGTACATTGCCAACATAAAGAGTCTACACCATGAAGTACAAGCAAATCTTCTCTCAAAACAAGATCTAGAGTGAAAGCCTAGAGAGAGAGAGAAGATGAACCTTTGCCCGTCATGGTGAAGGTCAAAGAAGGGGAGAAGGGTCCCCAACGCTTGGAGGGTGGAGGAGCCTGTGGCACGGCGGATTCCGGTGGCGGGGAGCAGCCGCAGTGGCACTTCGAGGCGGCGGCGGCGGCTGGGAGAGGTTTGGGGGTCGGGGTGAGAGAGAAGTTGTGAGTCAACTCCTCACCCCGAGCCCACTTAGATCCCAGCGAAACTGCCTAGACCGGAGTCTCTGGCCTAAACACACCGGAGTCTCCGGCCTGAGCCAGAGATTCCGGGGTTTAGGGCGGAGACTTCAGTCAGACCGGATTATCCGGCCCTGAGGACCGGATTCTCCGGCCCCACCGACTCAAAATGCCAGATTTTGTTGTAGGACATGCAAGATGCAAGAAGAGCAAGTTTTTAGATAAGATAGGCCTGGGATAAGACACAAAGTCACTGGAGATGGTACTTCACACTCAAACTTGGTAAGAAGCACAAAAATCAAATAAGAATCATCATTTGAGTGTGTTTTCCATAAAGACCAACAGATAGGCAAAAAGGCCATAAAGCTCCAAAAAGATCAAATCTTCACAAAGAAGATGTCGGTGGCCTAGGCCACCATGTATGAGTGTATGTGGTGTGACACCGCGAAGATATATCTTGGGTTCACCGCCACTACTCGTCATTTAAGCTCACAATTCATAAAATGAACAATATAGAGACAAAATGAGTTCTTACTATCGGCATAATGGGGGGAGGGATAGTCCAATGGATTAGGACCGCACTCCCCCTATGTCCATGCCTACACCTAAACCAAACATATAGCTAAGAAATAGGTGTGTATGCAAGATAGTCAAGCGACGCTCCCCGAACCTACGATATTTAGCTCATGCCTCAAAAAAGTGAACCTTGCTTCATCAAGTGGCTTCGTGAACATATCGGCAAGTTGGATCTTCGTGGGAATATAGCCAAGCTCAATGTCACCCCGGTTGATGTGATCACGAATGAAATGATAACGAATCTCAATATGCTTCGTTCTTGAGTGCTCCACCGGGTTGTGACCAATCTTGATAGCACTTTCATTGTCACATAAAAGAGGCACTTTGTCACAATGGACACCGTATTCCTTTAAAGTTTCCTCATCCATAACAATTGAGTGCAAGCACTAGCGGCCGCCACATACTCGGCTTCGGTGGTGGAGAGAGATATGCAATTTTGCTTCTTAGAAGACCAACTCACCAAGGACCTACCAAGGAATTGGCATGCCCCGGAAGTTGATTTCCTATCATCCTTGCAACCGGCCCAATCGAATCCATGTAACCGGCAAGAGATAATGTTGAGCCTTTAGGATACCACAAACCAACCTTGGGGTATGAACCAAATATCGAAGATTCGATTTACCGTAATTAATGGCTTTCTTTGGGAGCCGCTTGGTACCTTGCACACACTCCTACACTCAACACAATATCGGGTCTAGATGCACAAAGATAAAGCAAAGAACCAATCATAGAGCGATAGAGTTTTTTATCGACATCTTTACCCATTGGACTAAGTTCAAGATGACATTTGGTGTCCATAGGAAACCTCTTCTCTTTAGCATCTTGCATCTTGAACCTCTTGAGCATGTCTTGGATATATTTGCTTGAGAGATGAAAGTCCTCCACGCAATTGCTTGATCTCAAAACCAAGGAAGAACTTCAACTCTCCCATCATGGACATCTCGAACCTATCGGTCATAAGCTTTGAAAATTCATCATTAAAAGCTTTGTTAGATGAGCCAAATATGATATCATCAACATAAAGTTGGCATATGAATAGCTCCCCTTTAACCCTCTTGGTAAAAAGAGTGGGATCGATTTGCCCCACTTCAAACCACGGTCTACCAATAGCTCTCTTAGGTGCTCATACCAAGCACGAGGTGCTTGTTTGAGACCATAGAGCGCCTTATCAAGCTTGTAGACATGGTTAGGGAAGTGTGGGTCCTCAAATCCCGGAGGTTGCTTAACATATACCAACTCCTTTAAAGGACCATTAAGAAAGGCACTTTTCACATCCATTTGTTGCAATTTGAAATTGTGATGTGATGCATATGCAAGAAGGATACGGATGGACTCAAGGCGAGTCACGGGAGCATAGGTCTCTCCAAAATCAATGCCTTCAACTTGAGAGTACCCTTGAGCTACCAATCTTGCCTTGTTCCTCACAACCATTCCATGCTCATCTTGCTTGTTCTTGAATATCCACTTAGTGCCTATAACATTGAGGCAATCTTTTGGCTTCTCCACTAGATTCACACTTTGTTGCGCTTGAAGTTGTTGAGCTCTTCATGCATGGCTTCCAACCAATCCGGATCTTCAAGAGCTTCAAAGACTTTCTTTGGTTCCACCATAGAGATATGGGCTTGATGTTCACTAAAGCTTGCCAATTGACCTCTTGTGGTGACCTTGCGACTTGCGTCACCAATGATGGCTTCAAGCTTATGACACTTGATTTCCAAGTCTCTTTTGACTCTTGCTTGACGACGGTTTCGATATCCCTATTGTTGCGAGGAATTATCGCTTGATCATCTTGATCATTTGAGTCCCCGTCTTGACCGGAATGGTGACCTTGATCATCTTGATGCACATCTTCAATAATAGAAGTAGATGGTTGATCTTGGTCTTGACCTTGGCTAGTGTTGACAATAGGAGAACTTGGTTCTTGTATAGCCTCTTGGTCAACTTGAGGAGGGTCTTGAACTTGTTCTTGGGTAGGTGCATCATTTGCTTCCATAGAAGGTGCCACATCAACTTGTGATGATGGAGTCTCCACTTGAGTGGAGCTTGTACTTGCTTGAGGAGGCTCATGATGGACTTCAATGGGGCGATAGAAACCAACCCCCATTCTTCTTATTGCATCTTGAGGTTCCTCATTATCTACATCACAAACATGAAATTGCGCCACTTGGAGCCGTCATTCTCATCGAACCTCACACTACAAGATTCCACAACTCTCCCTAAGGATTTTTCGTAGACTCTATAAGTGTGAGAGTTCGCACCGTACCCAACAAGAACACCCTCTAAAGCTTTAACTTCAAATTTAGATAAATGAACACCTTTGATTTTGTAGAAACACTTACAACCAAACACTCGGTAGTAGGAGACATTGGGCTTGTTGCCGGTAAGCATTTCATATGGAGTTTCCTTCTTTCCTTTGCGAAAGAATAACCGGTTGGAGGAGTGACACGCCGTGGAGATGGCTTCGGCCCACAAGAAGAGTGGAGACTTAAACTCCGCCAACATGGACCTTGCCATATCCATACGAGTCTGGTTCTTTCTCTCGGCTACACCGTTTTGTTGAGGGGTATATGTCGTGGGTTTGTCACGTCAGGTGTCATAGATGACTTCGTAGGTGTGGGATTACGCGAGTCAAGCATCTCCGAGCTTGGGATCGCAGGAACAAAGATCAACACAGATTTACCCAGGTTCGGCCCCCTCAATGTGAGGTAAAAGACCTACTTCCTGCCTACCCTAGATTGGTATTGATATGATAATCGAGGTGTTACAATGGAGGCGATCCGATCTGGTACTCGCCGTATGAGCTAGGGTTTAGGGCTTGATAGCTTGACCCGCTCTAAGTCCTGCGAGTCCTCTTTATATACACAGAGGCTCGCTAGGTTACAAAAGGAAACTTCCCCCATAAGGAATATCCACAGAGGCCTACTCGGAGACTACTTGGTCTTCACGTCCTCCGGGATATGTCTTCTAGATCTTTCCCCTTATGGCGGTTCAATATTGGGCTTGCTCCCAAGTGGGCCTTTGTCCGTGCGAGTAAGTTAAGTCGCACTGGGCCGCGGGTTAATCCAGAAAGTATTCCCCCGACATTAGCCCCCAAGATTGGTTAGGACTTTACGGTGAGAATCTTCTGACCTCTTGAAATGGTCTCTGAGCCGCACTGTAAACGTTCTGACCAATCTCCTGACTTATGCGATTCAGAGCTGCGACTTATCTGCGCGACTCATCTCCCTTCTGGAAATATTCTGTTTCCTTTAATTGCGGACCGTTACTCGTTTTGCGGGCGCAAATTGTGCCGTTGGTTGCGAGCGCAGATATGCCGTTAGTTGCGGGCCCCTTCAGTTATAAGCTGCGGCCACCTAGGTCATTATCCATTTGCCCTTGCAATCTTCTCATCCCTAGCCGCGCCGTCTTCTTCCTCGACCCGAGCCTAGTTCCCCAATCCAATCTCCCCCTCGCAATGGCGCCCAAGGCGAAGCCATCTGACGATAGGCGCAGATCTCCTGCAACTGGGAAGGATCCTGGGTAACGGAGGAAACTCTTGCAGATCTGGCCGAGGCTGGCTTCTTGCCGCCGAAGGAGGACGGCGTCTGGCGGGCGCCAGGCGATGAAATCGAGCCGCGCCCCAAGCCCAACGAGCTGGTGATGTTCGTGGAGCACGTGGAGCGTGGATTCACGCCGCCAGGTTCTCCCTTCTTCCGCAATTTGCTGCAACGCCTAGGCCTCCGTCTTCACGACATCGGGCCCAACTCAATGCTCCAGGTGAGCAATTTTCATGTGCTGTGCGAGGACTATCTTGGCATAGCCCCCAACATCGATCTGTGGCTGGCCTCTTTCACCTGCAACAGCCAACTTGTCTCCAAGGGTGGCGCCTACGTTCAGGTCGGCGCCATCTCTCTTCAACGCCATAGGAACTCTTGCCTTCCCAAGCTAGCCCTGGCGAATCGACCCAGGGCTTGGCAAAAATCTTTCTTCTATTGCCAAGATACTTCACCGGAGGGCGAAACTCGCCTTCCCTCCTGGTCTAACACCCTCTTCGTGCCTACCGAGGCACTGAAATCAAAACCCCGCGACTCGCCATGCCCTTCATCAATGAGTCGCTGATCAAGGTCCGCGCCTTAATAGGTCATGGTCTTACTGGCCTTGATCTTCTCTCTTGCTGGACCAAATGGCGCATTCAGCCCGTGAGTCCACGACAGCGATCCTTCCTTGAGTGCACAGGCACCTCTGCTGACGTTGATCGTATCAAGGCTTCGGACTGGAGGCCTGAGGATTGGGTGGAATTTGTCACCCGCGTGACTGAGGAGAAGGACATCTCCTTCGATAAGGTGGGGCTTGCCCCTTTCAGTGTTAACAACAAGCCTTTTGAGGTAACTCCTCTTCTCTGTCTTTTCGCCTTCGTAGTTGAGTCGCATTCCTTTTCTTAATACTGCAACTTATATCTTCCTGATCCAGGCTGATGAGAACTACTGGTCGCTGCCTGCGACCGTCGCCGGCACTGCTGCTCCCAAGCGTGCCGCACGAAAGAAGTTGCTGCCCACTCTAGAGGGCAGCGAGACTGCTGATATCCCTTCTGTTGCTCTGCGGCCTCAGATGGTGAAGAGACTGAACTGGACGAGGATGACAGTCCAGTGCCAGCCGCGAGTTCTGTTGCCGCGGCTGGACCAACTCCCCGTAGAGCCTCCAAGAGGCTATCTCGTGAGGAACCAGAGGTTGATGCTCTGGAAAACCCTGAGGCCACGAAGCGTCGCAAACCTGCTACGGGCGCGACCTCCTCCGCTGCCAGGCGTGTTTCAAAGCCACCGCCTCTGCTGAAGAAGACATGGGTCCCCACTCTGGTAATTTCTGTTGTCTTGTCATCTTGAATGCTTATTCTTTTTCCTCTACTGACACGCAAAACTTCTGCTCGTAGATTCTGGGACCCAAGGCCTGTCCTCACCGTCAAGCGGTGAACTTATGGCCTTTGTGAAGATGGCTCCAGAGTTAGTAACTTTTCCCTGTGCTTATAATACTTTTATTCTGGCTTATGTGCTTCTTCTTCACACAATGCCCTTGCTTTTTGCAGAAGTGCGGCTAAACCCGCGGCTGAGCCTGGAACCGCGGTTGAGCCGCGTTTATCACCTGCGGCTCATACCGCCATGGTAGAGGGCGTGGCCACCACTGATGACCTGGCCACGGTCCCTGTTCTTGACACAGCCACCCAAGAGGTGGCTCTGGAGGATAGAACGGATCCCCTTATGATCCAGGACGTGGAGAAGGTCAACCCCTCCTCCATAGATGTAATGGCCAAGGATGCTGATGCGCCAGTGATTGAGTCGCCAGCGGCGACAGCCTGCGGTCGCCAATTCTGCATGCTGAGGTTGCTTCTTCCTCCTCCACAAGCCGCGCTGAGAGACTGTCAGAGGCTATCATTGCCTCAAATGACAAGCAAGCCATGGAGCTCCGCAAGGCACTGTCTGACCTGTCTGCGGCTTATAAGGTAAACTTCTATCTCCAGTTATCTGTCTCTAGCCCCCAAGGATCAAGTTTCTTCTTTGACTGTAAAGGGAGACTTGATGCTTCTCTTTTAGCTGTTGATATATACTTACTAACTGATGTACCCTTGTAGGAGGAACTAAGCTCCATAACAGCTGCCAAACTGCCTTGGAAAAGCAGCTGGGGGATACTCCCTCTGAACTGGAGAGGCTGCGCGAGCTCCTTGGCCAGCGTGACGCTGAGCTGAAGAAGAGGGAAACCAGGATGGGCGAGCTATCTGATGAAAGCTTCAAGTTATCTGAGCAAGCCAAAGCCACCGAGCTGCGGCTTAAAACTGTTGAAGAGAAGTTCCAAGAGAGGGTCCAGCAGCTGGACCTCCAAGTCAGTGCTCAGAAAGACGCCATTGCTGATGCCAACGAGGACGCAAGGCTTAAGGCTGTTTCCATTGGCGAGCTTGAGAAAAAGTTGAAGAAAGTTTCTGATGCCCATAACCTTGTCCACGCCAAAGTGTGCATCATGACTCAAGAGTTAACTGGTATGTGTTGCGACTCATATCTGCATCTGTTTTCTCTACTATCTTTGCCTGTATGTTGTAGAGCTGACGGAGACATGCCTCGATGTAGGTGAAGATGCCAAGGAGCAGCGCGGCAGTACTCAAGAACAGCTGGAGTATATCCGCGATTTTTCGCGAAGAACTTGTGACGCCATGAAATCACTGTCTAAGTGCCTGCTGCCGACCAAGCCAGTCCCCGGTGATTCTGAAGGGCTGCTAAAAAGACTGCTTAGGGCGCCTCAGTTCTTTTTGGACTGGAAGGAGTCCTCAGCTCGCACCGGCGCGGCTCATGTTCTTGCTTTGGCCAAGACGTACTATCCTTCTTTTGATGCTGCCAAGGTTGCAAAAGGTAGGCCCTCGAAGAAGGTGGATGGCACCGAACTGACGGCCTCAGAATATGCGACGACTTGGAAGGATATGCGCGGCCACGCGACTGAACTGGTGGAGGGGATAGATCTTGCGACCTATATGGGCAAGTATAATGCAGATGGAAGCAGATGGGAGAAGTTACCCGCTCCGTCATCCAGTGCGGTGATTCCGCAGGAAAAGAACCCCTCTCCAGGCGTATCCAGCTCTGCAGCCCCCAAGCCCGCGACTGAAGAGCCCTCCAGCGAGCCTGCGATTGCTCCTTCTGGCAAGCTTGGTAAGCCGCCTGTTCCTCCTTCCCACCGGCCAAAAGCTGCGCACAAGTGAAGAAGAAAAACAATGGTTTGATGATCTTGGCCCTTAGCGGCCTGTAATAATTGTTAGAATTTATGTGTCATAAGACAATATTATGGTTTGCTTAAGTACTCTCAGCAGTACATGTTTCGACCAATAGGCTGGTCCTTATGATTTGTCTCGGTTTTTCCTCACTTAGGCCCTTGCGCGGCTCAGTATTTCCCAGGTAAAAAGTGCGTGTTCAGGGTCGAGAGCGGCCATGATAGGCAATCAAACTCGATTGACGCCGCACCCCCAGTACTTTGGCCGCATAGTGCAAGTCGCATCCAAGAGAGGTTGAGTATAATCACGATAAATGCCACTTGTTTGGCGATCCCAAGGAATAGGCCGCGCTAAAAAGCTGCCGCACCCCCAAGGGACCAATGATTAAAAAATAAAAGACTCACAGCTCAATTGGTAGTTTGAGATGCTTTATTTCAGAATCATTATATGATACATAGGGTCGGTCGCGCCTAGGTGGCGACCAGAAGTGATGCTTGGGTCGGTTGCGCCTAGGTGGCAACCAGAGATGTTACATGGGTCGGTCGCGCCTGAGTGGCGACCAGAATTGGGTCGATTGCGCCTAGGTGGCGACAAAGTGTTACATGGGTCGGTCGCGCCTGAGTGGCGACCAGAATTGGGTCGATCGCGCCTAGGTGGCGATCAGAAGTGAAGTTTTTTAGCCCTGAGTGGCCAGCTTGATGATGTAAACTCTTAATAATTTTGTTGCGGCTGCTGATGGCAACTCGCAATGCCTGGGATGTGTCCTTATTGGCGATGGCTTGTAGCCTTTGACTTCCTTGCCTCCCTTGCGGCCGTAATCTGAAGTCGCAAGTCAGGCAGGTGCCTCTTAGCCTTCACGATGTCATCAAAATTCTCCTGCGACTCGTGCATGGGCGCGCTCTCTGCGATGCAAGCTGCTCTGGCCATGGCCTTGTCGCCTTCTTCGCATTCTGAGCTATTCTTTTGTCGCCATTGATGGTGATGACTCCCCTGGGGCCTGGTATTTTAAGCTTTAGGTACACATAGCACGGCCTAGCCATAAACTTTGCGAATGCTTCTCTGCCAAACAGCGCATGATACGGGCTCTGGAAATCTACAACCTCGAACCAAATGTACTCGCTCCTGAAGTTGCTTTGTGTCCCAAAGGCGACCTCCAAGTTGATTCGCCCCAATGGCTGAGCTGATATGCCTGGCACGACACCGTGAAACGTTGTTCTTGATGGGTGTAGCTGCTTTTCTTGGAGGTTCATTCTTTTGAAGGTTTCATAGTATAATATATTGATGCTGCTGCCTCCATCCATCAGTACTTTGCTCAACTTGTACCCTGCGACTTGAGGGGCAACCACCAGCGCGAGTTTTCCCTCTTCATTTATTTCTCCTGGGTGATCCTCGCGGCTCCAAACACTGGCTGCTCGGACCACTTTAGCCACTGTGGGACGGCTGGTACTATGGCATTAACAGCCTGATTGCGTCGTCGCAGCTTTTGTTCCCTCCTTGAAGTATTCACCACAATGGTATGATACTGACCCAACTGTTTTGGGAACTGTGGCTGATCTGGCTGCGGATTTGGGACGGCGTTGTTGCTGTTGTTGCCTCCGCCGTGTTACCTCCTCGTTGTTTTGATGATTGTTTTGTGTTGAGTGGTTGTCCATCCTTCCACTTTTTGTAATGATAACACTGTGCCTTCGTGTGGTTGGGTGGTTTCCCATCTTTTCCTATATGGATGTCGCAGGGGCGGTTGAAAACCTCTTCCAAATTAACTGGGTGAAAATTCCTTCCTCTGCCGCTGCTTTGTTTGTAACGAGTGTTCGTATTTGCGACTAACCCTGAGTTTCCTTCCTCGTTTTTGCGCTTGTTATAACTCGCATTGGCATTGCTAGCTTGCTGTTGTTGAGGCTTGCTACTGGCCTTCTTTCCCTTGCCAGTGTTTTCCTCTTCCTCCCCATCAGATGCGTCCCTGGTTTTATCCGAGCTAGCATACTTGTTGGCCGCCGCCATTACCTCGCTTAGGCTCTTGACTTTATCCTTCATGCGACCTAGTTTGTGGACTAGCGGCTCAAATTTGCAATTTTCTCCATGACAAGGACTGCTGAACTGGGTGGTATGTTATCTGAGGAATGTATGATCTCGGCGACCCTTCTCATCCAGTGGCGACTCGACTCGCCTTCCTTCTGTACACAACGCTCAAGGTCCTCTATGCTGCAGAGTCGCTTGCATGTTCCTTGGAAATTCTTGATAAAAGCTTCCTTCATCTCATCCCAAGAGTTTATTGAATTTGGTGGCAAATTTTGCAGCCATATGTGAGCTGCGCCTTCTAACATCATGTTTAGGTAACGTGCGCAGATCTCTTCGGATGCGTTTAGGATGCTCATGCCCATCTCGTAATTGTTGAGCCAAGTAACAGGGTCCATGCTTGCGTTGTAGTTGGCGACCTTGCGAGGCCCTTTGAAATCTGCAGGAAACGGTTCAGACCTGATTCTTTCGCTGAAACAGACTGGGCCTTTGAGTCGCGACGATAGGTTGGACGAAGCTGGTCTTCCTATTGATTAGCCGCCGGCGCGGCTGCACAACCTCTATGGGTTGAACTTGCTGAGGTTGATTTTGAGCCGCAGGTTGATCTTCCCTTTGTCGCCTAGCCGACTCGAAGTCGCAACGTGTGGCGACTCCGCGTGGATGCTTCTCTCCGCCGTTGCTCTGCTATTGTAAGGGGTGGAGTGCAGCCGTCCTGCGTGTTCGGACATATTTGCCTGCTGTATTACTGCTGTGCTCAGCATCTCAATGGCACGCCGTGCCTCTCTGTCCATTGGCGTGTTTCCTGCTGGCGCTAACCTGGCCAAGATGTTTGTGGCCGCAAAGAGATTCTCCACTGGGCTAACATAATGCCCTTGCGGCGTGTGGAACCTTTGAGGCTGCTGTGGCGACTGCTGAACAAAGGTTGGCTGCGTCAATGGCGGGGCATCATGGCCCTGTTGTTAGCCTGCACTATGGCCCTTGATCCAGGTATCTCTGCTGCTCTTGGTGCTGCGAAAGATGGAACCGCTGGTACGATTGATGGTACAGCGATTGCTTGAACCGCGGGCGCAGCTAACGGGGCCACGGACCGCATAACCATGGCAGATGGTGCCATGTGTGTGGGTACCGCGACTGAAGGTTGTGCGACCCCTGACCATGCGACCGGGTGCGCTGTGTTGGTGGCGACTGATGGGATCGCAATTGCTGGTTCAGCGGTAGGTGATTGGAACACTCCATAGGGTTTACTGTTCCTGGCTGCAGGCGACTCGCGTGGCGTCTGTGTGGCAAGGTGGCATGTATTCCTTGCAGAGTATTGGTTTCCTCGATGAGTCGCAGTTGCTCCTGTTGGAGGCGCTGTTCCTCGCGCCAGCCTGGCTCTCTCATCGCGATTCTCTGGACTTCATCATATAGCCCGATCCTGGTAGCCTCCAATTCTGTTACCCTAGCAGCCGCGTTAACCGCAGATATGGCGTAAGCAACACGCTTCCTGTGGCGGCGTGACCGCTGATGGGGGCTACCCTTGACCCTGATTCCGCAGGCGCGACTCCAGGTGGAGTTTCTCTGTTTGCGACTCCTGAGGCCGCGACTCCTGGCGTCATCGGCGGATGCCGCGACTCCAGATGCGTCTAGCGGCTTGTTCTGTTCCTTCCGGCGGTGTGGGGGCTAAGCTGCCTGGTGGCATGCCCAGCCCTTCGTCCGCTTCTGTGGTCCTGTAGACCCCTTCAACATGCCGATCTTCTACAGAGGGCGAGCCACTATCCACAGGGCCTCGCATAGCCTTTCCTCAAGGACATACTCAATGGATTGGCCTTCTTCGTCTTCAAGAGGCAGCGACTCGTAGTTGATAGATTCTTCTTCTTGGTCCACTGTTACCGCGACTCCTTCTTCTGAGTCGCCATGTTGCGATGGATCCTCTGACTCGCCGCCAATGAAGCCGACGAAGACGTTGATGGATCCAAAGGGGATGACGTGGCCGGTCTCCAAGTAATCTGCTTCCGGCCCCCAGCTTGAATCGTCGATGAGGGGTGTGCCATTGACCGATGATACGGCCAACAACAAGATCTTCAGCTCCCTTCATGGATCCTGCGCGGAACGTGACGCTCTTGACCGCAGGCCCCACGGTGGGCGCCAACTGTCGTGGGTTTGTCACGTCAGGTGTCATAGATGACTTCGTAGGTGTGGGATTACGCGAGTCAAGCATCTCCGAGCTTGGGATCGCAGGAACAAAGATCAACACAGATTTACCCAGGTTCGGCCCCCTCAATGTGAGGTAAAAGACCTACTTCCTGCCTACCCTAGATTGGTATTGATATGATAATCGAGGTGTTACAATGGAGGCGATCCGATCTGGTACTCGCCGTATGAGCTAGGGTTTAGGGCTTGATAGCTTGACCCGCTCTAAGTCCTGCGAGTCCTCTTTATATACACAGAGGCTCGCTAGGTTACAAAAGGAAACTTCCCCATAAGGAATACGTCCACAGAGGCCTACTCGGAGACTACTTGGTCTTCACGTCCTCCGGGATATGTCTTCTAGATCTTTCCCCTTATGGCGGTTCAATATTGGGCTTGCTCCCAAGTGGGCCTTTGTCCGTGCGAGTAAGTTAAATCGCACTGGGCCGCGGGTTAATCCAGAAAGTATTCCCCCGGACAGTATACGCAGCGGAATATTGATGACGAATTCCCTCTTCACTAAGAAACTCATTCAAGGTGTAGTTCTTGAACTCGGAGCCATTGTCACTTGTAATGGCCAATATGAGAACATTGTGTTGACGTTGAATTTCATTGGAGAAGTCGATGACGGCTTGTTGAGTCTCATCCTTCGTCTTGAAGAAGAAAACCCAAGTAAATCTTGAATAGTCGTCAACAATCACCAAACAATACTTCTTCCCACCAAGACTCGGTTGAGGTACGGCACCAAAGAGATCAACATGAAGAAGTTCCAATATCCTCTTTGATGAGATGATGGTGTTGCTTGGGTGGGGAGAATCATGCATCTTTCCTTCAACACAAGCCCTACAAAGACGATCTCTAGAGAAAGAAACATCCTCTTTTAGTCCAAGAATGTGGCCACCCTTGTGAAGACTTTGCAAAGTTCTCATATTGACATGGGACAAGCGGCGATGCCACAACCACCCCACGTCGGCCTTTCCGAATAAGCATATTGCTTGAGTGTTGGTGACCCCGAAAAGTCCACCACAAACAACTCATTTTCAACATACCCAACGAACATGACCTTTAGAGTCTTGCTCCTCAAGAGTACCACCATATCAATAGTAAAATGGACATCAAAGTTCATCTTATTAAGAGCACGAACGGACATAAGATTGTAACCTAGAGACTCAACAAGCATGACATTTACAAGGGTGATATCCCTTGCAACTACCACCTTGCCAAGACTCTTTACCTCGGCTTTTGACTTGTCACCATAAGAGACGGTTGAGTGATTTAGATTTGGTCTAACTCCGTCATAATCTCCTTGCTTCCGGTCATATGACTAGTGCATCCACTATCAACCACCCATTTAGATCCACCGGAAGCATAGTCCTACAAGAAATCATTTCTTGGATTTAGGTACCCATTTCACAATGGGTCCCTTTGGTTAGCAACAAGGGTCTTAGGAACCCAAATAGAGTAATCAATGTAACCATCATAGGACCAACATATTTTGCATAAACATCACCATAATAATCAACATAAAGAATATAGTTGGGTTGTTATGCCCCGCAAAGTCACTACGAGTGGTCTTGCCCTAGTGGCACTACCACCCGCAATGGAAGTCTTGGCTTGTGCGGGCTTGGTCTTGATCTCTTGTTGTTGCTCACTTTCTTCTTTGCCTGGCTACATAACCAAGACCCTCCTTCCCTTTGTGTGGTTTTTGCTCAAACAAATAAGCAATACCCTTATCTTTACCTTTGGGAAAGAGGTCTTGGCACTAGTGGCCTTGGCAAGATCCACCTTCAACCTAGCATTTTCTTCAATAACATTTTCATGAACACGAGGAAGAATAGATATGCTAGTTGAACTAGATTTAGAAAGTTGAGTTTGAAGTTGCTCATGAGACTTGACTAGAAGGGAGTGAGTCGTTTCCAAGGCCTTGTGAGCCTTGTCAAGCTTCTCCATATCCTCAAGAAGTCTAGCATTAGCAACCCCAAGTTCAACTTTCTCCTTTTTAAGCACTTTATATTTAGCAAAGACATGATCTCTATCCTTAATGATTTTATTAATGATATCATCATTTTTAGCATCAAGAGAATCAAGTCTTTCCTCAAGAGTACTTCTTTCTTCACTCTCTTCATCAAGAGAGGCATTCAAGGATGCTATGGAAGCATTCAAGGAAGCAATGGTGAGAGAATCCTCTCTCTCAATCTTACTCTTTTCTTCAAGGAGTTCTTCGGCCGCACATAGTTGTCTCATGAGAGACTCAACATGTTCTTTAGCTTCACCTTGCAAGTTAGTCATGAAGGTATCGAAAGCAACAAGTTCCTTCTTAATCACAAGACTAGATTGATCACTCATTTCATGCATAGTCTTGGGAGAAGGAGATGATACCTCGGTAACATGAGCCATGAGGCAACGAGCGTTGTTGGTGGAGAAGTTCTCATTGGGGGATTCAAAGAGAGAAGATGATGAAGTTGATACAATAGCCAATGCGGCTACCTCTTTAGTAGGTGCATCTTCATCTTCGGAACCACTTGAGGCATATTCTTCGTGTGCCACCAACACAATTCTTGGTGCCTTCTTGAAGAAAGGCTTCCTTGGTCTTGCGGGCTTCTTTTGAATCAACCTTGAGTGGTCCTTTGGGACAAGCTTCCCACCATTTTGCTCTCGGTTCTCATAGGACACTCTCTTATGTAGTGGTTCTTGTCATGACAATTGTAGCAAGTCTTTGTCTTTGAGGCAAGCTCTTTCTTCCCACTTGAATTGTTCTCTTTATCAACTCGGCTTTAGCTTTTTCGGGTCTTCCCAAAACACTCTTGTGGCAAGAGCTATGTGACCATTGAGAGCTTGTTCAAGCTCATTGGGAGCAATGTTGCTTGGGCAAGCTTCAACCTCATCATTTTCATCTAGACATACCACCTTGGCCTTCAAAGCAAGTGAGGGGCCTTGTTTCATTCCCATGGCCCTAGCACGGTTATCTTCGGCATTCTTGGTGGCAACCTTGGAGGCTTGCACTTCTTGCATAACTTCATTGATGTCATTTGATTGTAGTTGTGTCTTCCTTGAATAGACTTCAACTCAATGGGCTCGAAAGGCAAGAGAGCATTCACATACTTCCTCTTGACCCAAGCATCATCCACATAGGTTGCCCCCACATCATAGAAGGCCTTGCAAGAGTTTGAGTCTTCCATACATGTCTTCATGATTCTCATTGTCAAACATGTAGAAGCCTTCGGCATCATTGCTCAAAGAATCATATCAATTTCTCTTCATGCTTTCATTTCCAAGGAATGCAACCTCAAGGCAATTCCAAGCTTCTTTGGCGGTGGTGGCGTGAAGAACATAATGCTTGTCACTTTCACTCAATGAGAGTTCAATCATGTGGAGTGCGGAGGCATTGAGTTGCTTTTCGGCAAACTCTCTTCTTGTCACATTGCTTGGATCCGCGACCTTGTATCCATCTTCAATGATCCTCCAAAGCTCGATAGAGGCACTGTTGATATGAGATTTCATTGAGCGTTGCCAACTTGCAAAAGCTAATGCATTAAGCTTAGGTGGAGGACCTAAAGGGTTTATGCGGGTGGTGATAGGTGGGTCGAGAGGGTACCATCCCGGAACGGCATGGTACTCATCCTTCCCATCTACATGCACGGTGGAAGATGTAGGAGGTGGTTTAGTTCCGGAGGTGGTTTCAACCCCCTTTTTCTTTTTCTCTTTTCCTCCTCGGAATCACCCTCACTGGAGTTAGAGACACCCTCTAGTGGGATATCTTCCGAAAGCTTGCCTTTTGCAAATTTCATGAACATGTCACGAAACTCATCAAATTTGACATTCATGGACGATGTCAATGTTGTTTCCAACGCTTTGATATCGGCCATGGATGCCGCGGTGGCTTTGGCCTTTTCAAGGGTCATTAGCCTTGGCAAGATCGGCCTCATCCTCACTATGTGTCATACTTCTCTTAGGCGGTTAAGCCCAACAAGAGAGACTAGGCTCTGATACCAATTGAAAGGATCGGTATGACACCTAGAGGGGGGTGAATAGGTGCTACTCCAAATTTTAGTCTTTTTCAAATTAGGCTTGACACAAAAGGTAAATTCTCTAGATATGCAACTACGGTGAATTTACCTATATGACAAGCTAGCAACTAAGCACGATATATAAAGTAAAGGCGGTAAACAAGGATAGAGGTAACCGAAGTGAAAGCACGCGGAGACACGGATGTATTCCCGAGTTCCTCCTTTTTAGGGGAGTACGTCTTGTTGGAGAGGTGTGAACCAACACAATGGTTCAATAGCCACAAAGGCTTCACCCTCTTCTCCGGTGAACCGCACCACAAAGGATTGGTTCACTTCAACTATCGGAAACCTTCAAGGCGGAGTCCGGAGCCTTTACAACAACAATTTGGGGCACAACCCACAATGGATTGGGGGCTCCCAAACAGCTACAATCTGTCACAAAGACAATCAAGTTGGTTCAACGGGGGCTAGGTTTTCCAAGTGGAAACCCTAGCTATGGTCCCTCAAGTGAATGAGGGGGAAATGAAGAACGGCTTGGTAGATCAACGAGTTTGGGTGGAGGGATTGGGAGATCTAGTGATTCTTGAGCTTGCAATAATGGTGTCTTCAATTCTGGGCGAGCTAGCTGGCCGGATGTAGGTGGAGGGGTATTTATACCCCTCCCAAAAAATCTAGCCGTTGCAGACAGCTTCACACCGGAGTCTCCGGCCCTAGTGACCGGATACTCCGGTCTGGGGCGGAAACTCCGGCCTTCTGGGGCCGGATACTCCGGCCCCCACCAGGGGGTGAACCACTTCCAGCCAAGTTGAGGCTCAGGCAGATACTCTGGTCCCTAGGGCCGAAAACTCCGGCCTGGGGCGGATACTCCGGCCCCTGGGGCCGGAAACTCCGGCCCCCACCAGGGGTTGAACCTCTTTTCTGCGTTTTGGCCAGAAACCTCTGAGTCCGGAGTCTCCGGTCCTGGGACCGGATACTCCAGCCTGATAAGCTCCCGAAACTTCTTTTCTCTTTTGGTGTTGATGCACATGTGTTTGAACACATTATAACCTGCATATACTTAACACCAGATTAAGACTATCACATGTGTTGTTAACTAACACACAAAACTAAGGGATACAAAATGTTCTTTCAGTCGTCGCCGTCCTCGCCGTTGGATTCCGCGAGCCCCGCCGCTTCGGCCTCCTTCTTAGCCTGTATGCGCCTCCGTTCGGCCACGAAGTAGGCCTTCTGCTTGGGGCTCATGCCGGTCGTGTTCGTGGCCATGTACAGACGCTCCTCCTTCTTCTCTTGGTTCTTGAGCTTGGCCTCCTGCATCTTGAAGTAGAGCTTCCACTTCTCGTCGGACTTGGCTTGTAGCTTCTTCTTCTCGACGGTCACAGCGGCCACCTCGGCAACGTATAGCTTCACCGACTCTTGGATGCTGCCTGCGGCGCCCGAGGCCCCTGGCTTCTTGCCATCCCTGGCGGCCACCTTGTACGCCTTCACTCCCATCTCGGGACGCTCGGCGGTAGCAGCCGGCAGCTTTCTTTCATCTCCCTCGGTGTGCCTTGGTCTTTATATGGCTCTTCCACTTCGGCAACCTTTAACCACCTCCCAAACATGCATGAACTTGTAAGGCTTCTTGCTATCCGACTCCTAGTCAAGGTACAAGTACTTGGCGTCTTTGATCTACACAAACAAAGGCCAAGTCAAGTATGCATGTAAACATGATGGGTAACAAGTTAAGATGATCGGGCTAACCTTGTCGGCATCGTTCTTGCCACTCTCGTCTCTCATCAAGATTTGCTCATTGCAAACGTGAAACTTGGTAGTGAGAGCCGAGATGACGCCCCAACGACTCTCAACCGATTTGGCATTGCGGTTGGGCAAATCTTCATGAGGAGGATACGACCTTCTTTCGGTGTAGTCCTTGTGCACGCGTAACCAATAGGCGTTCTTCCTTTGGTTGGCGCCCTTCTTGCCATCCATGCTCACTTTCATCCACGCCTCGGCCAACAAGACATCCTCCTCCTCGGACCAAGTCGGGCCTCTGTTTCCCGGCCTCCGGACGCCATCCTCTTCATCGCCATCCTCTTCTTCTTCGACCTCCCCTTCCAGGCCCTGGCGGCCGGCATCCCCTTCCTGGCCCTGGCCCTAGCCGGCATCCCCTTCGTCGCCCTAGGCGAACTGATCTGTCTCGGCGTAGGCACCAGCGGCGGCGTAGGCGGCGAAGGTACTACCGTCGTAGATGATTGAAGTCATGAACGAGGCACCAGCGTCCTACCCAGTAAAAACCACAATTTGCATCCTCGGCAATTAATGCACAATACAACAATTTGCATCCGGCCGCTCGCAATAACTGCGCCCAACAAACAATCGCCGGGAACACAATTGACGAGGTGTGGACTCGGCAAATCCCTAGGTTGTGTACCCCGGGTAGATTGAGGGGAGAGAGATGAGCGCTGGTGATCACGACGGCTGAAAAGCAAGGCGTTTTACCCAGGTTCAGGCTCCCGGAGGATAACACCCTACTTCCTGCTTGTCTGGTATTGAATGGCGAGTTGTGGCTACAATGGCGAGATGGCAATCTCGCTAGGGTTTGTGATGGCGGCTATGAGCTTACCCTAGACGAAGGACAACCTAGCTTTACATGGTAGGCTAGGTCTCAGGTGAACGGTACCGATGGCGCTTACAAGATGATAGGAGTCGCATGACCTATCGTCGACTATCTTGGGCCGCACGTCGTCCTCCTTGGGCCTTCCTTGGGCCCTCGTCATAAGGCTGATAGGCTTGGCGTGCCCCAGGTATCCTCACCGTGGGGTAGTCGAAGAGCAACCCCACGACAGGAGCCCCCGAGTGCTTAGTCGAATCATAGTCGGGTCGAAAGGACTCCTTCCTCCTGGGCACGCCATCGAAGAGCCGTCGGGTTCCTGAAAGGAACAAGTAAAATTAGTCGACTCCGGCCGTTCAGGGCTTATGGAGGATTCCTTAGTCGAACCGTCGACTGCAGGGTAAAATACTGCGAGTACAGCCTTAGTCGGTGATTTTTCGACTGCTATTGTTCTGAGTCACTCGGGAGCGCGAACAGCGCTCCCGATGGGAGTAGCCCCCGAGATTAAGCTGAATTGCTTGCAATTGAGGTTAAACTAAATTTTTCTTCAGTCGAAAAGCCCGCTCCCGATGGGAGTAAAGAAGGGACTCGACCTGATGGAGTCGCGACTGGCTTTGCGTGACTTACTGTGTATTCGGCCGGTTTGGCTTACTGCACGAGTTTGTTCAGCTCTTGGGGCTTACTGAATCTTCTTGCACTCGAATGAACTGTTCGAGTTCTCAATCAGCCCGTTGGCTTACTTCCTACGCCTTCGCGGTTTGACGTCAGCGCTGACGTTTTTGGCGCACTCTGTGTCCGATGGGACGTGACAGTGCGGTCCCACTGTCAGTATTGACTGGAGACAGCGGTTGCCGCTTTATACTGACCGTTGGGCGCGAAAATTTCGCGGTGTGATGATGGCGCCTTGATTCCCGTGCGTAGTGGGCGGCGTGGCCGGCGACGGTTGCTATCTCCGCGCGACACGTGGACGGCCAGATGATGTTGTGGAGTGCGGTTTCGCTGAGGACGGCCTGGATTAACTGGCCACGCGGTATATATTTTTCACCGCGGCGGCGAACAGTTCATTCCATCCCCATTCTGCCATCGTCTCCGCTGCTTGCTCTCCGCCATTGTTGTTCTTTTCTGCCAGTTTCTTTTCTCCGCCCTCCATGAGCAAGGCCGCGATGAAGAGAGGGAAGCCTGCTGCTGGCGCCGTCGCCGCCGCCGAGGCGAGCGTGATGAAGAAGCCCGACGGCGACTGGGTGAAATCGTCGGTGAAGAAGGCCGACCTCGAGGCCCTCCGCCGCAGGGGCTGCTGCCGCCGGCAGAACAGGCGACGGTGCGCGCTCCCGGGAAAGAGGTATTCCCCGCTCCTCGCGAGGGGGAACGCGTTTGCTTCGTGGATTTCCTTCCGCGGGGTTTCGGGTTCCCCCTCCACGATTTCGTCCGTGGTCTCTTGTACGCTTATGGGATTCAGATCCACGATCTGACTCCCAATAGCGTCTTGAGCATCGCGAGCTATATCGTGCTCTGCGAGTGCTTCCTGGGAATCGCACCCAACTGGCTGCTGTGGAAGTCGCTATTCCTCGTGAGGAGGAACGTGGGGAAGAGCAAGCAGGTGTATCCAGTCGGCGGCTTCGGCATCCAGGTGCGTGGCGACACCACCTACTTTCAGATGAAGAAGTCCGACTCCGTCCAGGGCTGGCGGAAGAAGTGGTTCTACATCAGGTGCGACCAGGAAGGGCTTCCCGACTTCGCGGCTGATCGCGAGTTGCGGAAGACGAACGCGTGGGCGCACCCGCTGTCGAAGGAGGACAGGGAGGCGACTCAGCCCTTGCTGACGCTTCTTCGTGGCCTTCTGAAAAGTCTTGGGCGCGAGACAGGTGGAGTTCACCTTACTGCCACCTTCTTCAGGCTTCGGGTGCAGCCGCTCCGCACTCGCGTCCACCCAATGTGGGCGCGTGAGGATGTTGGCGATGAGCTCGATGATGACGCAGTCGTGTCGAAGGTGAGGAGCATCACTAGTCTCCGAGCCGCTGACCCGTGCAATGTCAAGTGCCCGGTCGAGCCGTATGGGCCTAATAACCCTGTGCCTGAGGTGAGCTTCGCTTGCTTTGCTTTTGTCTTGTATCTTCTTCTGTCGAATCTTTTTGCCTGACTCGAATGCTTCATTTGCTGACAGGGTCATTCGAGCTATGTTAGTCTTCCTCCGTTGATGGAGAATGGACCTCACAAAGAGGCAGAGTTCCCTGAGGAGGACGAGGTTGATGACGATGAAGTTCCCTCCGCCACCTCTCCGAGTGAAGAGTTGGAGGAGGACGATGAAGATGAGGAGCCGCTGCTGAAGCGGCAGAGGCGAAAGAGTGGCGACTCTGCTTCGGCTTCGTCACCCTTGAAGGAGGCGGGTGTGGAGAACGAGGAGGAGGCGAGCGAGTCGTCCTCGGGCGCTAGGCACACGAGTGACCTGGCTGAGCCTTTGATCGTGCCTCCCCTCGGCTCTGCACCGCCGACTGAGTTTGCGAGGATGGCCTCCGTCTCCCTGGGCAGTGAAGATGATATGGATGGCGCCAGGTTAGTCGCGTAACCATCGCCTTGTTTGTGTCGAGTTTGCTTTTTGATTTGCGAGTCCTTGAATTGAGTTATCTTGTCACAGCGACCGTACTAGCGCTGCTGGTTCTCCTCGTGAGATGGAGCACACTTCTGCTCCCATGATCGAGCAGACTGCGAAGACGACCGGAGAAGAGGCTCAGGCGGGTGACGCTTTGGCCTTGAAGGCTTCGACCTCCTCCGTGCCAGAGAAAGCTGCTGATGCGACTCCGGCTGACGCTGGGCTGCTTGAGCATGTAAGTGTCCTTTGACTCATTCTGCAAAATCTGTATCGGGTGCGCGAACAGCGCTCCCGATGGGAGTAGCCCCCGAAGATGTGCGTGACTAGAATAGTCGGGCGCAGATTGATGTCTTGTGTTTCCCGCAGCCGTTTTATCGCCAGCAGATGGAGGGAGCCGCAGCCTTCGTTCGCATGGAGCAGGAGAGGGATCAACTCCGCACTGCTCTGGAGCAGGCGAATAGTGAGTGTGAACCCTTGTGTTCGAGCGGCGCTTCGACTGCCTTTTATGACTAACACTGCTCTTGATCCTTATAGGCGAGAGGGAGAGCGTGAAGAAACGAGTCGCGGAGCTGGAGCAGTCGCTGGGTGAGGCCCGAGAGCGTGAACAAGCTCGGGATGATCTGGAGAAGACCCAGGTCGACCGCTTGCTCGCACTCGCAGATGTTATTGGAAGTAAGTATTTCGGCTCAGTGCCTACTTTGCCTTTTGTCGACTTCTGATGTCTTACGGGTGTTGTTTTCTTTTGATCAGAGACTTGCGGAGGTGCTCCTCCAGAAGGGACTTCCAGCGAGAATGTCGGCTTGGCGGAGGCTGTTGGCTTCATCGACCGCGTCTGCGCGTATGCTTCGGCGGCGCTGCAGAAGTCGACAGGCGCCTTGGCGACTGTGCACCGGAGCATCTTCCCAGCAAGCCATCGCCGGTTGCTATTGACGCGCTTGCGGCTCCGTTCGAAGGCAATGCGACCACCTTGGTGGACTACACACGTGCGCAGACGGTACGCGGCTCAGAGCTCACTTTCCAGCTACTTCTTGGTCACCAAGTCGTAGGTGATTTTGAGAAGGTTGTCAGCGACTTCCCTCGGAAGCCTGATGGCAAGACCGCGTCCCTTAGCGGTGTGAAGGCGCAGGCGAGTCAGCTGGCTGCAAAGTTGATCGCCACCTTCGAGAAGAGGATTGCCAAGGCTGCAGAGTTGGCTGCTAGGAAGAGCCGTTCCCAGTCGGAGTCTGTGATGTAGACTCCGTTCTTTTAAGGTTCTTCTGCTTTTGGTTCTTGGTCTGTAATGAACTATATATTTTGCGGGTCTTCTGGCCGCGAACATGCTGATGTTGAAATGTGAATTTGTGCCTTCGAGTCTTCTTTCATATCTAGGCTTGAATGTGTTCTTTTCCTTGCTTGACGCTGTCGAACTTGGCAGTCTGAGATGGGCGAAGCTCCTGGGGTCGCTGGAACGACTGGTGCGGGCGACGAGGAGGACACCTCTTCGGCTGCACCCACTCGTCGTCGCCGTCGAGCTCCTCCAGCTCCTGCGCGAAGTGTGAATGATCAACGAGTGATCACCTTCATGAGGAACAAGGTTGTTGAGCTCGAGTCGAAGTTGAAGAGCGCCGAGTTGGAGTTGGAGCGCTTGAGGTCACGGCCCGTTGCGCCGTTCTCCCAGCGAGAGGAGTTTCTGCTGGCGAGATGGACTTGATCAGTCGGCAGCTGCAAGGTTGGTCTTCTAGCACTGTGCTTCGACTTCTTTATCCTTTTACTGTTCTTAGTGCTGGGTCTTGATGCAGATGTGAACTCTGACTGGAAGGCCGAGCAAAGTCGAGTAGACGAGCGGGTGGAGAAAGAAGCCGCCGGTGACTCACCCGAAGCGCGTCAGTTTTGGTCGAATAAATCCAGAGGTAGTGTACTGGCGCGAATGTTGGATCGCACCTGGCGGGCTGCTGTGCTCTTGGAAGGTTGTAGAAAAACCCTCTGGCAGATCAACAGGGTGTACTTTCCGCACAACGAGCAGCCTAATGGACTGGCTGCGCTGCTGGAGAGGTTCCGTGAAGGCAGTGCGTTGAAGGAAGTCGTGCACACTCAACTTGTTGCCGGGGCGAACGTGGCGCTGGCGTACGTTCGAATGCACCGGCCTAATCTTCCACTGTACAAGGTGCTTGACGGCTTGCCTGGAGAGGGTGACTACACCGATACTCTTGCGGCTGCGCGTCAGATGATTCAGCAGGTCCAGAGCTTTAGTGAGCACCTTGTAGGGCCACTCGATGCGCCAAAGGGCGAGCCTGTAGAATAAGAGTAGTAGACTGCTGTTGTATATCGTTAGCTTGTAAAAGCAATTTTTCCAAGTGGAAATATGAGTGTATGTATGCCGAGGTGGGGGTAGCCCCCGAGTGAGTAAATTGTATCTTGTAGACTTCTGTAAACCTGTATGGTGCAGCCCCGAGCGGTCGAGTGCGGCCTAGGTTTTGAATCAGACCTGTACGGCGTAGCCCCGAGTGCTTCGAGTGCGGCCAAGGGTGTCGAGTCAGACCTGTGCGGCGCAGCCCCCGAGTGCTTCGGGTGCGGCCTAGGTTTGACTTAGACCTGTGCGGCGCAGCCCCCGAGTGCTTCGGGTGCGACCTAGGTTTTCGAGTTAGACCTGCATTGGCGCAGCCCCCGAGTGCGTCGGGTGCGGCCTAGGTTTGACTTAGACCTGTGCGGCGCAGCCCCCGAGTGCTTCGGGTGACGGCCTAGGATTTCGAGTTGGACCTGTATGGCGCAGCCCCCGAGTGCGTCGGGTGCGGCCTAGGTTTGACTTAGACCTGTGCGGCGCAGCCCCCGAGTGCTTCGGGTGGCGGCCTAGGTTTTCGAGTTGGACCTGTATGGCGCAGCCCCCGAGTGCGTCGGGTGCGGCCTAGGTTTCGAGTTGACCTGTATGGCGCAGCCCCCGAGTGCTCGGGTGGCGGCCTAGGATTTCGAGTTGGACCTGTATGGCGCAGCCCCCGAGTGCGTCGGGTGCGGCCTAGGTTTGACTTAGACCTGTGCGGCGCAGCCCCCGAGTGCTTCGGGTGGCGGCCTAGGTTTTCGAGTTGGACCTGTATGGCGCAGCCCCCGAGTGCGTCGGGTGCGGCCTAGGTTTGACTTAGACCTGTGCGGCGCAGCCCCCGAGTGCTTCGGGTGGCGACCTAGGTTTTCGAGTTGACCTGTATGGCGCAGCCCCCGAGTGCGTCGGGTGCGGCCTAGGTTTGACTTAGACCTGTGCGGCGCAGCCCCCGAGTGCTTCGGGTGGCGGCCTAGGTTTTCGACTTGGACCTGTATGGCGCAGCCCCCGAGTGCGTCGGGTGACGGCCTAGGTTTATGTTGCTTTTTGACTAAAAAAGTAAAGGGGAGAGCTTGTTCCACAAATCACTTCATTGATTTTTGCGAGCAGGCCGCCTCATTAAAACCCTTCCAGTCCCCTCAGGTACCCTGGTAAGGGAAAGAGTGCGTCTGGAACCTGCCGCCTCTTGACATGTATGCTTTGTTACAAGGGGGAGTCGATAGGCGTAGAAGCGGCGCAGTTGCGCAACGTTCCACGGGTTGTGGCAGACTGTCCGCCGCCGATTGCCTCTGTCACGATGTATGGACCCTCCCACGGGGAGGCGAGTTTGTGCACCTTCTTCTGTTTGAGGCGGAGGACAAGGTCGCCAGGGACGAACGCTCTGGGCCGCAGTCGCCGCCCGTGGTAGTTGCGTAAGTCTTGCTGATACACGGCTGTGCGGGTAAGGGCGATGTCGCGTGCTTCGTCCAGGGTATCCATGTCGTCCTCGAGTGCTTCTTCTGCGTCGGACTCGTCGTAGCCACCACTCGGGGCGTCGAACTTGATGTCGCACGGCATGATTGCTTCTGCGCCGTAGACCATGAAGAATGGCGTGTACTGAGTGGATCTGTTTGGCGTAGTGCGCAGACTCCACAGCACAGATGGCAGCTCTTCAACCCAGGCGCCTGCAGCGCGCCTCAATGGTACTCGCAGGCGCTTCTTGATGCCCTTGCAGACTAAGCCATTGGCCTTTTCGACCTGTCCGTTGGACTGCGGGTGCGAGACAGATGCGTAGTTGAGCTTGATGCCTTGCTCGGAGCAGAAGTCCTTGAACTCTTCGGCTGTGAAGTTCGTGCCGTTGTCGGTGATGATGCTGTGCGGCACTCCAAACCTGAAGATGATCGACCTGATGAAGTTAACTGCCGAGGAGGCAGTCGAACTTGTGAAGGCACAGCTTCGATCCACTTCGTGAACTTGTCGACTGCCACCAAGAGATGCGTGTGTCCTCCCGGCGAGGACTTCTTGAGTGGACCCACCATGTCGAGCCCCCATTGAGCGAAGGGCCAGGCGAGTGGAATGGTCTTTAGTGCTGATGCGGTGCGTGCGGCTTGTTGGCGAACTCCTGGCAGCCGAGACATTTCCTCACGAGTTCTTCTGCGTCTTGCATTGCGGTGGGCCAGTAGAACCCGGCTCGTAAGGCTTTGGCCACTAAGGCTCGACTGCTGGCGTGGTGCCCGCAGATGCCAGCGTGGATCTCGAGTAAGATGGCTTGACCGTCGACTGGGTCGATGCACCTTTGGAGGACTCCCGAGATGCTTCGCTTGTAGAGCTCCCCGTTGATGACGGTGAAGCCCTTGGAGCGGCGGATGACGCGCTTGGCTTCGACTGGGTTTGTTGGCACCCTCTGCTGCAGTATGTAAGCCAGGTATGGGCTCGTCCATGTGGGCTCGATCAGCATCACCTCCATAGGCTCCTTCTCCGTGCTGGGCGGGTCGGCGGTGCTCGTTGTCGATGTAGAGGATCCCGGCGCGGGCCGGAGCTTGACGGAGCGTTGCGTGATGCACTCGAGGAAGACTCCGGGTGGCACCGGCGCTTTGTTTGAGCCCAGGTTGGCGAGGGTGTCGGCTTCCTCGTTGCTCTCGCGGCCGACGTGCCGCAGCTCGCAGCCGTCGAAGGTGCCTTCCAGCTGGTTGTACAGGTCCCTGTAGGCGATCATGTTGTCGGCGATGGCGTCACATTGCTTCATGGTTTGTTGCACGACGAGGTAGGAGTCTCCGTAGATCATGAGGTGAGTGGCGCCGCAGTTCTTGGCCATCCGCATGCCGTGGATCAGGGCCTCGTACTCTGCCTCGTTGTTGGAGGGGTTGGGAAGTTCATCTGCAGCACGTACCTCAGCTTGTCGCCTTTGGTGAGATGAGGACGACTCCCGCCCCTGCTGATCTGAACTTCTTGGAGCCGTCGAAGTACATTGTCCATGCGTTGGACAGGTCGGGTACGTCTGGTAGCTGGGCCTCTATCCACTCGGTGGTGAACTCTGGAAGCACCTGGGCCTTGATTGACTTCGGGTGCGCGTACTTCAGCCCCCAGGGCCCTAGCTCAACAACCCACTTGGCGACTCGTCCTGTCGCGGCTTGGTTGGTGAGGATGTCGGAGAGCCCGGAGGAGCTTACTACCGTGATGGAGTGCTCGGAGAAGTAGTGGACGACCTTCCTTGATGTCATGAAGACTCCGTATGCTAGCTTCTGGTAGTGCGGGTACCGCTGCTTGGACAAGGTTAGCACCTCACTGAGGTAGTAGACGGGTCGCTGAACAGGGTACTGTGTCCTTCTTCTTCTCGTTCGACTACGAGTACCGTGCTGACCACCCTGTTTGTGGCTGACACGTAGAGGTATAGCGGCTCGTTCTCCAGTGGCGCCACCAGTACTGGGGAAGTCGTGAGTGTTTTCTTGAGTTGGTCGAACGCGACTTGCGCTTCTTCTGTCCACTCGAACTTGTCTGTCTTTTTCATCAGTTGGTAGAAAGGCAGGGCCTTTTCTCCCAACTTACTATGAACCGGCTGAGAGCTGCGACTCGGCCGGCTAGGCGTTGCACCTCATGAAGCTTGGTCGGTGCTGGCATTGCGAGTATGTTTTGCACCTTCTCGGGTTGGCTTCGATTCCTCTTGCAGAGACGAGGTACCCGAGCAGTTCTCCGGCTGGCACGCCGAAGACACACTTGTCCGGGTTCAGCTTGATCTGATACTCGTTGAGGGCGGCGAAGACCTTGCGGAGGTCGGCGATGAGAGTGTCCTCCGTTCGAGTGGTGACGACTATGTCGTCGACGTAGACTTGGACGATCTCTCCGATTAGCCCCTTTAGGCAGGCTTGCATTGTGCGCTGGTACGTGGCTCCAGCGTTCTTCAACCCGAAGGGCATCGTCTGGTAGCAGAAGACGCCATGGGTGTGATGAATGCAGTCTTCTCTTCATCGTCGACGTTCATCCTGATCTGCTGGTACCCTGAGTAGGCGTCCAGGAAGGATAGGCGTGCGCAGCCTGCAGTCGAGTCGATGATCTGGTCTATCCGCGGAGCGGGAAATGGTCCTTGGGGCAGCATTTGTTGAGGGCGGTGAAGTCGACGCACATGCGGAGTTTCTTCGTCTTCTTCTTCTCCACCAGGACTGGGTTCGCTACCCAGTCCGAGTCCTTGATCTCTCGGATGAATTTGGCGTGGAGCAGTCGATCGATCTCCTTGCTTATTTCATCTCGTTTGGGTCCTGAAAGCGTCGCATGGTCTGCTTGACGGGTCTGGCGTCCTTGTGGACGCGTAAAGAGTGCTCGGCGAGGTTCCTGGGTATGCCTGGCATGTCAGAAGGTTGCCAGGCGAAGATCTCCCAGTTCTCACGTAGAAACTCGACGAGCGCGCTTTCCTATGCGATAGGCAGACTCGACGACACTTTGACTGTCTTGTTTGCGTCCGTCGGGTGGACCTGATGAGTTGTTGTGTCGTCAGTCGTGTTGAAGGCGGCGTCCTTGGCTGGCTTCTTGCGTGGCGGGAAGATGGTTTTGTCGTTGTCGACTGCCATCGCCTCGAAGTGCTCTTCCATTCCGAAGAACTCGGAGATCTTGCTGAACTCGCGGTCGCAGCTGTTGGAGCGGTCGAAGTCGCCGTGCACCGTGATGACGCCCTTGGGTCCAGGCATCTTGAGCATGAGGTAGGCGTAGTGAGGTACCGCCATGAATCTGGCAAAGGTTGGGCGCCCGAGTATCGCGTGGTACTGCGACTTCCAGTCGACTACCTCGAAGTCGATCGACTCCCTCTTGAAGTTTTCGGGTGTGCCGAAGATGACGTCGAGTGTGATCGTTCCCATGGGCGTGACTGCTTGCCCTGGTACTATGCCATGGAAGGTGGTCTCTGATGCCGCCAAGTTTGTCGTTGGCCTGTTTATCCTTCTGAGGGTGTCGGCAAAGATGATGTTGATGCCGCTGCCTCCGTCCATGAACACCTTTTTCAGGGTGTAATCTCCGATCAGAGCTTCGACTACCAGAGCGGCGTGCCCGGGTCGTGGTACTGCAGGCGGGTGATCTGCTCTGGAGAACGTGATTGGTGTCTCTGACCCTCTCAGGTAGTCGGGTACTGCAGGTGGACAGGTGATGGCCTGGAAAACTTGGCGAGTGATGATCTTCTGGGTCCTGTTTGAGGGGCGCCCCTTCTGTATCATGTTGAGTTGTCCGCGTGCCGCTGGATATGCGTCATGGACCACTGGTGGGGCATCTTGCTGCTGCTGTGCTGCTGCTGTGGAAAGGCTCCCGCCGCCTGTGCTGGATTAGCGACTGCGGGTGCGGGTGCTGCCTGGATGGCCAGCTGCGCGCTGGCTGCGCTGCGGGTGCTGGAGTGACTATCTTCTGCATGGCTTCGTATATTTTGCGTGCCTTTCGACAGTCCTTCAACAGGTGGTTGGATCCCCACTTGCCCGTTTCCGGGTTCCTGAACATGTGGTGCCTGCAGGGTTGTTCCAGCTCTTCCGCTGGGCTCAGTGTGCGTTTCTGCCACTCGCGTTTATGGCCTCCGTCGCTGCGGTAGCTGCTGCCGCCGCTTCGGTTGTATTGCCCTGGCTGTATTGGCGACTCTGGTCACCGCCGCTTCGACTGTACTGTACATGGCTGTATTGGCGACTGCTGTCGCGCGCTTCATCCTCACGGGGGGTTTGGAATCCCGCCGCTACTAACTCGATTGAGTCGTTGCCGTTGTAACGCGGCTTCTTCTTGTGGCGTCCTTCTCGCCAGTTGCTTGGTCCGGCTTCGTCCTTCGGGGAGTAGCGTGAACTATCGCGGACCGAGTCCTCTCCGTCTGCCCACTGGTTGGCTATCTTCATGACCTCGATCATGTTCTTCGGCCGGAGCCTACCAAACTCCTCGCGGAGGTCGCGGCGGGAGACGCCGTGCATGAAGGCATCCATCACTCGGTCCTCCGAGGCGGTCTCCATGGTGTTGCGGAGCAGGGTCCAACGCTGGATGTACGACCGGAGCGGCTCGTCTCGTCCTTGCTTGCATGCTTGTAGCTCGACGAAGTCGTCGGTCTCGAGTACGTCCCCAGGAAGCTCTTAACGAAGGCCTCCGCGAACTCGTCCCACGTCCTGAAGGCGTTCTTGGGTTGAGTGTTTAGCCACCCGCGTGCAGAGCCCGTGAGCATCAGCTGGATGTACTGCATGGCCGTAGTCGAAGTACCGCCCTGGCAGCTGCAGGCTATGAGGTAGTCTTCTAGCCAGAGTCTCGGGTCCTGCTTCCCGTCGTACTTGACTGCTTCTGCCGTGAGCTTGAAGCCCTTGGGCATTCTTGTGTCGCGGATGTTGAAGCTGAAGCATGCGGCGCCGCATGGCTCGAAGTCGCCGTCATTGCGGTCGTCAGTATTGGGCGTGCTGACCGTCCGCTGGGTGCGGCTGCGGTCCACCGTCCTCTGTGTGATGACGTTGCGGAGGTCTTCGCCTGGCTGCGGTTGTCGCAGTTGTCTTGCCGCCGGGCCTGCGAGTGCTGTGGGCTCGCGGTCGCGGCGGCCCGATCTTCTCGCACCTTTTCTGTCGGCGCCTTGTTCATCAGAGCTTCTTCGACTGCCTTGATAGACATGATCTGCTGCTTGTGGAGGAGAGCGCGCGAGTCGCCCTCGGGCGGCTGCGTCAGCCGCAGGTATGTTTCGACTGCCATGAGCGCGGCTCCGGGCGTTTTGGGGACGGGTATCCCGTCTGCGTCTTCGCTCATGTATGATGATTCGAGGTTGCGGGTGACTCTAGCGCGGTCGGCCTCCGTCATCAGGGGCACGCGGCTCTGTGGCGCCTTGCTCCTTGTGAGACCTCTGTTGAGGCAGTGAATGAGTAAGCGGCCCTCCTGGCGCTCGACGCGTCAGCCTCCTCCTTGCGTCGGAGTAGCTCGGCCTTCTCTGCGCGGAGTCGTTCGCCTTCCTTCCGTAGCAGGTATGGACCGCCATAAGGTCCTCCCGGGGTGCGTCTGGTGGGGGGTACGTGCCGTCCTCGACGTGCTTCAGGGCTCTGATTGCTATGTCTCGGGTGATGGTGAGTCGCGTCACCTGGTCCGGCATGACCACCTCCAGTGGGTATGCGGGTTCGTCGCCGTTGCCCTGCGTCGGGCCGATCATGAAGACTTGCGCGGGGTATGTCTGGGGAGTGGGCCCGCTGCCACTGCTGCTTCCTTCGTCCGAGCCGTGCTCGGAGCCGAAAATGGACGCAACGTGGTGGGTACCACAGTCGCTGCCGAGGCTCCTTCCCTGGAGTCTCGCGATCTCCGCCGCTGACGCGAGGAGTGATGTCGCCGTCGTCGACGCGGGCGCGATTGGCTTGTTGACGATCTTGTAAGTCGGAGACGCGAGTGGGCGGGTAGAACGACGCGACTTCCGTCGCGCGCGAAGGTGTGGTCGACGTAGTCGAAGTTGACGTAGATCTTGGCCTTGCCAGCGACGCGATCGAGGTAGTCGAAGTAGACTCGATCCGCGCGGTGGTCGTCGAGGTGGTCGATGTAGTCGTAGCCGATGCGATCTCCTTGACGCCGGAGACGCTGATGGCGTGGCCGTGTTGGGCGCGATCTCTGCCGCAGCGGAGGCGGTCGGTGTAGTCGAGGCGGATGCGATCTTCTCAGCAGTCGAAGATGCTGTCGCCGCAGTCGCAGCAGATGCGATCTCCGCAGCAGGTGGGGGCGTGGTTGGGGCAGCCGCGGCAGATGCGGGTGCTACCACCGCGCGCGGTGCGATCGCCGTGGATCTGAGTACTCCACAGCTGTCTACGAAGTAGTGCATGGTACCGAAGGTGAGGCACATACCTACATGCAGATCGGCGTACACCGAGCGGTGGGCCGGCGGGTGGAAGGTGTACTCGAAGGAGCCGAAGCAGATTGGCTCCTTGGTGATGCAGACGTCGGTCTTCAAAGTCGATGGAGCCGGTGCGACCATGGTTCCAGCGCTCGTTCTTTCCCACAGACGGCGCCAATTGACGAGGTGTGGACTCGGCAAATCCCTGGGTTGTGTACCCCGGGTTGATTGAGGGGAGAGAGATGAGCGCTGGTGATCACGACGGCTGACAAGCAAGGCGTTTTACCCAGGTTCAGGCTCCCGGAGGATAACACCCTACTTCCTGCTTGTCTGGTATTGAATGGCGAGTTGTGGCTACAATGGCGAGATGGCAATCTCGCTAGGGTTTGTGTGGCGGCTATGAGCGTACCCTAGACGAAGGACCCTCCTAGCCTTTATATGGTAGGCTAGGTCTCAGGTGAACGGTGCCGATGGCGCTTACAAGCATGATAGGAGTCGCATGACCTATCGTCGACTATCTTGGGCCGCACGTCGTCCTCCTTGGGCCTTCCTTGGGCCCTTGTCATAAGGTTGATAGGCTTGGCGTGCCCCAGGTATCCTCACCGTGGGGTAGTCGAAGAGCAACCCCACGACAACAATAAATGAGGGAGATCAAGATTATAAATAGCACTCACATGGCCGAGTTGGTCGCCGAAGAAAAGGCCGTGGGAAGCAGTCGCTTCTTGGCTCGTGGCAGGTGTCCGCCGCAACGCCGGCGATTCGCTGAACAGCGGCGCGGCGTTCAGATCCAGGGTCGGCTCTTCGGGGGAAAGCCGCGACACCTGCGACGGGTAGCCGGAGGTGCCGTCGAAGAAGGCCGGGACAGACGGCGACCCGACAAACCCGCCGACGGATGCAGGGCTAGAGCTGCTTTGGATCAACATCTCGGCGGCGTTGTCGTTCGGCGACGACGACAGATCAGAGGACTTGTCCTTCGCCTTGACTCGTTGTTGTTGCCGAAACTGGGAAGCGGCGGTCCGGAGCTGGGCCTGGCTCATCGCAGGATTGGCCGCCGACAACGGACGATCCTCTGGCTCCCGCTTCACTGGCTTCTTCTTCGGCTGCGACGACGCCGGCGGCTTGCGTCCCTTTGGTTTCGCGAGGCCGACGGGCTTGGGCGGCATGGTGGCGGAAGGCGAGGAGGTCGCGGCGGCGGCGCGAGGGTTTGGGAAATGGAGGGAAGATTGCGAATTTTGGCGCCGGGGGCGGCAATGTAGAGGAAGGGGAATTGGGCGCGGGGCGTTGTGTGTATGACGGGCGGGCCAGCGCTGTCAGGGCCATGCCCGCGGCAATGTTCGGCACCCCCAATAGGGCTCCAAGTTTGGAGGCCCGATTGGGGGTGCCGGACACAAAATCGCTCGGAGCGAGATTTTAGGGGTGCCGCTGGTGGCTTCGTGTACGGCCCCCCAAAGAGGTTGTTTGCAGGCCCCGGTGGAGACGCTCTAGGGAGACACCCATGACCCATGACATCAATCCTAAGATATGATCCTTACAGTGATGTCGGTACCTGGTATGGGACCTAGGTTGCCTAGCCTAGGTGTTCATCGGAATGCTTCGTCTTGGAGGCTCCACTGACCACTGGGCTCAGGTTGGCAAACAGATAATATTACGGCAGGCAGCAAAGTAATTGTAGCAAGTCGACCCGCAAAATTCCAAATGGGCGCCGATCGATCGCTGACGAGACGATGTCTAGCTAGATGCTTCTCCTAGCTGTTTCTTATGCCCTCAGATCACACCGGTCACCTCGATCGTTGGCGTGCACACAGCTATTGAGCTCTACGACCCAAGCTACTTTTTTTTTTTTTGCGAGGATACCAGAAGATATTACAGGAAGAACATTACAGAAAGAACCCAATAAAGATAAAAATTACACTCCAATCCTTCTGCAACTCAGAGACGCCGGCATGGAGCAGGACGTGCCAGTGGCGCGCCGCCGCCGCGTCTTCCTTCAAGCCTTGGATCAGAAAACGTCCCCTGGCGGACGGGAAGTCGCCGGACCTCGAACTCCGTGGAGCCTCCACCCAACTCCAGCTGCATCTTCGTCTTCCTAGAACATCGCCGGCTTCAGATTCGTCAACCCAGATCCGCCGCCACGCGGAATCCAGGAGGGGGAAGGCACTCCCAGCAGATCTAGAGACCCGAGGGAGCGAAGGGGGCAAGCACATCACCGCGGAACTCCACCGAGCTCCGCCATCGGAGGAAGCACGTACCTGCACCAAAAGCAAAGCCGACGACCCAACCTCCTCCATTGCGCCGCCGGCCGAAGAGCTCACAAACCCTACACTATCTACACCCGTGAAGCGGGGATCCCCCACCCTCCCGCCGCCGGAGCGGCCGACGGAGGACGAGGGATCAGACGGATCGACGGCGAGGTGGTGGATCTGCGGGCAGGGCGAAAAAATCGCCTCTCTCTACTGTAGCGGGAGAGAGGAGACGTCCAGGCTCGTCGTTGTTTACGACCCAAGCTACTTGCATTCCTGTCTCAGAAAGGTTCTCTGTGCGTGTACGCAGGGAGTCATATATTATACGCGCAATCTACGGGTCTGTAGTCTGTCTGTTCGCACGTATAGCTAGCCTCTTTAGCTGCCCTAGCAGCGGCGTCCACCTGTACTGGAATCTACAATCTGAGCCGATCTGCTCCGAGCATCACTATCATTTAACTCTGAAATCTGCTCAGATATCGCCTGCCCTATCATAGGGAAGACTTTGATGTTATTATAGGAAATTATTAACTTTTTTTATTCTTACGTGCTTGTACGTCCTCCGCATGCCTGAGCTTATCTTATCGCCTCTGGGAAGGAAAGAGGGAACGAAGACACATACGCGGGCTGCGTGCATGCAGTATGCAAGCTGCTAGCCACTAGCCCACTATACCTAAGCTAAGTTTTTTTTTAGCGGGAAAAGGAAGCAGAACTTAGTACACCGTTCTTACAGAAAGATCCAGATAAAAGGCAAAATTACAACGAAGTCCAGCTGGATCCCGACGGCGCCGACGCACAGGAGCTGTCGGTGGCGCGCCGCTGCCGCTGCTCCACAACACGCCTTGGATCAGAGCCAGCCCCATGGCAGGCGGGAAGTCGCCGAGCACCGGATCCGCAGATCCTACACCTGGAAACGTCGACGACGCCGCGGAGTACCAAACCATCTTCCTCTTCATCTTCAACGACGACCGGATCCGCCGCCACTCGGGATCCGGAAGGGGCACGACGCGCACGGCAGATCCGAGGATCCACGAGCGCGAGGAAGGCGAGCGCTCCGCCGCGGAGCTCCGAGGAGCACCACCACCAGAGGGGACGAGCGCCGCCACCAAAATCCTCTCCAACGACGCCACCACCTCCATGACGCCGCCGGCAGGACACCTAACAGACCCTACACTATGTACACACCGTGAATCGGGATCCCCCACCCTCCCGCCGCCGGAGCAGCTGCCGGAGGTTGAGGAATCCACCGATTCAATGGCGGCGAGGTGGATCGGTCGGGGGGTTCAAAAATCGCCTCTCTTTTACTCTAGGGGAGAGAGGAGACGTCCAAGGTCGTCTGACTTTGGAATTTCGCCTGCGGTAAACTGCAGAAGCATGGGCGCACCTCTACCTTCTTCTTTGGCCGCTTCGTTAGATTGTAAGCTACTCCAGCTTTCATTTAGGCATCTCCAACGGAGACCCGTAAAAGGAAAAAAAAATGATTTTGTCCGTTTGGGGTGTACCGCACCCCGCATATTTTGTCCCGAACAAGAGAGGAAAAAGTAGCATAGCAACGAAAATAGCAAATAATCATTTTGTGTACATCAAATATTTTTGCAAAGCGATTGACCGAAGGCGCTTTAGATCATCTTCAGCTAATTAGCTAGCATCAGCTGAAATCGGACAGCACAAATCAAGATGCAAATCAGCCAGCGTTGTACCGGCCAAACCAAATCAGAGGAAACGATGGAGCAGAGAGGCTTGATGTCGCCGGCGTGCGTAAGATGCACCGAGCGTCCCTTGCGTCCGCGCTGCCGCATGCGGTTGACGGCGTTCCTGATTGGCCTAGCCGACGAATGCGGACGCGCGCCCAACCCTAGGACAACGCCGGCGATGAGTTGTTAGCGTAAAACCGCGACATTGAAGGTCAAATTGCGAAAAACCGCGACATTGATATGAGATCGCAGAAACCACAACTTTGGTGGCCTTCGCAGGAAAAAATCGCAATAAACACACATTGATCGTTAAACGCGAATTGACACCGAACCTGACGTGTTGGACCCACCCACAGCTGACGTGGCGTAGGGAGCCCCACTTGTCAGGACCAATTTGCATATGTTTGACTAGGTCCCACTAATCAGCCCATGGAGCCAATAACAAAATGTCTAAAAAAAAAGAAGAGGATTTTTTTTTGAATGGATACCGCGCCGCCAACTCCGGTCAGCCGAGACGAATCCCCGCCTGCCTGCACGCGGGGCACGGCCGCACGGGCATACGGCGCGGACCTACGGCGGAGAGAGCACCCGGTGTCGTGGTGCTGTGCTGGCCGCAGGCGGCCCTTCCGCTAGCTCGCCGGCCGCCCTTCCGCTGGCTCGCCGGCCGCTGTCCTCCCGCTCGGGCCTCCGCCCTCCTGCTCGGCTGTTGCCCAGAACGGCACATGGAGTTTTGCCCGCTCGTTTGCCGCCGCGCTCCATTCTACACCTCACTGCGCTTCCGGCCGACGCGCTTGTACGCTCCGTCCTCGACCTCTCTGCGCACCATGGACAAGAGCAGCTCAACGGCACCTACTAGCTTGTTTTGTGATTGATTGACGCTGAATACAACTTAGGTGAGCAGCTAGCCGGCATGGACGTGCACGCGGCAAGGCAAGCATCCGCGCGCCTGCCAGGGTGCTCGAGGACCTCGGCCTGCCGGTGCGGACGCGCTCCGGTCGAGGCGCTCGCTAGGCTCGACGCTCTTCAGACGAAGTAGAGGCTCGACGGCGTACGTCCGCGAGCAGGGAGGCGCGGTGGAGAAGCAGGAGGCAGCGGCGCGCAGGGGCCGCGTCCATGGTGCCTGGAGTAGAGCCGCGCCGACGCCGCGGAGCACGGGGACACGCCGGCATTTGGAGAGCAAGACTTTTTTTTTTTTTCTTTTTTTAGACTTTTTTATTTTTTATTGGCTCACATGGGTTGACAAGCGGTACCCAGTCAAAAATATGCAAATTGGCCCTGCCTCTCCACGCCACGTCAGATGTTGCTTGGTCCCACACGTTAGATTCGGTGTCAATTCGCGTTTAACGCTCTATGTGTGTTTATTGTGAACGAACACCACCAAAGTCGCGGTTTTCTACGATCCCACGTCAATGTTGTGATTTTTCGAAATTTCGCCTTTAATGTCGCAGTTTTATGCTAACAACTCCGCCGGGGACCTCCGCACCACCCCAGCACTGCCTCGCCCTGGATCTGCTGGTCACCTGCTGCAGTCGACCGCTTCGCGCCCGTCCTCTGGAGCCGACTACCAGCGAACCCTCCTCCACCTCGGGCGGCAGTGTCGACCTGGCAACCGACGCCGTGCTCTGATCTGCGATCTCGACAGGAGAGAGACGGGAGGGAGAGGACAGAGACGAGAAAGTGGGGAGAGAGACGAAAAGGTGGGGTGGGTGGCTGTCACATGGGCCAGGTCGGAGATCAAAGCAGACAGAACGGACAACCGGACCATCCACGCTCACCCCAAAGTTGGACCGGATTTGGGCCAGGTTTGATCGATAACAGACAGTCCGACAACAAAATGTTCGTATGCGGTGGCCCGTTGGAGAGGGTCATTTCTCCGTTTGGACAAATACGGACATAGTCTGTCCGTTTGCGAGCTACCGTTGGAGGTGCTATTACTTTCATCAGCCTTCCTGCTATTACAAACCGATTTACTTCAGTATTGGACACGTGTGGACACTCCTGCATCCGTCCCATGTCCTTCCCTAGGCCGAGTGTCTTCAGCTATAATGGTCACTACCTCATTTACTGTGGGCAGTGAAGCTTTTTAAGTGCGCGTCGGTAGGACAAACCCTATAGCATAAACAATAAGTCTGGCCTCCCTCTTCTAGCCACGAGGGATACCACCTCCCTTTGTAGATCGAATCACCGGAATGGATCCGTTACCACCGCCGCAGCATCTCGTCGACCAGGTCGAGAGAGCGTCGGAGCACGGCCAGGCGCCATCGCATGGTGATAAGTCCGGCATGGGCCGGTGTCATTCCGCAGCCGCCTCGGTCACAGATGTCGGATCAGGCGAAGAGGGCACTAGAAGCCGCCTACAGCGACGCCTACGACCCCGAGGAGGAAGCGTAGGCCTAGTTTAATGAAATTAATGGTTGGAAAAATGGTCTTGATGGACAGAATGGGTCACATCGTTGGGTTGAGTGGCCTCGGAAGGATAAATATGGGTCGGGCGCCTATATGTTTGACAATCCAAACGGACAAAATACGGACAGATTTCGTGTATGTGTGGATCATCTCATTGGAGTTTCCCTTGGCAACAACAATTGCTCCAGTTCTCATCTTTTCTTCCAACATAGAAAGAAGGAAGAGAGGAGTGGCATGACATGCATTGTGTACTTATACATATATAGTATTTTTTTCCCCTAAATGGCGCTTAAGCCTATCTAGTTGTGATGTTTCAAATAATTTCAATCGCATATGGCCCTTCCTCTAAAACGCTAAGAATTTAGGCATTATAAAAACCTTAGAAGTTATGAAAATCTCAAGAAACGCCATACACTTGGGTTATCCTATTCCGGAAAATAATTATGCCATTTCGAAATAGCCCTTTGATTTGACGTTAGACTTAGAAATGTTTGCGTTCTCATATACTCATGATAAGCCAAAATTAATGGCGTTTTCTAAAATTTTGAGGACCTCTATGATTTTGAGAACATCTAAACCCATAGCGATTATAAAAAGAGTGGAATCTAGCATAAAACTAGATTAAAAAGCGATATTACATTGTATGTAGCTGTACTGGGACCAGCTGCAATGGATTTCTTCCGTTCCTCGTCTTTGTTTTGCACATCGATCGCTGAATGCGGATGGGCACACATGCTGACATGCACTAGCAAAGCAACAACATGCATGGAAGTATGGAGTGAACATGGAACAGCATGCACCAGCCTAAAGTGAACTCTATGATGTGATATAAGAATGACTCCAACGGGGACGCATCGAGTCCGCGCGCCTTCGGGCCAAAAACACGGCCCAACGGGGCGACGCAAACGGAGCACAGTCCGTATTTTGTCCGCCACGACGCATTGCGTTGGTTCCGGACACTTACGGAGCGCTCCTGCGTCCTCCCGTGTACGCCCTGTCCCGCGTGTCATCGACCCCGACGGCTAGAGCGGCCACCTACACGCAATAAATGTGGGTGGTGGAGCTCTTTAAATGGAGCCGGCCGGGCAAACCCTAGAGCACTCTTCCCCACCACGGCGGCCACCACCTCCGACCACAGATCCGCGCGCCGGAATGTCAGGAGAGCGCGCACGCAGCATCTGCTGGACCAGGCGGCGCGGGCGCGACAGAGGGCGCACACGCCGCATGCCAGACAATATGACCGGGCGCCGCCGCATGTCGCCCGACGAGGAAAGGGCGGTGAAGGCCGCGTATATCGAGTGCATCGACAACGACAAAGAAGAGTATGTGTACGCCGCCGGAGTTGCGGCGGGCACCGCGCCGCCCGAGCCTCCCATTGACGTGGGCGGTTACGCCTGCAGGACCGAGGAGGAGACAATGCGGGAATCCCACATGCATCTCAACGCTCAGAGGGCGGTTGCGTTCATGTCCGCAGCGCGCGCCTGCGCCGACGTGGTGGTGGAGAGCCATCGAGAGCGTACAGCCATCAAGACCACAAAGCGGGCGGTGCGCCGCAAACGGCACCGCGAGGCCGCGGCGGCCGACGCGGCCGACAGGGAGCAGATTTCGACTGATCCAACTGGTGCGGTACCCCCACCGGTGTGACCGCCTATGTGCGGTCCATTTTCCTCTAATGTCGGCGCCACTACGTGTTTCGTAGCTACAAAATGATCAAATAAGAGGAGCCAAACAATCCACGGCTAGCACGGCCGGCCGTGATGAAGGAAGAGCGAGCAAGTCCGTTGCAGAACGAGCATGCTGCGTGAAGTTCCTCTAGGCCGGCCCCCTCTTTGATCTTCCCCTTGCCGGCCGGTGGTTAGTTATTAAGTTTCTTCAAGTTCTAGGTTTAAGTTTAGTTTTAAGTTCAATAATAGGAGAAAGCTCTAGATTTACTAGGCTTTTATGTAATTTTAGTTTCTAAAAATGTAATCCAAAGTATGTGCTTAGTTTCCAAAAATGTTTCAAGAAAAAAAGTTTGGGGAAAAAAGTGGCCGGCGGATTCGATCCGTCGGCCCCATTGGGGGCAGTGGCCGAAAAGGTACAGACATGGGCCGGATGCGCGTCCTTTTGGCGATGCAAACAGATCAAACGCAGACCAAACGCGCGTCCGTATGCGTCATCCCGTTGAAGTCATCGTACGTCTCGTTCGGATGTATGATCAAAATGCAAACAAGAGCGGTAGCTCCCCTGTTAAAGCGCGAATTAACCAGTATGCTTGCCAACTTGGAGCGTTGGCGTGTTGCAGTTTAGCGCACATTGTTAAGGAACTTCGTTGGTAAGAAATGTTTTGTTCGTATTCCCTATTAGCTTTTGTTGAAGGCAAATTTTAGAAAATTTGGACAAGTACTATCACATAAATATTACTATTAGAAACCATCGCAAAAGATACTCATTTTGTGTACTTGTACGTTTTTTAATACATGGTTAAATTTTACAAAATTTTAGTTTGCCAAACATAATATAGGGGCAATATGAAGGTGCGGGACAAGCAAACAACAGTTGAAAGATAGCTGACAAATTTTGGATTCAGACCCAAGAGGTGGCAAAATCGATGCGAATGTGAGAGCTGCAAAATCCTCTGTGTATCCGTACATATACACCGGGAGACCAACTCGGTGGTCGGCAGGAAAAGTATGACGGGCGGAATTTGAGGAATTCAAAGTAACCACCGGGGGAGAGGAGAGCACGCGGCGTGTTGTGTGCACAGAGGATCTCTGTCCTGTACTGCTTCTGCTCCTGGCTCTTTTGTTGGCGAGCGGGGTGATGGGATAGTGTGAGGTCAAATCACCGAAAAGTACTGGAGAAAGCCTTCCCTTCTTTATAACTGCTGCATGCATGCATGCCCTGCACCCTCCAGTCCTCCACCACCTTCTCTTCTCTCTCACTCGTGCAACAGCCATTTTTCGGAGGTTATTTACCGTCCTTTCAATGCATGCCACACGCACGTACCGTAGACGTATAGTGCAGAATGTTTAGCGCTACGTTACATATTTTTAATGATAAAATTTGGATGAACCATGGTGGCTTAGTCACAATGTGATAATCCACGACAAGTAAAGCCGTACTCCGGTTGTGGCCGGAGTCGTTGATGACGGCGCCTACGGGCGTCGCTACCTCGTTGGAGGCATCGATGTAGCTGTTCCAACCTTGCTTTCCCGACATGCTCCGGGGGAAACCCTTGATCTACTCTTTTAGATCGGACGATGGCGGCGCTATCCGGCGTCGTGTTCCCTCTTGGGGGCATCGTCTTGGAGATGGATTCGGTCAGAGGGACCTGTGGCTTGTTGGTTGTGTGTTGTAAACCAAAAGGCGTCGCGCGTCGCGTGTATGGTTTTTGGGTCCGGTTTTCCTTATAAACTGGACCAACCTTCTAATGTTCATTGAATTTAGCAGTGATCCTGCTAACGTTCAAAAAAAGATAATCGACGACAAGTGTGGAGACCAAAACATTATTGTCATCGACGGTTGGCGAAGGCGCTCTGATCTAGTCGCTATCGGGAGCACAATCGTCGAATCCACCGGTCGCCTCTAGCGCTGGTGTGGAGTTACCTGTCGATGGTGAAACGACGATGTCCCAAAATGGAGAGGGGCAAAGGCTGAACGACCAGAGCTACTCCGATGGTGGAAAGAAGTGGAAGAAACACCACACATCCAAGGACCGACCTCCTCTGGGCTCTGGCTTGGGGCGTCGTCCCGACAACAAGGGCAGAAGCGTCGTGGCGGTGGAGAGGGACGAAGATGTTGGGAATCAGGAGGGGGAGGGGGAGCTGACATGCGGGCCATGAAAGGATTGCCGAGAGAGAAGAAAACCCCTTCTCATGCAAAAGCAAAGCACACACGCGTGTAATACGTATTACGTACGTAGACGTATACTGGAGAGGCATATACAGTGGACGTTGCAAACCCTACAAAGCACCGGGGTGTCGACTACCAGCTTGCCCATCATCTTTTGCTTTCCCGTCTGCTTCCTTGGTCGGGCGATTCGATCCGATCCAACGGGACGAGGGTGTAGGACTAACGGAAACGGGCTGTTGATGCATGAGCGCGTGAAAGCACCCAGCATCCGTCCGCTTCCTTTGGCTTTCTTTTTCACTTGGTTCCCTCCCCTCAGCGTGGCTCCTCTGCACTGTGCTAGTAGATCGATCGATCCATCGTCTTCGTCTCCGGCCTACCCTATCCTGCGCACGCACTGTGCTCCTGCCGCTGCCGGCCGCAGCCTCTCTAGGGAACGGCGACCGCGGGCGCTCGCACTGCTCGGCTACAAGCATGTCTGTTCCATGATCGATCCGCTGCGGGTCGTCTGTAGAGAACGTTTCACAATGGGTAAACTCGTGTTGGACCCGGGAGTAAAAGAGAGCGCGCCTACGCGGCTGCTTGCTGTAGTAGTGCACATGCTCGTAAACTGTTAAAACATGCCCTCTGTTCGGTGAAATACTACAATGCATAAAGTTCCCACCATCAACTTTGACCAAGGCCAACGATATCCCTGTCGACACGTATACTCCATATGCATTTGACCCATACTTTTGTAACAGTGTTTTGTAGAGTATCATTTCTCCATTCATTTTGTGATTACAAGCAAGCACATTTGGCGAACACTGCTCATGTGCTCCAATACATATCAGACAATTGCACACCAGCAATATGGTCTATTGGCATACGGTTGTCAGTAAACTGGGTGCGCGACGGGTTGCGATGTCGAAAACAAAGTTTACGAATCATCTGCACGATGGAGGTGTGCTATACATACAAATCGGTTGTGGCGCTTAAGGAAATTCCGTGCGGTTTTCTAGTAATGGATCGTATGAATTTCCGAAAGATCACACACACTCTTTTTTGTCTTTCGTCGCACATATTTTGGAGTTTAATCTAACATTGCTAAATTACTGAATCGTCTGTGCTGGATGAATTATCTCACAAGTTTAATCACATCCACATGTGTGTGATGTGTCCCTGACTCCCTGGTGAAATGGAACCTGGGGTTGCAGAACAATGCTAGCATTTGTAGGCCCGCAAAACATATATAATTCAACATTTCATACAAAACTAGTACGTAGCAAATCTCAATAATATTTCATGAACATTTTATACACCACGTATCTACATATATTGCGTAGTGGTTTAGATTGCTAGCTATATAAATGAGAAAGATACAGAAAGAGATAATTTAGTGGTTTTTCGTTATGTTGTTATCTCCGTGATAGGTTGCTCCAAATGATATAGCTACCACTGTAAACCCAAAACTATCGCAGTGACCCTTGTAGTTCCTTACTTAGAACCTTTGGTTAACTCTTTTCTACACCATCATGATTTTTTTTAACACTGTACAAGACAGTCTTAACTAAGAAAAATGTCTAATGGAGTGCACCAAAACATTCCAAAGAGAGAAATGGGTTGGAAGTGGTAGCCCCTCCATTGCACTGTGTTTTACATCTTCACATATAAATAATAAACTGAATTAGTTATATGGTTAAAGCAATTACATCAATTATGTGGTATCAACATAGATACTTACCCTTTCATTAGCACGGAAGAGGCATGCATGCAAGAAGAGACACTTAAGCCCTAAGAGATGCATGATATAAATCCTCATGACGACCGTCGTACAAAAGAGAAAAACTTGAGTCTCTCGTTTCAACATGAGTTGCAACCCGATAACTCCCAGATGCCTCTAGTTGATTTCCTATTGCACAAATAATTAATGCCTCTATGATCACCATGCCGGGCAATATGCACATTTGTGAACCAAAGTGAACTAGGGTTATGTATATTGATGTGAAGATTTTTTTTTGTGTGCATCATATGAATGTGATGATACGGATGTTGGATGTGTATCTTTCAAATGTGGCGTGTTATATGTTTTCTTTGAAAGTTTCTTTTAAATACTGTGAGGAACATACATGATTGAACGTATGTGTTACCTGGCCTCGGCTCTATGTTTGCACATTGTGGCACCAACAATACGATTCCGATAACATAATCCATTTTTGTTGCCGAAAATTTTACTTATGCTCGTGAAATGGCTCTACTACATCCATACTCTCTCGAAACAGGTTTTCGCCCCGCTTTATAAATAAAGCAACATGCCAAGCAAGTCCACACACAGTTACAAACATAAGAGCGGAAAGGCCACTTGCTGGGGGCGCAGCACAAGTAAGCCCACACGAAATAAGCAAGAAAGAAATGGTGGGGGTGGGGGTGGGGACGGTGTGAGAGATACATCAAGATAGACAGAAGAGAGCGAAAATGCAACGGCCCTGGCGCTGGCTCGGCAAAGGTCGTTATCTCCTTGGGTGATCTCGATGTGACAAAGAAACTCAGGTCCGGGTTCCCACTCAAGCTCGCTTTGGCAGATTGTCTCTAGCGGTGGCCTGTGGCCATGTGCATGGCCAACGCCGACGTGCATGCGCCAATGCACAGGAGCCAGCCAGTCGCGCAGCTGATCGATCAATCGGGCAGACCATTCAGGTCGCGCAAGCGCAAGGTGCATGCCCTACCGTACCCTGGTCAGGCCGGGACCATATGCCATCTATCTAGGCAAGGATCTTTCTTGGCATTGGACCCGGCGCGTGTCGCGTACAAACACATGCATGTGTGTCACAAGATATTTCGGTCCTTCATCGAGTGGTTTCTAACTTGTAGGCTGTAGCCTTCAAATAGTACGTGCTCAAACATCTTCTTCACACAACTGGCTACATGATATTGAACATTACTCTGAGACAAACCTTTCCCCTCGCGTCGCCCCCCCAGGCGACGCCAGGGGCGACCTCTCCCGCCGCCGCTAGCTCTCCCCGCAGCCGCCAACCCTGCCGCTGCCGTCGCCGGCCTCGGCCGCGGCGGTGGCGGCACCCCTCCACTGCCAAAAGGGCGGTCGGAGGGGAGGTTCTCTCTGCTCAGGTTGGAGGGGCCGCCCCGTGGGGGCGACGGCGGTCAGGGAGGAGGACGCCGGGCCGGCGGGCCCGGGCGGAGGCGACGGAGGTGCGGCGGGGGTTCGCGCAGGCGGCGGGCGGCGGTGCAACGATGCTGCTCGGGAGGCGACGGAGGTGTGGCAGGGGTGCAGGAGCTTCAGATGGGCTTGGCGGGCCCGATCTGGGCCCGCCGGGCCGAGCTCGGAGGCGCGCTGCTCGGGAGAGGCAGTGGTGGTGGCGGAGGCATGGGCAGCGGCGTGGACGGAGGAGGCTCTCGTGCCGACGTGCTCCGGTGCCCGGGAGGCGTGGAAGCCGGGGCGGCGGCCCCGGAATGAAGACATCTGCGGTGCGGCATGGAGGCCGCGGCCATGGGCGTCGTGGCCGACATGGCCGGTGGTCGAGCTCGGTGGGCGGCAGTAGGGCAGCACTCTAGTAGCGTTGCTCCCTTAGCTTTACGGTCGGGACGACCTCCGGGCGAAAGCCTTGTTTCGACTTGGTCGGAGCCGGCGACGGCGGCGCTTTTTGGCGTCGTTTTCCCTCTTGGGGGCGTCGTTGTGGAGTGCTCGTTCCCGCCCGACGTGGGTGGTGTTAAGAGTTCCGGGTGAAAGCCTAAGCTCCACGGGAGCGGGCGGCGACGACGGATGCGTCGTTTCCTTGTTGGAGGCGCCGCCTTGGAAGCTCTTACCCCTCACGGTGTGATGGGCTCGCAGTGCTCGGTGAGGACAGTTCTGTTGCCAGGGAGGCGGATGACCGGGGCGGCGGCCCCGGACGGTGGCGGTACGTCGAGACGGCGGTCTCGGGTTCCCTCGCTACGACGGCTCTATGAGGCAGAGCCGTTGTCTAGCGGGGGACTGGGTGGCGACCTGGATGAAGACTGCGTGGGCAGAGGGTTCGTCGACCTGACTAGATCACCATCGGGCAACGCGAAGGTTGATCTGGTTGCTATACCAGGGCGGCGGCCCCGGAACATGGTGGTTTTGGTGGCAACTTGGATGAAAACTGCGTGGGCAGTGGGTTCGTCGACCATGACTGGATCGCTTCCGGGCAATGCGGAGGTTGATCTGGTTGTTACGCCGGAGCGGCGGCTCCGGAGCGGGTGGTGTGTGTTTGTGGCGTTTGTCCGGCCTGTGTCGTGTGGGCGACGGGTCGCTTCGTTTGTGTGTTCTTTTGTACAGCTTGTATGGTTTTTGGACCCGGTTTTCCTTATAAACTGGGTCAATTCTTTCTATCTAATCGAGCGGTGGTACGACCACCTTGTCCTCAAAAAACATTACTCTTGTTAGGATGGAAGCGTTTGCCATGATTTGATCGTTTTGGCTATGCAGAACTTACAAGATTTTTAATGGCAAGACTATTTCTCTTCTGCAGGTTATCTACCGGTGTACTAATATACTCCGTTCATGGTCGTATATAGAACGCTTGGAGAGTCGAGACATGTTTATCCAGGTGTCTATGTAGTTTGCGAGCACAGTGAGAGATATATTTATCCCCACATGGATTGCAACGTTATTTTTGAACTAGTCAAACGCGCCCGTGATTGCTACGGTCCACTAATATTTTTCTTGCCAGACATATAAATATAGTACACATAATATTTAATATTCACATGTATACAAAGAGATAAACACATAGTTGGAATTTGGATTAGCTTTCTCCTTGCTGCAAAATAATATTCATATGGTTGGATGAGGTGGGAGGAGATATAAGAAGACAAGGGGTTATTTGCAATTTTGCCAAGATTGCTTCCTGTCCGTTAGATAAATCGAACGATCGTGGATGAAAGATGGTAGGCACACCATCATCACCAACTGTGGTTTTTATAGATTAGAGATGTACCATATTCTTGATTCATATTCTACGCTTTATATTTTTAATTTTTCTATATTCGTTTGATTTACACCAGGTGTAAGCTCTTGCATAGTTTTGTGTAATAAATCGCTCGTAGTCGAAAAAGGCATGAAAATACATGTCGGGTCTCCGTTCACGAACATATACCGGCCGTGAGTCGCAGTAACACGATCGTACGGTACGGGATACAGTTCTACAGAGTACAAGGCTAGCTAGACTTGTATTGGCAAAGGCATCTTTGTCCCGAACGGCCGGGCCGGCTTCATTTAAACCTCGGTTCCTCCCTGCCCGGAAAAATCAAGGCAGACCAAAGACGGCCAGGCTTTGCTTCGCGAAAACGCTCCACACTTTGCAAAGTTTCAGAGCATCTCTAACCGTGTCCCCAAAATCGGCCCTCAATCATTCATCGATAATTCACTTAGAGCATCTCCAAGCAGGGCGCAGATTCGCTGACTTTGCGGTTTTCGCGAAGCAAAGCCTGGCCGAATCTCAACCCCGAAGCCTCCCCAAGCCGATTAATTTTCGTCCGGTCGCATCCGGACGCGTCCGGGCGCGTCCGCTCACCCCAAACTCACCACATGGGGACATCTGGGCGTGTCCGCATGCCCAGTTTGGACCACATTTTTCCTTTCTTTTCATTTCTTTTGTCCTTTATTTAATCTTCTCTCTCCTTCTCCACCAATTATATGCAAGTGGACCACACTTTGGGGAGACATTTGGAGGCAATGATTGTAGAAGGCCAACTTTTAGGGATGTCCGTCCGGACGTTTAGGGGCTGGATATGGGGACTCGCTTGGAGATGCTCTTACATAGTTTATACTTCAAAATAATCCGGGCAGGACATCTACGGCGGTGGAGCTTCACTCCGGCGCCTTCCCCTTCTCGTCTGCGCCTGGGCGGCGGACGCGGTCGAAGACGGCGTAGAGGTCGCCGCCGCCGCTGGAGCCGGAGTTGTCTCCGCTCCTTGACCGCGCCGCCATGAGGCGGACAATGCGCGCCTGCTCGGAGGCGTGGCGCGCCGCCGCGCTGTTCGCCTCCGCGGATATGTGTATTTGATTTCACTCATATTTTGAGAAACGCACGCGTTATGTGGGAGCTCATACTATATTGATCTTCTAAGATTTTTCGCCCATTTTGGAAATGGATGCCAATGGGGGAGAAATTTTAGAGGGTTTAAAGGAAATTTTGGTGTTATGCTTTTGTTTTGGTCATAAGCATTTACCTTTCATGCTCATGCATCCATGCTTGTTGCTTTGTATGGTTGATTAATTCATTATATAAACCCTTATAAAAGAGATTGTCATCAATTACCAAAATGGGGGAGATTGAAAGGGCATGGCGCCCCCATGTGTGGTTTTGGTAATTAATGACAATCCCTATGGACTAATGGTTGCATCGAGTTGTACTTGTAGGGTTTGTTCATAGACCATGCTTGAACTCCATATGTTGGATTCAAGGTTATTGATGTTATGAATATATTGATATAATGAAGTTTTGGGCATCAAGATCATCGAGGTTATGGATATATACTTGATATGATCAAGAAGAAGAGTATGTGATGACCAAGTTGTTATTCGAGAAGTTATCCGATGATTGGTCATGTGTAAGTTGAGCATATTGCAAGTATGTCTTGAAGAAAAGGATTATGTGACATTCATGGTTATCTTCAAGACATCATCTATTGAAAAGAGAAGAAAAGATACAAGGTTGATCAAGATTGATCAATACACAAAGCTCCAATATGTACCAAGTGGGATAATGTATCTCTTGGTATGGTAAGAAATTATCCATATAGCTTTGTCAACTAACCCATTACTTGTGTGTGGCATTTTCTATGTGTGGTTAGGTATCTTTATTTGGGTGTGCATCAAATGAAGATTTCATATAGCCCATGGGGATGACATCAAGTGGTGATCGTCATCAACCTTGAGATGTGCAAATTCAAGAGAAGTATCTCAAAGATATCATATGCTTGAAGCTTGCCACCCATTTGGAGATAATGGTCATGTGAAGATTTGTCGATAAGAGGCTCTCCCATAGTGGTGTATGGGGGAGAAATATGTAGATCTTCACCAAGCGAAGCGCAATCCAGAAAGGTGGTCCACTTGAAGAGATCAAGATCGTCATCATCTAGCTCAAGTGGAATGCGCAAGGCAAAGGTATGATAGGGTTTCTATTTTACCGGTCTCATGGTTCTAGTTGGGAGACCGGGTTATAGGATAGATACCGTACTATCAAGAGGGGCTCTCGATTGAGTTTTAGCGTATCAGTTGGAGAGAGCTCAAACCTTTGCATACTTGGCATATCATCTTTCTTGGTTCTTATTTGGTTTTCATCCATGTGAGAATTTAGAGCTTGTGTCATCTCTATACCAAGCTCTAGTTCATCAAAAACGGATTTCATGAATATCTTATTGCGTTTTTGATATTGGAGGTTTTACCGGTTTGTCTTTTATAAGAGAGGTCAAACTCTTCTCTTGTGGATTTCTCCTCACATGATGGACTATGATTTTTTCTTGCATCATCTTGTCGTGCGCGTTGTGGTGATTCCAACGAGCCCAAGAACATCGAAATCGGAGTTCGGATGAAAAAGATATTGCAGTTTTCGTTTTGCTGTTTCTGTCAGTTTTCAGACTATCGGATAATCCGATTCAAAATGAATCGGAATATCCGACCCGGATTTCTGCTGGTCGCGAAAACTGCTATTTTGCAGCTCTCAGATGCATTTCGGATTATCCGATTCAAGTGTGGGTCGGATTATCCGACCCGTGCTTTTTCTGGCCAAACGGGCAGATTTCTCCCCGCCTATTTAAGGGGTCTTCTTCTCCAAAGAGACCCCAACTCTTGAGCACGGTTTTGACCTCCATTGTTGATCTTTTGAAGCTTTGCTTTCTCTCTATTCCTCCATGATTCTTTCCTCCAATTAGAAGAAAAAGAGAGAGGAGATCTAGATCTACCATTCCACCAATCAATCTCTCCTCTAAGTGAGGGGAAGCTTTTGGATCTAGATCTTGGAAGAATTTGGTGTTCTTCTTTGTTCTTCCTCTCTTCTCCCCAATAGCATTAGTTGCTTTGGTGGGATTTGAGAGTGAAGGATTTTGAACACTTCTTGTGTTCTTGCCCATTGCATCGGTTGCATCGGTTTGAGTTCTCCACGGTGATACGTGGAAATCGAAGTTGAGAAGCTTGTTACTCTTGGGTACTTGGGGTGCCCTAGAGCTTGTCCTCTTGGGTACTTGGAGTGCCCTAGATGGTCCTAGTTGATCTCGGAGTTTTGGTGGCTCGCGGGATTGTTGGGAGCCTCCAATTAAGTTGTGGAGACGCGCCCCAACCTTGTGATTCTTGTGGCTTTGGGAGCCGCGGGAATTCGGTGAGAGCCTCCAATTAAGTTGTGGAGTATGCCTCATCCTTATACGGGTTCGGTGAGCACCCTTAAGTGTCCCATAGTGGTTCGTGGCACTCCGCATTGGTGGAGGCACGAAGGAGATTACGGTGTGCCATTTGACGGCTATTCGGGGATCACTTTGTGACTCCGCACCGCTCCAACGGAGACGTAGCTTCCATTGGGAAGTGAACTTCGGGATAAATCATCGTCTCCAAGTGCCTCGGTATTTCTATACTCGAGCTTCTTACTTATGCTATTTACTTTGTGATAGCCATCGAGCTTGAAGTAATATATCTTGCTATCATATATTTGCTTATATTGTTTAACATAAGTTGTTGGTGCACATAGGTAAACCTAGCTTGCTTAGGTTTCGTGCTTGATAAATTAAACGCTAGTTTTATTCCGCATTTATTCAAGCCTAAACCATAAAGAATTTTAAATCGCCTATTCACCCCCCCCCCCTCTAGGCGACATCCGTGTCCTTTCAAGGAGAAGAAGTGGGGAGCGGAGAGGCAGAGGCACCGGTATTAAACACCACGGTAGGCAGTGGACACGCGGCGGAGGGCGCCTGGGATTCCGCGTCGGCAACCCGCACAAAAATTTATTTACATGCTTGTGTTCATAGTCCTTGCATATCATGTACAAATAGCTTGATTAATCCTCGTGATGATATGCTCTATACATCTTGTTGCCAAAATAAAAATGCTTCGATTTCCTCTAGTATTTGTTTGGCTAACCATGTAGAGGAAAACGAACACTCAATGGAACAAGACATGGACTTAAATGGTGCTTCAAGCAATTCTTCATCGTCATCATCATTTACTCACTTTTTCCTTATGGCTAAAGCTTCCGAGGTATCTCCTACCTTGGATTCCAATATATCCCATGAAGATAGTGATGATGATTGTGATGATAGTATGTCTTCCTTAAATAGGAAAGGTCAAGTTGTCTTTCATGCTCTAAGTAAAAATAAGAATGCTTGTTCTAACTTTATAGAAATCTTGACTATTGCTATCGAGAGCAAGAAACTTATTGATGAGCATGAAGACACGATTGAGAAAATGCAAAGCCGCGAATATAAATATGAGGATGAGATCGCCGAACTCAAGGAAGCTCTTGAAGAAGAAGAAAGCACTAAGGAGTCTCCTGAGGAGACATTTGCTCTTGAATTTTCTAGATTAAAGGGATCCCATGATAGAGCCCTTGAGTTGGTTAATGATTTCAAAATAACAAATAGTAAGCTTTTAGATGCACATGCCAAACTCCTTGAGGATTTTGAGCACCTAGATACACTAGTACAGAACGACACATCGGAAACGGGCCAAAAACCCCTTCGGCAATGGAGAAAGGGTCCGTGTCCCCGCCTCTGTCACTGATGTGAAGGTCTTCATCGGTAACGGAGGCCAAAAACCGTTTCCGATGAGGTCTCCATTTGGCAACGGTTGTGCGCAGACCTCCGTTTCCTTAGTTTTCCTTCATCAGATACGGAGTTTGCCATCCACCCGTTTGCACTGAGCATTTCTCATATTTCGGTTATATGCCATAATACATGAAAGGCTGATTGCACAATGCAATAAAACGTTATTCAATTCATAACATAGAACAAATGCCATCATTACATTGGTATACAATAATATCACTGTTTTTACAATTTGACTACAATCATATCCATCACACATTGGCATAATGTAATATCACCTATTACACTTTGACTACAATCATGAACTCTAAACCTATAAGCAACTAACCTAACAAGATGGAAGGCTGGCTTAATTAAGCCAGCCTTCCATCTTTGATTTGGAGCTCACCTTCTATGAGCTCTCGGTCGTCGCAGTACCCACTCCAAGACCAGTATCCACGAAATTTCCTTGCCTTAAGTTTTCTGGTTCTCGGAATGATAGATTGGTACTTTTATGCAGTGTTGCCGAAATAAACTCCTGCGTGAAAGAAAAAAAACTATTAGCGAAATGTACAAAATACATCTGGATATTAAAAAAATCGGTGGCTATTTTCCTGCAACTGCTTTGTTCGGTTGCCATTTTCGAGAAACTGCTAAGATCAACGGCAAATATCCAGGAACTGCTCTGTTTGGTGGCAGACAGTTCGCATTCCTTCCTTCTCTTCTTCCTCGTTCCACCCCAATCCCCCACCCGCCATGGACGACCGCAACAGAATAACAGAGACAACTACCGTCCATACCCACGGCACCGTTCTGGAGGTGGTGTACACGAACGAGGAGCATACCGTGGAGCGGATCCTCAACAAGTATGAGGAATGGCTAGCAGAGGAGAAGCATCGGTTCATCGGCCTTGACATCGAGTACACCCGTGATCGTCGGTGCATGGCTGTCCTGCAACTCGCCATGCGCCAGCATGTCCTCGTGTTCCACTGGTGCAAGTTCAAGAAGAATTGTCCAGAGTTGGGCAAATTCTTTGAACGCAAGAATATCACCTTCGCAAGCGTGGACATCACCAACGACAGCAAGGTGCTTTCTTCTGCCGGCTTCCACATTCCACCGGAGTACTACGTGGACATCCAACTCGTATACAAAATCAAGGGTGGAGACGAGAGGGACGGAATGGGTGATCTAGCGGCAGACCTCATCGACAAATTATACGCCAACATGAAGAAGGAGTTCCCATCCAACCAGCACGGTTTTTGGGAGCGGATGCCGCTGCACAAAGTTAACCTCGACTACGCAGCAATAGATGGGTACGTGACCTACGAGTTGTATCGCAAGATCCTAACCTTGAAGGACAGGCTACGTCCAACATGGCAGGAAATGCTCTGCCCTAGGTGCAAGAATGCCCTAGGTGAATTGCAATAGGCTTTGGATGTGGGTGTTTAACTAGTTTGTATAGTTGGTGCTTTAACAATAAGTGTTTGTAATTATCAGAACATGTATGTGTGAATTTGCACTAGGAATTTGTTTATGTGATGAAATGCTCATACGTAAAACCTAGTTCATCGGCATCACAGCCGGTCACAGAAAGATTTATACCTTTCACCCGGAGGGAGATCGAGGAGGTGCAGGCCTCTGCCAGATGCGCTGAGATGCTACCAGCGCGCTGCGACGCAATCACCTCCTCCTCCTTTTCCTTCGTCGACATCCACCTCCTCCTCCTTCTCCAGATCAGACACCACCTACAGATCCTCCACCACCTCTAGATCGGCCACTTCCTCCTCCAGATCGGCCACTTCCTCCTCCAGATGGGTTTCGGTTTGCTCTGTTAGTTAGCTCTGTTCAGCTATGTATTTGCTCTGTTAGAGTATTTATTTAGCTTGGTTTACTCTGTTTTGTAGCTCTGTTTAGCTATGTATTTGTTCTGTTAGCTACTTAATTATTTAGATTGGTTTGCTCTGTTAGTTAGCTCTGTTCAGCTATGTATTTGCTCTGTTAGAGTATTTATTTAGCTTGGTTTGCACTGTTTTGTAGCTCTGTTTAGCTATGTATTTGCTCTGTTAGCTACTTAATTATTTAGATCGGTTTGCTCTGTTAGTTAGCTCTGTTCAGCTATGTATTTGCTTTGTTAGAGTATTTATTTAGCTTGGTTTGCTCTGTTTTGTAGCTCTGTTCAGCTATGTATTTGCTCTGTTAGAGTATTTATTTAGCTTGGTTTGCTCTGTTTTGTAGCTCTGTTTAGCTATGTATTTGCTCTGTTAGCTACTTAATTATTTAGATCGGTTTGCTCTGTTAGTTAGCTCTGTTCAGCTATGTATTTGCTCTGTTACTTATTTAGCTCCGTTTACTTTGTTAGCTGCTTATCCCACTACATTTTGCTTTGTTTACTGCTTATTGTCTCTGTTTATTTGCTTTGTTTGCTGTTTTTAACAAAGAATATTCGTTGTGTCAAGAGCTTGGTGGATGCTTGGTGACGATGCTGCTGTCGTGAAGACCTAGGAGCGGGGCTCCATACACGGTGCCGTCACCAGGAGCAGTACATTTTGCGCAGCAGGATGAAGACAGTAGATTTTCATCCGGCGGCCGTGAAGACATAGGAGCATAGCTCCAGCCACGCGCACTGATGAACTTTTGTATAGCAGGGCGTACAGGAATACGGTGACGACCGGGCGGCCGTCTAGTCGCATGGAGCAGGGCTCCATCGACGGCACAACCCGTCACCGTGTTTTTCTGTTTTCCTGTAACCCTTATCAGAAACGGTGATTAGCAAAACTCCGTGTCTAATGTTAAAGATATCAGAAACGGTTTATCACCTCCGTTGCCATTGAGCTCTTCACATCAGTGACAGGGTCAGGGACACGGACCCTTTCTCCGTTGCCGATGAGATTTTTGGCCCGTTTCCGATGTGTCGTTCTGTACTAGTGGCCCCTAATGGCTCCACGTGCGACGTTGACGCGCGGTGGTGTGTCGGTCTCAACGTACGTGGTATAATAACAGGAAGAGTATATAGAGGTGATGATCAGAGCCAAAATTGTGTTGTCAGTCTCTTTGAACAAGCTTCTAAAAGCAAATACTTTATCCAATCTTGAGTAAGTGTATTTATATGGTACTTTATATGATTTCTTTCTTCCATATGCCTAAAGGGGTCTTAAAACGATTGGATTATTTTCGATCAAGATTCTTTTGGCAAGGGATTGTGAGAAGAAAAAATATCGACTGACTAAATGGAGTGTGGTTTGCTGTCCAAAAGACCAAGGAGGGCTCGGAGTTCATGACCTTGAGGTCAAGAATAGAGGGCTCCTAGGTAAATGCTATTTAAACTTCTTTCTGAAGATGGAATTTGGCAAACTCTCCTTAGGAGAAAGTATGTTGGAGATAAAGCTGTGTCCCAGGTTTTTTGGAAACCCGGCGATTCTCACTTCTGGGTTGGCCTCATGGCTACAAAGAAGTTCTTCTTTCCACATGGATCTTTTCTAATAAGGGATGGATCGGAAATTCGCTTCTGGGAGGATAGTTGGCTTGGCCAGACTACCCTCAAAGAACAATATCCGGCTCTATATTCTATTGTTTGAAACAAAAGCGACATGCTCGCGAAGGTTTTGGGTACTTTCCCACCAGATGTTTCGTTCAGAAGGAGTTTACTTGTAACACAACTTGCATCTTGGAATGCATTGTTAATCCGATTGGAGTCTATCCAATTGTCGGAAGGTCCAGATAAATTTAAATGGAATTTGACAAAGAATGCCAAATTCTCGGTTGATTCTATATATAGAGCTCTAATTCTGCCCGATATTCAGTCGATAGTTCATATAACAACAAACTTTGGAAGATGAAGATCCCGCTAAAAACGAAAGTGTTTGCGTGTACTTACGTCGTGGAGTGATTCTTACCAAAATAACCTTGCCAAACACAACTCGCATGGAAATAAAAAGTGTGTTTTCTGCCCTCACGACGAGACTATTACACACATGTTCTTTCAGTGCGAGTTTGCTAGGTCTATATGGTCAGCCATCCAGATAGGTTCTACCTTACACCCACCAACCTCTGTTGCTAACATTTTTGGCAACTGGTTGAATGGTGTGGATCCCAGGTTCAAACTATTTAGTAGGGTGGGCGCGATTGCTATCATTTGGTCGCTATGGCTATGTATAAATGACAAGGTTTTTAATGATAAAAATGTTTCTCTTATGCAGGCCATTTACCGGTGCATGGCAACGCTTCGAGCTTGGTCATCGCTGCAGTGTGTGGAGCACCGGGACTTATTTATTTCTGGAGGTGGCGTCGAGACTGGAGGCCGCGGTCAGGGAGTTACTTTCCAGGCATGGGTGGCAACATAGACTCCGGATAGACGTACCAGCTCCTTAGGCGGATCTACAATTTCTCATTATGATATGTAATTCGCCTTTTACTTTTTGGTTACCGACTTGTACGATGGTGAACTGGTGGCTGTGTGCATCTTTGCTATGCAGAGGCCGAGTGTAATGCTTAAACCTTTTGAGTAATAAAAGCCTTTATCTAAAAAAATTCTACCTTTGAATGCGTGACGGCGCTAGTTAGAGGATGGGAAAACATAGGCCGGAAGTTGATGAAACTTCCACAGCAACTTCGCGAGCTAGGGGAACGGACCACGAGCCAGCGAGCCAGCGACGAAAGGAACATGGCGCTGGCGCGCACGGCAGCAGCAGCTCCTTCCTCCCATGCAGGTCTACAACCAGCTTGGCCTCCATTGTTGCCCTGTTTTTTTGTCTTTGTAGCCACATCGAGGCCACACTCACGAGCTGACTGTTGGTGTACGCGGCAAGTGGGGAGGACACAATACAGGAAGAAGGATAACGTAAGTTCATCGTCTTGCTCAATAGCCTGTGGAGAAGCGGCCTCTCCCGCGAGCCTCAGCTCGACTTGTCCCTGCTCGTCCCGGCGGGAGGCGAGCGTGGCGGAGCTTGCAGGGGTCGCACCGGTTTATTTGGAGTATTTGTAAGAAGGAAAAAATAAGTCTAAAAAGGACCTTGCAATTGGAAGAAACCAAATTTCTAGGGGATACGTGTAAAAGCCACTCCGCCACGTCAGCGACTTAACGTTCGTATTGACAGAGCGACCAACGTGTCGATAATCTTTAACTTGGTGACCACGTTTTGAGATTTTTAACTTGGTGACCAATGCCTACATTTTGTGCAGCTTGGTGAACTCTGGTGCGTTTCACAAAAAACGCTACAACTTCTTCGAACAAATAATTGGATGCATATATGTCGTGTCCAACGTTGTCCGACCCACATTGACCGGTTGCAGAATTCCAGTTTGCAAGGAGTGAGTTACGTGCTATGTATCTCATCTGAAAGCACGCAATTAAACAGCATGCGTTAAACGATGACCGACGAAGATAGTACATGGATACTTCTTCTTGGTACTTTGGCCTTTGGGTACCATGATGATGTCCCCGGCGGCTGGCTTAGCTCGTTCCCGATCGGATCCCACCAATGTTATTATATGTCCAGCTCCAGTTATTCGCCCACGAACATCATGTGCGACCCTAGGTTCATCGATCAAAGACACAAGCAGGACGCAACTGTGCAGCATTGCCATCCAGATCGTACAGGCTCTGGACCAGCAAACACAAGTACTTGTATTGCTTGTGCCATTGGTTCTCCTTGTCCTGAATTAGGGGTGCCCCTTTGCTTCTTTGACCTGATCTCTCCTATCTGTCTTCAGGGAGTTGCTTGTCGTAGGGTATCTGAACTTGTATGAGACCGGGTTAATATGTTCAGTGATCTTTGACCTGATCTCCTCGTATCTGTCTTCACGGAGTTGCTTGTCGTAGGGCATCTAAACACCGGTCATCCCGCAACCTCGGAAAATTGGTTAATATGTACAGTGATCATATCGGATGACATGAATCAGCTGGTACCTCACTGTAATACTCTATTATTATTACCACTGTTTGGAAGTCAAGGAAGACGGTTAAACTGCAGGAGCCAGATCAGCAACGTTAATCAGGTGAATCACAGTAGGCAGACACGTTTTAATCCGGGATACTGAGAGTCGGTCTCAGATGACGTATGAGGAGCGAACTTCAGGGGTTCAGTGACGCGTGTTCATTTCGCTGTCTGTTTGGTTGATTTCTTATTTTCTTATACCTGGTACCGGGTTGGTAAGTATAACAACTACGATGCCGATGGCGGCTACCACACCACTTGGAGTCTCGAGTATGAGAGCTCACCTAAACGACCCCAATTAGCGTAGGTTAAATTCGTCCTGACAATGATGTGAGAAAAGTAGCAAACCGTCCCATTGGACGTATGTCTAGCGATGAATCAGTTTATTTAAGTACGCAGCACTAGAAAACAAGCTCGTTTTTAAATTATCATTTCTATGTACAGTAGCATAGTAGCAATGATGAACACATAAAAGTTAAATTCGTTGCGACAATGATGGGACAAAAATAGAAATTCATGCCATTGGAGGTTCCAGAGACGACTTGTCGATGAAAATAGCAACATAGAACATGCCCCGACCTTCTTATTAGCAGGAAATACGCAGACAATTAGTTTGACAAAGCCTGCGCATTCTTGAACTGTGGAATGCAGGGTAGGACTGAATCAAGATGGAGCAGTTTGCTGCTGAAAGATGGAGCAGTTTCCTGCTGATTCTTTCAGAAGCATGGAGCTGTTTAAGTTCAGACTCAACGTGATGTTCCATTATTTTCCATTTGATTGGACTGGTCTGTTAATTGTAAGGAGGTTGTAGTGGTCTATGCCTGCGTTCTGAAAGTAGTACACTAGGTATGCACTGGAATTATGATTTTTATTGAGGACTATGTATTTTTCGTCTCATTATCAGATAGAGGAAGATTCATACTGTTGCGAACAGTACCAGTCCTGAAAAATTGCTACAAGGCCATACAACGTATTTACTCAGGAATAATAGTAATCCACGGCACAACATGGTGTAGAAATACGGTGTTGAGGCTAGTAGAATCTTCCCTCTGTTTTCAGTCTTGCTTTCTCGATGTCAAATCTAATAATTTGGCTTCATCCATACTTAGACAGTTGAGTTTAACTTGCCTCGGCAACGTGTAGTTTCTTACTGATCAAATCTATATATACACATTTACAAGGACAACGACGATTTGGTGGCTGTGTGCATCTTATCTATGCAGATGCCGTGTGTAATGTTTAAACTTTTAAATAATAAAAACCCTTTATCTAGAAAAACAAGGACAACGATGAGTCAATGATAGTATAAAAAGTAAGAAAAAAATGATGCCGGTTTCCCATATCGTTCAGGATGATAGTATACATTTTTCTGGTGCCGGTTTCCCATATCGTTCATACACATGTGCGGTTTCTTATTAACTTTTCCCTTTTCTAATCTTCGTGCGAGCAAGAAGAGAAGGATTTTGCCGTCCAAAAAAAAATCCCAGGATAATAACTTGAGCCCATAAATATATGCTGGCCTTGTGTTGAAGCCTTTCTGGGCAGATATAACAGCTCCTTGGGCCAGTCGGTTACCTAATTTCTCTTAGGTCCGTCCAGCATCCTTAGTTGTGGATTTATGGCCTATGTTGCACGTCTCATCCTAGGATGGGCCGGCTCAGTATAACCGTGAGGTGACTACCCATTTTCTTTCCTTGTTTTCTTTTTCTTTCTTTCTTCCTTTTATTTTCGTTCGTTCCTTTTCCTTTTTTGACCCACAATTTCAGTGAGATCGGTGGAAATTTCTATTTCTATTTTTTATTTTCCATCATGATTCAGGGGGTAAATACATGTATGTTTTTAATGAGATATATGAAGCGTTTATTTTGATTTGCTTGAACTTTCTGTATTATGCAAATATCTTTTCTTATTATTAAAATAATTACATAAATGAGTGAAATAAATATATTTTCGAGGTTTATATAAAATATGTAGAAGTGAATGGACGGGATCAAATGCTGACCCATGTTGGAGCGCTTCAGGCAATGCAACACTAGTGCTCGCTATAAGTGGAGGCTCCTCGCATTGGAGAAGGTTGATAAAAAGGGTTTTGTCCTCTTTAATCATGTTTTCCATAATGGAGTCGATAAAAAGACATGCTTAAGAAAACATAGCCGCAGTAGAGTCTCTGTTTGTTTCCTTTATTTTCCGTCAACCTCTCTTGTCTTCGGCTTGCCGACACCCAGAGAACTGCGCATAGCGTTTGAGCACATCCGAACAGTGATATATGTGAGTTTTTTTGTCAGATTTTCTTTCCCAGAAATAGACAACGAGGGCTGTCTAAAATGGCATAGGATGTCAAATTGTTCATAGTTCCCTAGTTCAGCCCAAATAACACATGTTTTCTCGTTTAGCAGGCCTCCTTTGATTTGAAGGATCTCCTTAGGATTTCTATAGGATTCCGTCCCTGTGGATTTTTCCTTTCCGTACACGTCTGATTCAAAGGATGACATCCTGTAGGAACCAATCCCGTAAGAATTGTGTAGGTTTTCATAGGAAAAGAAACATGTGCTTCGACCTCATTTAAAAGTTTCTTCATTGCAATCCTGTCCAAAGTTCCTTTGATTTTTCAACCCTTCAAATCAAGGGAGTCCCTAGGCTGAACCAAGACTAGACCCTCCTAACCCAAGTTTTAGGCTCGCTAGAGGGGCTGTCACGCTTAGAACACACAGTTTACACTTAAAATATCTTAACACATATGTCGTAGTCTTGCATTCTTAACATTTCATCCACGTGCCTCATGCGTCATTGCCTTTATGGACAACGTTATTGAGATGGCCTTCAACTTCCACGTTAGGCGCCACTACCAAGTTTTCTATGATTCTTTAGTATGCAAGTGCAAGGCTTTCTCATCTCTGGCAAAAGATACCTAGGGGCACGGATAGGTCTGGTTACATCTTACATGTGACAAGAACCATTTATCGTTTGGAAATTTTCATACAAATTTTAAATTTACCAAAAATTGTTTCAAATTTATAAACAAAAATCTATATTAAAATCGAAAATTTCGAGCTGCGTAGTTTTTGTTTACCGGTAACCAAAACCCTAGAACTCTAATAGCGTGAGGCTAGATCACTATCCTCACAAAAGCCAATATCTTTCGGATGGGAAACTATTTCATGTGCTAAAAAACTACCTCCCCTTATTTTATAAAAAATGTTTTAGCTAACTCACATGTTGGCTAGGTGCATATCCAAATGAGTGTACATACACATTAAAACATGTTTACATACATGTTGACACATGTGGAGGGTGGTTGTACCCCCAGCCCACCAGAGTTCAAACACCAGGTTTGACGTTGATGTTTCTCATTTAGGCGGAATATTCTCAGGCGACATTCCGTCGAGAGCGAGGCGCCAATGGTGACTTCGTCAATCTCAAGACTCGACCCGCCGGCTCGGTATTACGGAGGCGCATAGGGGTAGGGTGTGCGTGCGAGCGTGCGTTCATAGGGGTAATGTGTGCACGTGTATGTGAGCGTCTGTGTTGTACTGTGTTTCGCCAAAAAAAAGTGGACAAAGCTAAAACATCTACGGAGTAATATTTGTAAACAGAGGGAGTATGAGGTAAAACATCTTAGATTGTGATCAGGTAAACAAAAACCTGACAAAATAACCCACAGCTCTAATTTTTTGCAACTAAAGCAACAACTGCTCGGCACGATTAGTTTGATGGAAAGGGACATCCATCTGAGCATGTGTCCTTCGTTTTTTTTGAACAGGGGTAGGCCTAAGAGGCCTAGAAGCTACCATTGCTCAGTGGTGGATTACATTTTACAAATAAGCCCAGCAGGAAAAAGAAAATTACAACACAGGGCATACTTATTGCACTAAGGACCTCAGAATAAAAATAAAAAGCGATCAGGTCCAGCTCCTTCTCCACCGAGCTGTCGAGGATGGCGCAGCCAAACGCCTCTCCGCCGGGGACGAACCACTTGGGGTGAGACGCCGGGAGCCAGCTGCACCAGAGCCACAGGGCCTCCGCAATGGCACACAGCCTGGAGGTTGATTTTCACCTTGCATCGTCTGCCGGAAAAAGCCGTCGCTGACGAAGAAGGGTTGGAGGGGTCACCGTTCGACCATCTGAGATGGCAGCCAACTGTGTGCTGCCATGGATGACCTCCCAAGAGCTTCTTCCGAGCACCCCTGGTGCAGAGCCAGTAGCCAGCCAGCAGGAGAACGGAATTCACCATCTGTCTCGCCACCACGGCGAGGAACAAGAGAGGAATCCAAGCTCATACCTTGGCCATTGAATCTGCAGAGTTTATCGGACATTATTGAAGAGGACGGTGAAGCATCGTCGACTCCGGTCACAGGCTCTGACCGCCAGAGCACAAACCGCAGCAACAAGAACTCCGCACACTGCAAGGAGTGGCCCGTGCACTCCCACAACAACTCCCCAACGGCAAGATCGGATTGAACTCCATACGCAATTGCAGCAGTCTCCAATCTTCCCTGCTCGCCAGATCTGAAAAATCCAGAGACAAATCGTGGTCCTCTTTCTTCTCCATCCCATGACAGCCTGAAGAAAGAAGAACAACACCACCTGCTTGGAACCGATCTGGGAAGCCAGCACATACAAAAGCAAGCTTATTTCGGCCGCAATCCTCAGATCCACCACCTCCACCCACCTTCCACCACGAAAGTACAGGAGAGGAGAGGACCGGAGATCCTCCCGTGCTGCTCGAGAGCACGAGAAAGATGCAGCAAACAGCCACAAGGGCAAACGCCATAGAGGCAACCAACTAAACTAATCTAGGCTACTGCTTTACACGGGAAGGGTCCCTCACCCAATCTCAACGCCGGCAGCCGCCGGAGAGGAGTGGGGAGGGGCCAGGCGGCCCGAAACTGGAGAGGGGCGACGAGAGCGCTAGAAGGGGAACGAACACTCTCGAGAGGGAGACGAGACCCTTTTGGTTACTTCTTTACTTTTTTTTTTACACGAACTGGATCAACAGACTCGTATTTCATTTCATCCAGACACGACGAGCCCATGAAAACAGGAGCACCGGAGACAGATGGTGCCCGTTCCAAAATTAAACAAAAGCTTTTCTCTTGACTGGGTCTGTGCGGTCTGGAGCCCATGCGTCTCCTATCTTCGCTCCCAAACCCATCATGCCCCGCCATTTTAAAGCATCCGCCATTGCTGTCTCCATCCCGTTCTCGAGATGCCACGCTCGTTCCTCTGAAACCTATCCACGCCCGCACGTCCATCGCCAACCCACCGGAGGAGACGGGCCTGAATAAGAAGGGGAGGTCGTGCGTCTCCATTGCTCCGTCAGTCACCGGCGCGGATCGCCATGTCTTTCACCGGCACGCAGGACAAGTGCAAGACGTGTGACAAGACCGTCCATTTCATAGACCTCCTCACCGCCGACGGCGTCTCCTACCACAAGACATGCTTCAAGTGCAGCCACTGCAAGGGCACCCTCTCGGTATGCATTTTGCGTTGGATCCGACTGCAAATAATATAGCGTCATGTTGTGCTCCTTTCTTTTCTTGACAAATTAAGTGATATACATGTTTCATTATATGTGCATAATGTGAATTTTGAAGACGGTTTTCATTTCGTTTTGTGCATGGTCTCCAGATGTGCAGCTACTCTTCCATGGATGGTGTCCTCTATTGCAAGACTCACTTTGAGCAGCTCTTCAAGGAGACAGGGAGCTTCTCAAAGAACTTTACGCCAGGTACTAGTCTTAAGAATGTTTCATTCTGACGAGCAATAGATATGTTCTGAACTTTATTTTCCGTTACTCAGGTGGAAAATCTACAGACAAGAACGATCAGGTAGCTGGAACAGTAGCCCTAACTTCCACTGCTTATGTTTTCCGTATCTAGTGGTAAATGCTCATCATACAATTATTTACATCGCGAACTCCGAATTTCTGCAGTCAAAAGCTCCAAACAAGATGTCCTCTGTCTTCTCTGGAACTCAAGATAAATGTGCAACCTGCCAAAAAACCGTGTATCCATTGGAGAAGGTATATGAATGCCATAATGTTAACATCCATAATAGAAATAGACAGATATCGAGCTGCAAAATATCCTTTCAAGATATCTGGATTGTTAGAAGATCATAATCACATCGCTAAGCATGATGCTTTTGTTCAGCTATCTTTGGAGGGCGAGTGCTACCATAAGAGCTGCTTCAGGTGCTCGCATGGTGGCTGCACCCTGACGACCTCCTCGTACGCCGCGCTTAACGGAATCCTCTACTGCAAGATCCATTTCTCACAGCTGTTCAAGGAGAAGGGAAGCTACAACCACCTCATCAAGACCGCGCAAACAAAGAAAGAGAATGAGGAGGCTGCAGCTGCAGCAGAGACTGCAGAGGCGGAGGCAGACGCCAAGGAAGTGCCCCCACAAGATGCAACATAGAGCAAAGGCTAGGAGAAAAAACAGTACCAACTATATACAAGAATTCTCCTCAATGTTGAGACAATTTTGCAATACTTCCTTCCCTGCCTCCATATTTCTTCGGCCTCTGAAACCTTGTCAAAGCTGCAATTGTGTAATTTCCTGACTTGTCACCTTGACATGAAACTATTGGCTTGCACAGTCAAAACATATTGCTTACCATTGCACGAATATGTCCTTTGAATACTTTGAACATGACCGAGAGAAACACCAATTTTTTTTTGAATCTCGGGGTGTCTATTACTCAGTCGATAGTCATTTTTTTCTATTTATATTAACTCATGGTCATCCAATGAAATATTGTCTCATCTGTCTGTAGCTGCACGAATCTCAATTTTGATGAGATGGTTATTAGTTTCTTTTTCGGAACTAATAACCATCAATTTAGTTTAAAATACCAGTTTTATGCGAACTGTCGTAAGAAAATTGGTAACTGTAAAGGGACACGTTTTCGCGAAGACTGGTGGTTGGGGCCAGCTCCCCTAAGTGCAATTTGCAGACCTCTACGATGTCTGCTTTGATAAAGATATTTTGGTAGCATCTGTGATTAATAATAGAGGGAGGAGTGTTTGTTTTCGTAGGATGCTGTATGAGGAGAGATTGTAGCAATGGACCAAATTTTGAATAGTTGTGATGGGATACATCCAAATGAAGGTAGAGATGGGTTGATTTGGAACTTGACCCCTGGTGGTAAGTTCACTGTGCGTTCCTTTTATAAGAAACTGATGTTAAGGCTCCGTTAAAAATTAGAATATTTCTTTGGTTAATTACACAGAAAAGCATTCTGACGAAAATGAACTTAAGAAGAAGGGGCTGGCCGGTAATACTGATTGTCCCTTTTGTGGGAAGAAAATGTACTAATTCTCTCAAGGAAAAAAGAAAGAACAATCAGAGTTGGAAGATAAGAGTACAATTCATAGGAACACATTGAATTGTTACATGGAGCGAAAACATTTAATTGTTTTTCTCTTGTTGTGGAAGAGACAAGAGGAGAAGGGATACATCCGGATCAGTTGTTCAGTGCCTGATAGTTGCCATAGACGAAGGAAGTATGTGGAAGATAGCGTATTTGTCACTGCTCATTTGAAGATCCCACGAAGGAATAAACGTGAATAAATACAAAATCTATTTAAACATTTTTTTTGTTTCCATGCATAACAGTGGAGTCATGAAACAATGATCATGCATTGAGATCAGCACATAGTATAAAAAAAAGTACAATATGGAAGATACTTTTATTAAACGGGGCATAAGAATTCATGGTGTTTATGGCTCAAGTATCCATTACAACCGTAACGGTATCTCGATTCAGCTTCAGGTCTTCAAAGGACGCGCCGTCATCACGCAGCTCCTCAAAGCCCCGGCCAGCCATCCTCATGATCCGGAAGGCCTGCTCCGTCCCAGCCTGATCACGAGCAACTGATCTGCAGTATGCGAAGAGCACTGCGACTCTCCGCGTACTCCCAAATTCCTTGGTGACCATATTACCATTAGGGAACCGTACCCTCAGCTTGCAGACCATCTCTCCATCCATAGGCTGCCCATCACCGATCGTCACCACAGGAGCCTCGATCTTGTCAACCTTGGGTAATGGTGCAGGAGCCTCGATCTTGGGTGCCGGTGCCGGTGCTGGTTCAGGTTCTTGTGTGTCAGAGGCAGCGTTGGTAGTCATTACCGGTTCTTGGGGCGTTGCTGTCGCCGGGATCGATCGGACGATCCTTGGTTTCGACACCGTGCTAGGCTTTGACTCAGTGTACTTGCCAATGCTGGTCAGAAAATCGTCAGGATGCTGGACGATGCCGCACCACTTGGCCAGCAACTGCCCGGTGATCGGGTCCAGGACCAGGACGGCTGGGAGCTGATCATCTTGGATCTTGTAAAAGCAGCACACTTTGCCCGCCTCGTCGCCGGGATTCCCCGTCTTCTGCAGGAGCGAGAAGACGAAGCTGTCCTTAATCACCTGGACAACCACCTCGTTAGACCACAGGTCCCGGTTGTGCAGGTGCGATGTAAACACGCCGCTCGACTGTATGTTCATCAGGAGCCACTGGTCCTTCCTAGCCGCGTGCACCTTGGCGTCGTGAAAGCTTCCTGGGTACATTATCTCGTACGGGGGCCGGAACAGATCCTGCAGTGTCTGGTTGGCCCGAGCTCGAGTCACCGGTGGACCCTCCAATGCCTCCATGCCGTCGGTCTCCGCCGCCTGCAAGTAGTCGTCGTCGTCTTGGTCATCCTCGATGTACTCCCCATCAGTGCCCTCGTAGCCATCATCTTCTTCCTCCAACTCCATGTTTTTTGTGCCGTCGTCTTCTTCCATCGCCTCCTTGTCGTCCTTCCCGTGATCTTCTTCGGCCTCCTTGGCTGGTTCGTCTTCCTTGAAGCGGATGAAAGTTTCTTGCCCTTCCGGTGTGCTTGTGTCACCATCTGATTCCCACCCGGTCGCGTTTCTTTCGGGCATAGATGCGTCATCCACGGCCACGGGCACAGGATAAACCGGCGTTCGAGATGGCGCCACCCTGTTCGCGCTCCATATGGATGGGGCGGCGCGGGCGGAGCTGGGACCGTAGAAGTCCCGGTGCCGGTACAGCGTGTCGGAGCGCGCGGGGATGGGATCACGCACCGTGTCTTCATGCATCGTCTCGGAGCGGACTGGGATCGGATCGACGCGAGGATGATCGGGGGCCGGATCGGCGGCGCCGACGGTGAAGTAGCGGTTGATGGCGGTCTCGAGACGCCAGCCGGAGTAAGCGAGTTGACGAACAGCGACGGACTGTGAGTCGCACGACGTGACCTCCATAAAAGAGGCGACGATGGCATCTCTCGTTCCGTCCTCCATCTTCACGGCCGATGGATCTCGCACAGAGAACTAGAGTCGAAGCTAGGGCAAGGGTTCCCGGTCTGTTCGTTTGGTAAATCGTGACTACGCCGGGGCCTACGCTTATATTGTTCGCGAACTGCCGATATGGAGTACGACACGGTTAAGGGTAGGGCTGGCCCGGGTTTTCTGGCAGGGATTTTGTTTCGGCCGATGGGAAATAAATTTTCGGACTACTCTGGCATCCATCAAACGGCCACGATTTGTTCTTTTTCCCCTCGTTGACCACAAAATAAATCCAGCAAGCTACCTAAATCCCCCAAATCGCTCCCTATAATTCTCTCCCCGACGCGCCACGGAATCGTAATCAACGAGTCCGTCCCAGCGACGGCAAGCGTCGCCACCCCCACACCCCCGACGATATGCTCGCCGCCGCTATGGTCTTTCTCGCCGTCTTCACGATCACCTCCACTTGCTTCAACGAGATTGGCTGACATGCACGGATGAAGCTCTGCCGTACGCATGGGTCGTCGGGGCTGCACTGACCGGCCGTCGGTGTTGTTCGTGTTACAGGCGGCTCAATCGTGACGTCAAAAATCCATTCCGGGCTGCTAGGATTTGGATGCTTACAGCGCTTATGGCCACCATCTCCATTGCCTCAAGAACTACACGATTCAAGCTAATACCAACCGACCTAGGTACCAATGTCTGGCTATTTCTTGCATGCATTTTTAGATAATTTTACACAGCCGATTCATATAATTGATACGTGGTCATATTTTGCATCTGCTAGATTTTTAGATCTACGTATGTAATATTAATTAGTAACGATCATGTACGAGTCAAGTTTTTCTCAAGATTCTCTGCTTCCGCGAATTGTACTATTGTTTTGCTGGGTGGCAGTGATATGCATGCTTCTCGTCTCTTGCATGCTTCCCAAGTTTTATACTGATGATGATGAAGTATTCATGGCTACACTGAATAACATTTGTTGTTGCGGAAGCAACACAAATACAGTTTGGAATAAGTTTTTGTTATATGGAAGCATGCTGCCGAACATGCTTCCTACCACATACTCCCTCTGTTCCGAATTAATTGACTCAGATTTAGTACAAGTTGTATTAAATCTGAGTCAATTAATTCATAACAGAGGGAGTAGATGTTTGCTTCCCACAAGCAAGAATTAGAGTGCTTGTGCTTCATATAGCATATTACTTGGATAAACTCATTGCTTCCTTCTCGTGAATGATTTTATTGTACATATATTTTGCTTCATGCAATGCCTATGTTTCTCCCATCTCACATATATATGTGTCTATTGTATAAATCTTGATCATGGACGTTCCGTGTGGATCGGCGGTTGCGATGTCGATCTCGCCATTATGACACGGCGAAGGTTATGACCTGGAACATCGGGCTGGCATGGCGCCCTCTAGGTCCCATGTTGTTGCTGACACTACATGACCTCTCACATTGCTGGCCCGGTTGCCACCACAACAGAAACAACGACGCTGCATAGCCTCGTCGACGACCACCTTCGCCATGATGTTCTCTATCGATATTTTTCTCCGTGCAAGCAGTCGCGCCTCCGATTTTTCAGGGACCCTTATCCACGTACTTTAGCGGTTGGTGCGTGGGACATTTAGGCCATCGCCATAACGGTGGAACACATTGGTGTTTTTTGACTTATCCTCAAATGCCACAAAATCAAACCCGTGCAATTATCAACTCTTGTTGTATATGGAAGCACTTTGTGATACCATTGGACCAAATGATGTTTATTTGGAAGCAAATTGTATTCTCTTGAAGCATTGTTGATAGAAACTAATCTTTTAAACATTGAGAGCAAATTATTGTTCCAACGACAAAACATTTATTTGAACCTTTGAAGCACGGTGTTTCCACGTTGGAAACTGAATACTAGATCGAAACAATATCCATTAACTTGGAAGCAATCTCGGCGACCCACGGAAGCAAACTGTATATTTGCTGGAAGCAATATCATTTATGTTTTGAAATCAATGTTGAGAGAAACAATATTTGTCTCTTGGAAGCAATATAATGTTACATAGAGACAACTCTTTGGTCCTTTGAAGCACATTTTTCTGTGTTGGAAAAAGAGCGCACTAGATAAAAAATATCTTGATTTGTCAGAAGCAATCTTAATTGACTCATAGAAGCAAACTATATATATAGTTAGAAGCAAAAATAAGCTGCAACAAAAACAAAGTGGACTACAACTGGAAATAAAATTTATTCACATGGAAGTAATTTGCACGACGTCAGACAATTCCTTGCGTGAATCAAGCAGTATTTATTACGAAATTAATTTCCATTCGTGCAATTGTCGCATGCAAAACATTGGAGCGCTTGCCTGACCAATTGCACGCTCCAGATGGAAACAATCGTGCTGTTTAGGAGTAGTCCGATGGAAGCTAGTTATCGGCGTCTGATCCCTAGTGGTGTCCTTTTGTTTCTTTCCAATTGTTAACTAAGTACATTTCGGGGTTAGTTTGGGCTACCTTGACGTGAGACTCGATTAATGAAGTCTCACCTCGTGGGCTGCTCTGATCGACGTCCACGTCTTGCCAGCCAGTGAGCCGGCCCAAGAGGGAAGCCTACTTTTGATTTTGAATTTTTTGTTTTCTTTTATCCCTCTTCCCATAAATGTATAAATTTTTTTTTTTATATTTATTCTCCTTCTTCATGTTTATTTGTTTTTCTAATACTTGAATATTTTGTATATGAACATATATTTTGATGTTTATGAGCATACTCTATAATGAATAGGAACAATATTTTTATGTATATTGACATCAATTTAGTAACGGGCAGAAAATTGTGTATTGACATAGATTGAATACCAAAAACAAAATACAAAAAGTTATTGACCCACAAATATACCCAAGCTATTCTACAACCACTTGTAGAATAACTATTCTACAACCCTTCTGAACTTCGGAACTTCACGTAAGTGAACTTCGGGTTTTTTCAAGTGAACTTCAGAAAATTTTTACAAATGAATTTTTTGGCTGACAATTTTTTTCCTGAACTTCGCCCGTCCAGTGTGAACTTCGGAACTTCAGGTAAGTGAACTTCACAAAAAATTTACAAATGAATTTTTTGGCTGACAAATTTTTTCCTGAACTTCGCTCGTCCAGTGTGAACTTCGGAACTTCACGTAAGTGAACTTCAGGTTTTTTCAAGTGAACTTCATAATTTTTTTACAAATGAATTTTTTGGCTGACAATTTTTGTCCAGTACTTCGCCCGTCCAGTGTGAACTTCGGAACTTCACGTAAGTGAACTTTGGGTTTTTTCAAGTGAACTTCAGAATTTTTTTACAAATGAATTTTTTGGCTGACAATTTTTTTTCCTGAACTGCGCCCTTCCAGTGTGAACTTCGGAACTTCACGTAAGTGAACTTCGGGTTTTTTCAAGTGAACTTCACAAAAAATTTACAAATGAATTTTTTGGCTGACAATTTTTGAACTTCGCTCTTCCCATAAGTTAACTTCACAGATCAACTTCCGACTACTCGGCTGACCATCACTTTTCAGAATTTCGCTGCAAGTGGACTTTAGAAAATTTCGCAAATAAGCTCATTTTGAAGTTAAACTCATTTTTCAGCCTCGCATAGGAGTTCATGGAGGCGTTTGGCGTCGATCTCGCACAGGAGGCCGCTGGCGGTCACGCTCCCGGTGGAGTTTAGACGCGCCTCCACTGAAGTTCAGAACGAGGGGCCACGCAGTTGGAGGAGCAAGTAGGGAACAGGGCCGCCGCCCGTCCGCGCAGGAGAGGAGCAGGGTTTCCGCGTGCCTGCGCCGGAGACGAGCAGTCGGCAGCACGCCGGCAAAGAGCAGGGACGCCGCTCCACAGAGATGTGGGAGCGTCACGTGGTGGAGGTTAGAGCGGACCCCACACGGTGGAGGAGGTCGGGTGGCGGCGGCGGCCGGAGACGAGCAGACGCTCGCCAGGGACGAGGTGGGGAGGCGCGCTAGAGAAGAGCAGGCGCTTGCCGGGGAGGAGGTGGGGGCGGCAGACGAGGATGTAGGCGGGGCGGCGCGTCAGGGACGATGAACCGTCGTGGCCGCGCGATGAACCTCCCGCTGGAGTGCAGTGAACTCCGACGATGGCTGCGCACGGTGTACTGACGGTGGCGAGCCAACACGGGGGACCTGATCCCGGCCGCCGTGAGGGACGGCGACGGTGTGTGCGGGCTCAATTTGGCGAGAAGGAGGTCCACGGAGGCGCTCAGTGGCTCGATCTGTCGAGGTCGACGGGGAAAACCGTGGTGGCCGGACGGCTGGGGGTGGGGAAGGGTGGCGCGGTGCCAGCTCGGGGTGGGGGAGGGCGGCGCGGTATCCTGCCGGTCGTGGGGGGGAGGAAGCGGACGGAGGTGGAAGACGGGATCGGGGAAGAGGCAGGGTGGGGTACGGTCGTGGGTGGGTGGGGGACAGCGTGGGGTAGGTAGTGGGTCGGGTTTTTTTTTTTTTTGAGATGGGGTCCGGTGGGGTTGGGAGTGGGCGGATCGTTTTCCCGTGCGGGCGGTTAAGAAGGTGTTTATTTTAGGGAGGGGTTGTAGAATAGTTATTCTACAATACTCTTAAGGGGGTTGTAGAATAGTCCTGCCCCCTACAAATATTAATATATATATACACTTGACTCAAATTGTTTTCCATATTTAAAAAAATTAAATTCCTAATTTATGCATAAACCATACATGTGTAGGCATTACCAAATACCGCTCATGTATATGGTTCTTAAGCCGTCAAGGGAAAAACTGACGCTTGAGACGTTAAATAAGAACTCCCATATATTGCTATTTCAACTATAGGCATTGATCTTATCTGAGCATAGTTCAAAAGAAGCGGCCCATAAGTCTAGGCTCTTAGAAAAATACATAGTCTAATTTGCTTGCTCAATTATTTGGTACATCTGAGGTGATAGACTAAAAAGACGGAGAAACCAACAACATTGGTTTCCTCTTTTATGCTTTTTATATATTTCTTACTCCCATTCCTGCCCAACTGAGTTAGTGAGCGCATGTGGTCAAGAGAATGTAGAGGTGTAGACTGTAGAGTAGCGGGAACAGGGGATCAAACACATGCATGATGTTCTCTATAACTTAGCGAGGGAAAATAATCTTTCTGTATGAGACAACTTTCTGTCAATAGTGATATGTGAATTTCAACATATTTCTTGAGTTGGACTTAATCTTACCATGACGAGAGCAACAAAGTGTAAGATACTTTAGTTCTCCATTATCATCTCTGTTTGAGCTTCTTCTCGTCACACCAAACCCTTTTGCTTTAGCGTAATTTTTGTAGTACTCCCTTACATCATTCTCAGTATCAAATGTCATCCCCAGTTTAGGATCTTCAAGTAACACATTTGTTTGAGCTTCACCATGATCCTCTTCATGTTCCACGCTGGTTTTCTTCTGGATCCCATCATCATCGTCACTTGAAATAGACATGTCACTTGATTCTTGAACACAACCAGACCCACCACCCATTTCTGTGAATCATGATAATATTCGAACCAGATGGAGAAGGATCAAGCAATCTAATTTGGGTTTGATCAGTTGACGTGTACCTCTTTCTCTGCCCTTTAAAAATTGTCCAGCAGCTTGGCACGGTGAATCTGAAGCGGCCGCCAAACCTACCGTGCAATTCGTTGGATAATTAGTACGACGTCCGGACGTGCGTCGACGCCGCAATGTCGAGATCGATCTGCAGGTGGAGATGGCGAACTACCTGAGCACGGCATGGCCGACGGCGCGATGGTGAACCAAGGGCAGAACCACGTACGGGGCAGTTCAGATTTTGCTTGCCCAGTTTTTTTTTTTTCGGCCAGCGGCCACGTTCGATTCGATCCGCGTCAGCGCGTAACTCGTCCGTAAGTATCTGTACGTGTAGCATTATTGTTAGTCAGTCGTACTCGGCCAGCAAGTTTCTTTGATATGGTTCCATTCTTCGTGGAAATACATCCTCACTCCTCCGGCTACTTTTTTTTTGCGAGGAAAGACACAGTACATCAGCCAAGTCTCTTACAGAAAAGCCTAGAAAATAAAAAAATTACAACGAGGTCCCTCTGAGCTCTGGCTTCGTCTTCATCGAGCAGGTCGCCACGCCGGCGAAACCCGCCGCACCACCTCCGTGACCTTGGACTGGGAGGCTCCCCATCGCGAACAGGAAGTCGAACGCTCCTCGGTGCCAGAGCACCTCCACCCTGCGCGACGGTCGACGACGCCACCTTGGCCTTCAACACCGCACCTTTCAGATCGTCAATCACCGGATCCGCCAGATCCCGGACTCCGGCGAAGGGGAAGACCTCTCGAGCACTCCGAGGAGCCGCGAACGAGGCCAGGGCAGCAGATCCACGGCGAAACTCCACCGGAGCCGCACCAGCGGAGGGGAAGACCGCCGCCACCAAAAGCCACTCTGGCAACACCGCTTCCACCACAGCGCCGCCGGCTGGCACACCTCCACGCACACCTAGGCTATATACACGCCGGGATCCGTGGATTCCCCGTCCTCCCGCCGCCGAAGCAGCCGCCGGAGGGCGAGGGATCCAGCGGATCGCCGGCGGCGAGCTAGCACGCGCAGAGTCACCCAAGAAATCGCCTTTTCACTGTAGCCGGGGAAAAGGTGGGAGGTCCAAGCTCTCTCTGTTTCGAATAGTCACTCCTCCGGCTACTAGGCAAATCAGGTGCTATAGCAAACTACAGTACCTACCAACCATGAGCGTCCTTCCTCTGCTTCTCTTCTTATCTCTTCATGGCCTTGCCCACGCATCTCCGGCCGTTGACCAGTTCACAAACTACAGTACCTACCAACCATGAGCGTCCTTCCTCTGCTTCTCTTCTTATCTCTTCATGGCCTTGCCCACGCATCTCCGGCCGTTGACCAGTTCACATTCGACAGCTTCGCCGGCGCGAACCTCTCGCTCGACGGTACGGCGGTGGTCACCACAGACGGCCTCCTGATGCTGACGAACGGCACGACTCAGCTGAAAGGTCACGCCTTCTACCCGTCGCCTGTGCGATTCCACGACGGCGCCTCCTCCGCGCGGTCCTTCTCGACGGCCTTCGTGTTCGGCATCATCAGCGAGTACGCCGACTTCAGCAGCCCTGGTCTGGCCTTCGTCGTCTCCAGGAGCAACAACTTCTCTACGGCGCTGCAGAGCCAGTACATGGGCCTCGCCAACGCGGCCAACAACGGCAACACCAGCAACCACTTCCTGGCCGTCGAGCTAGACACCATCGTCAACGCCGAGTTCGGTGACATGAGCAACAACCACGTCGGGATCGACGTGGACGGCCTCTCGTCTGTCGTCGCCGATAACGCGGGGTACTACGATGACGGCACCGGCGCGTTCAGGAACATGAGCCTGCTAAACCGCACGGCCGCGCAGGTGTGGGTGGACTTCGACGCCCGTACCTCGCTGGTGAGCGTCACCATGGCACCCCTGGAGATGCCCAAGCCCAAGAAGCCGCTGCTCTCCACCACCGTGAACCTCTCGTCGGTGATCCAGGATGAAGCCTACGTCGGCTTCTCATCGTCCACCGGCGTGGTATCGAGCCGCCACTACGTTCTTGCCTGGAGCTTCAAGATGGACGGGCAAGCCCCGGCGCTTAACACACAGAAGCTGCCGGCCCTGCCGTTCACCATCCCCAAGCGCTCGTCGAAGACGCTGAAGATCTTTTTGCCGATTGCATCGGCCGCATTGGTGTTTGCACTGGCTATCACCGTTGCCGTGATTGATCGGAGGCGGCGCAAGTACGCCGAGCTGAAAGAGGACTGGGAGACCCAGTTCGGGGCGCACCGTTTCTCGTACAAGGATTTGTTCGACGCCACCAACGGGTTCTGCGACGAGCGTCTGCTTGGCATCGGCGGTTTCGGGAGGGTGTACAAGGGAGTGCTTCCGACGTCCGGGGTTGAGGTTGCCGTGAAGAAGGTGTCCCACGAGTCGAGGCAAGGCATGAAGGAGTTCATCTCTGAGATCGTCAGCATCGGCCAGATCCGGCACCGGAACCTCGTCCGGTTGCTCGGGTACTGCCGGCGGAAGCGCGAGCTCCTGCTAGTGTACGACCACATGCCCAATGGCAGCCTCGACAAGCTTCTCTACGGTCACGACATGCCGGTTTTGAGCTGGAGCCAAAGGATGGGAATCATCAAAGATGTCGCATCCAGCATACTGTACCTCCACGAGGACTGGGAGCAGGTGGTTCTGCATCGAGACATCAAGGCGAGTAACGTGCTCCTAGACGCCGACATGAACGGCCGGCTAGGCGACTTCGGCCTCGCGAGGCTGTACGATCACGGCACTGATCCGCACACTACGCATGTGGTCGGCACCATGGGGTACCTCGCCCCGGAGCTTGGGCACACCGGCAAGGCGTCCAAGTCATCCGACATCTTCGCCTTCGGTGTGTTCATGCTGGAGGTCGCGTGCGGGCGGCGGCCCATCTCCCAAGATGAGCACGAGGTTCACCACTTGCTGGTTGACCGGGTGATAGAGCATTGGCGTGAAGGGACAATCACTGACGCCGTGGACCCGCGTCTCCGGGGTGACTTCGCCGTGGAAGAAGCAAGCTTCGTGCTGAAACTGTGCTTGCTGTGCTCGCACCCTCTGCCTAATGTGCGGCCGGGCATTCGGCAGATCATGCAGTTCCTCGATGGCAATACGCCGCTCCCGGAGCTATTGGAAGCTTACTTAAGTGTCGACATGCTGGCTCTAATGCAGAGCCAGATGGTTAACTCGCACTCTTTGCCGTCGACAGTAGCTGGTAATATTTCTGACGTTCCTGGAGCGAGGTAAGCACGAGGATATTCGTTTTCACATTGGTACGCAATAGTCAATGTCAATTTCGTTGTTCAAATGTATACTAGTGAAATGCCCGTGCGTTGCTACGGATTCTATTTATTCATAATGCTGGCGAATATAATACAAGCAAACTTTCATGTGTATGAACAAGACATCCACACAAAAAATTTCACTTCGCTTGAAGTATATGTCGACAAAAGATATATGATTACATCGTTCGAACAATAATTTTTCAAAGGAAAAAATCTACCCCTAGAAACTTGACCAGATCATTAACAACTTGAGAGATGTTGCCTTCACATTCGTTGTCGGGTACGTCAGAACGTAGTGTTGGGTATCAAATGGTAGACGAAGTCTTGGGTCTCTAATGTAGTCGGTCACAAAGTTCTAAAATGAGAGTATGAATTATTAGAATTATGAAAACACCGAAATGCTTTTTTGTGTAAAATGAACTTGTTAACATAAATAGTGTTAGTATTTTAAAAGAGGAATCGTGTTGTTTTTTTCTAGATAAACTTATTTGCCGTTGTGGCGCCGCTATTCATTTTTTGATCATGTCTTACTCCATTTAAGAATAAAGAAATATACGGATATATAGACCATCTATATATTAAAATAAAAATACAATTCTCACCACTTTTGAAGTAGAACTTGCTGAGTTTTCAGTCTCCCCACCATCATTTCATCGGGGTCTATGTCGTTACATTCTTTCGGATTGTCGATAGTATCTATTTCTGTCACATTCACGATCTACAAAGTGGAAAATTTATAAAAACAAAAATTAAATATGGCAATATAGAATTTGTATAGCAAGAACACAAATGTATATCTATCCACCTTGTGGATGATGTAACCCTTTTTGAGTGATTAATAAAGGTTTACGTATTGGTTCAAAAAAAAAAACTATCTATTTGCACCTATGCAGATTGTGTTGAATTCGGCAAGATTTTGTTCCCATCCAACACCATCATGTCGGTGCCTATTGTCTCCATAACTGCATAGTATAATTAAAAATCATATATATGAGAAGAAAAATTAGTAATAGATCTTCGGAAAGCACATAATTTTTTGACAAATATTGTACATATGTCTAAATTAGACAATCTGCGTTCAGCAAACGCTTGGACCGGAGGGAAAGGTAGCACTCGCACGGACAAGTTTTCAGTCACTCACTCACTTCCAAGAAAACGTAGCACAGTATCACTCTCGACTCTGCTCCGCTAGCTAGCTCCCATCCCCAATTTCTTAATCTAAGGGCAGCCACAACGTTGTGCCAAATCTAGTTCCATTTTGGTATTTTGGCTTTTGGAACTAGTTCCATACATTGTGAGGGTGGTTCCAAATTGGTAAAAAGAGGGAACCGGAGCAAGAACTTGCTCCGATGCCAAATTCCATCAACGGAGTAAAGTATTGTTTCTCTTCCCTCGTTCCTTTGCTTGGACATGCATGGCACCTGAAACGTGAGGAGAGAGACTGCATTTTTCTTCACCGTGGGGCCCGGTAGTGCAGATATTTGGCTATAGCTACGTTGTGGAGTTGTTGCCATTTTACACACCAAAGCTAAATTCCACCTTTTGTCAGATTTGGCGAGTCACACGCTGTCCAGGCCGGCCCCCATGTCCTGCTCTCCTGCTGCCCCACGCCCCCACTCGATCCTACCCACCCCCTCCCCCGCGCCCCCGCGCCTTGCGCCCACGACCGGACAGCTCGTGTTCCGGCCGTCGCTCGCCATCCGGCGCAGCGCCCTCGACCTCCAGCCGTCCGTCCTTCTGTTCTCGCACGCGATGGGATACATATGGATCCAGGCCGCCGCCGCCTTGTGCAAGGCCATCGTTGCTGCACCACCGGCGGAAGCTGCGCCCATCTCCCATTGCCGCGCGTTGACACGGACGGCTCCGAGGAGCGTCGTTGACGTACGGGATCGAGGGTGCGGCTTTGACTGACGGGATCGAGGACGGCAGAGGCCGGCAGCGGTGTTGCGTGGTTTCAGATCATACCTTGTCGCCGACGAGTTGTCGTCGTTTTAGATTGAATCCGCTACTGAAGGTTCTCACCTAGGAAAATAATAGGTAATCTCTATTTATACATTGGTATACATTATTTGATATTTTGTAGGTGTTGGATCACAATATTTCCTTCCGGTACATAATAGAATGTGAAATCTTCCTCCATATATGGTATATGATTTTTATTGAGGGGATTTTGAGACGTGCACTGTGGACTTTTTGTTAAGGAAATCCGAAACAACGTTTCTGAGTTTCTGCTCACCACGGTCAAAAGCTGTCTAGGTCATTTTGATATCGATACTAAAATGTGTTCGAAATTAGTTTTCAGGTGCTTATCAAACTCTTTATCGTTCATGTATCCTCTATCTCTTCTCAGTTGGTCGTCTAAATAAATTGTTATAATAGGAGCTGCTTTGTTCATCCACTGCGTTGACAGAACCTTTTTTAGTTTTACCTTTGGTTTTCATTCTAATTCCATCTGGTTCCAACTATAGGGGTTATAGTGGCGATCTTATAGGATGAAACAGTTCAGGGTGAAGATGCGAGCGGCAAACAGAAAGTCATGACAACCATGCCCATGCTGAAAAGGTGAAAAGCACCTTCATCTTCAACACATTTGTTCTCTGCCAAGTGAGTTTCTGCCTTTTACTCGAATCTGACTCTGAGATGCATACAAATTGATACAGTGGGGTTAATCGTGGTCACGTAATCTCGTCTTCTGCAGCTTTTCAATGAGATCAATGCAAGGAAACCAGATCAGCTAAATATATTCCAGGGCATTTGCGGAAACCGCCTCTTTGATAAATCTAGTGGCATCGGACGGCATCACAATAGTCGGTATGCCTACATCACCATGTTTTATACTTTCAGTAGTAATACACAAATGAAGGTGCTCTCTCAGGTAGTAAACATCACCTTCTGTAGTTGTTGGGGCGTGTGGTAGTTGTGTGATAGCTGACTGCGAAGTGGCATTTTCTGGAGTGTGAAATCTTGACATGAAGAATTCATTATATTTCTTTGAGGTGCATCATCATGCTTTTGATTATAGTAGAGATATGGGGTGGTCTCAAGAATGAACGTACCAGGTGATATGGCAACCGGTGTGTTAGATGTACTCTGTTTGCCATTGAGATTAGCTGCTGCAATTTTCGTTCGTGCATCTCTCTCCCGTTTCCTTTGTCTCTTCAATTCTTTTGGATCTGCTATTTGTCATGCGAGTCGTCTGATTTTTGCACTTTACTCACTGATCTCTACTAAAAAAAACTACATAAAATGTTGTCCCTTTTCACAAGTGTAAAGACAAAATACCAAAATTATATAGCATTGCACTCCTGGGGTATCTAATGGGGAAAATAGCCATATGTAGAAGTGGTACTTCATAGAGGAAACAGTCTAAAAACGTTTGCTTACAGATAGATCAGTGAGGACTGCACGGTAGACCATATTTCCGCTTCTGGTCTGCTTGATTTGAGCAGAGACAACCTTGGCCGTGATATTCCATGAGCTGTGGACATGGAAGTTTTCTATATCTTTGAATCGAACATCCCTGTTTAACAAACATAAGGAATTGGTAAAACATATGAGAATGATGTCATTTATATGATTGATTCAGGTGCAGCAAAGATGCAAGAAAGATAAGGCATTGCCTGTTGGGGCGCAAGACGACGGTGTCTGGGAACGGCGGAGTAGCCACAACCCTCGTCAAGCTGGGGCGACGGAGTGTGCGGAGGCTGTAGAAGGGTGGAGTAGCCACAACCCTCGTCGAGCTGGGGCGACGGAGGCAGCGACCTGTCGACATACTGTTGCAGACGGGTGATGGGGCAGACGGGAGATAAGATGGTACGAGAAGCTGAGAACCATGGTGCGTGGCCGCGGGGTTTTATGGAGCAGACGGGGCTGTGTTTAATGAGGCGGAGGCTAAATTAGCTGGGGTATTAATGGGGGCGGATTGATCAGGTGTGTGATGTTTCCGTGCACCATGTTTCCGTCCGCGGTGTTTCCGTCCGGGATTGATCAGGTGTGTGATGTTTAACGGGGGCGCTGTTTCCGTTCGTGATTGATCAGGTTTCTTTTGTAGTAGATTGATCGTGATTGATCAGGTTCGCTATGTTTCCGTTCGTAATTGATCAGGTAGAGGATCGAGCTTGTTGGGCCTAAGTTTTTGGGCCGAGACCGGGACGTAGCTATGGTATCGATGTTTCGACGTACGACGGGCGACGTACGACGGACGAAAAACGGACAGGACACTGCTTACTTTTGTAGTAGAGATTTGTAGTAGAGATTCTACATTCTGTAGTCCATATATGGACCATATGGGAGGAAACTCTGGCTCCTAAATGTTTTTTTGTCTCCATGTATATTCAGAGAAGATTGGTGTTCCCGAACAAGTGTGTAGTTGAAAATCAGTGAGACAGCGAATGATATTGACTCCTAAATGCAGCCACCAAAATGTCGACTACTGCTACTACTTACGTGATTTTCAATCCTAAGCGCTGATATTTCTGCACTACTACTTACGTGATTTTCAATCCTAAGCGCTGATATTTCTGCACTAAATGTTAAACCCTCCTTGGAACTTAGTGGTTGATGATTGAGAAATGCAAATGGACCACGGTACCTATTAAGCTGAACTGAATAGTATCTGCATTGCTTCAGGAAAATGCGATACAAGTCATGTTTCTCGAATTATTGCCAAATGCCAACATTCGGCGCGTCGACATGCCGCGTTCATACAAAGACTTGAAGAGCAGAAAACGACGGCCGTCTATTGTTGATGTTCTTTGGTCACACGACAGCGAACGTCCTGCCTTCTGTCAGATCATGCACGATGTCTTCCCCGTGCTGCCGCCACCCAGAAATTGTCGCGCCGCCGTCTCTGCACCTCCCCTTGTCCTCCTCCCATCCAGTGGCGAACCTAGGATTTTATGAAAGGGTATGCCGCATAATTTTTTTGCGTGCATTTTAACATCGATTTTGTCTTAGGATATACAGAGAAATAGCGATTTAAAATATGAAAAAATGATTAAATAAAAAAGAGTTTTTTATAAAAAAGATAATTTTTTTTGACACATGCACAGCGCTTTGAATTTGAATAAGACCCCGCTTCTGAATTTTTCATAAAATGAGTGGTTTGGTTGTTGATCCATTAATCAAATAAATTAGGCCGTAAGATCCTCGAGTCGACAGGGTAGTTCTAATTTTGAACTAAATTCTCGCCGTTGCGGGCCAACCTAAATTACCAAAGCATTCGACCCTGAGATAAATATAGATATTGTTCTGGCAACCCTACACAACACGGTCACATTGTATTAAAATGAATAATAAAATACGTACGAAATTTGAAACAAAAATATACCGCGGGCATATGAAAATTCAGCATATAATCAGATAGCCCATATGCTACTAAACCAGGTGTAGAATTGTCCCAACGTGCCAATAGCTAAATATTTACTTTGATTAGTCATCCAATTTTATTTTTTTGATGCCTGGTTTGTCATCATACTAATCGGTTAGACGTGTACGTGTAGGACACGTCCAGCTAGCCGAAATCAAGGAGGATTGAATTAGTTTAGATTATTTTCTAAATTGTAATATTTTTACTTGGCAACCAAGCCATCTCATTGTACAATATAATCCCTTCAAGGGATCCAATCAATTTAAGCGCAACAATTGCAATTGCCTTCATGGTATCAGAGCCAGGTTCCGATCCTTTGCCTACGTCTTTACTCAGTTTAACACAACTATCCAATCTGTCCAGTGTGACAATGGTCGCGAATTTGACCATAAAACTGCTCACCTCTTTCTCCTATCCCTCGGCGCCACCCTTCGCATGTCTTGCCCACATACCTTCTTCTCCAAGCTAGCATGCCACCAACCTACTGGGTTGAAGCTCTTCACACTGTCATGTTCCTTTTCAACCTTCACCCTACCAAAACCCTCCAACACCATACACCTTACGAGGCTCTTCGCGGCCTCCCTCTCCCTCTTGAGCACTTACGGGTTTTCGGTTGTCTTTGCTATCCTAACTTATCTGCAACAGCACCACACAAATTAGCTCCTCGCACAACCGCGTGTGTTTTTCTCGGGTACCCCTCTAACCATCGCGGCTATCGTTGTCTTGACCTCGCGACACATAAAATAATAATCTCTCGCCATGTTGTCTTTGACGAAAACACTTTCCCTTTCGCACAACAATCCACTACACCCCCTACAACAATTGATCTTTCCTTTCTCGATGATCATCATGTCATTCTTCTATCCCACATTGCCCCACTTGCACCGATGCCGCAAACACCAGTCCCACCCGAACCGAACACACCGCCGACACCTAAACTCCATACTCCTCCTCTCACACCTCAACCCACTCCTCCAACTTCGCCGGTGATTTTAGCTCCTGTTGGCCCTCCACTCGCCGACAACACTCACTCCATGTTTACCCGTGGAAAACGTGGCATGTCTAAACCTGTTGATCGTCTTAATCTTTTGGCTGATGTTCTTAGTCCGCTACCCAAGAGCTACCGGGGCGCTCTATAAGACCCTCATTGACACTCCGCTATGATGGACGAATTCAGTGCACTTCAGACAAATCGAATATGGGATCTTGTTCCTTGTCCGTCTAGCGCCAATGTCGTAACTGGCAAGTGGATCTTTCGGCACAAGCTTAAGCCGGATGGGTCCTTGGATCGATATAAAGCCCGCTTGGTCCTCCGTGGTTTCACCTAGCGCACATGAGTTGATTATGGAGAAACTTTCAGCCCGGTTGTCAAACCGGCCACCGTTCACGCTGTCCTCTCTATTACCGTCGCGCAAGATTGGCCGGTTCACCAGCTCGACATCAACAATATTTTTCTACATGGTACTCCTGCCGAGACGGTCTACTGTGCACAGCCGTCGGGGTTTGTCGATGTTTCCAAGCCCGACCATGTTTGTCGGCTCACTAAGTCTCTCTATGGGCTTAAACAGGCGCCGCGTGCTTGGTAGTTTCCAAGCCCGACCATGTTTGTCGGCTCACTAAGTCTCTCTATGGGCTTAAACAGGCGCCGCGTGCCTGTTACAGCCGCTTCGCCGACCACCTGCTGCGCCTCGGATTCGTGAGCTCCCGCGCGGATCCCTTGCTCTTCATCTACAACGGCAACACTGAGATTGTTTACCTGCTGTTGTACGTCGATGATATAGTTTTTTTTTAAGACCGATCTACCGTAGGGGAAGCCCCTAAGGTGTTATTTTATATATGAGAACACAAGGCAGCAGTTACATGGGTGAACAGGGGAGGGGAGCAAAACTGGAGGAGTCAAACAATAATGACTCAACCAGAAAAGAGAAAAAACAATCGGTCTAAAATTGCAATCAACAGCAAAATCAAGAGAAGAAAAGTGTTGCACAGTCGATCAGATGTTGGACTAGAGCCTTCTTGATCCGAAATTGGTGAAGTAGTAGATCGTGCTTAGCACGTTGACGCCAGCTCTCTAGAGACGGCACAACCCCATTGAAGATATAATCATTGCGTTCCTTCCAAATGTTCCAGGCCACGGAGGCAAAGATCTCCAGGAAGTTAGGGTGTGCAAAAGAACTAGCAGCAATCTCAAGACGCTCTCTAACAGGCTTTGAGTAATCCCAGTGCAGGCCCACTCGATCCCAGCATGTTCTAGCAAAGACACAACTGAAGAACAGATGTTCAGAGTCTTCCAGCAGCGAGTGATTGCACAGGACACAATCAGGGCCATCCTTCATATGCCAATGTTTGCGGTTCATCATGTCTTTTGTATTTAGACGATCATTGATAAGCAGCCAACAAAAAACCTTGAATTTCGGAAGGCACCTGGACTTCCAAACCTTCGAAAGGAGTGTATCATCCGGCATACATTGGAACATATATTTATAGAAATCTGCCGATGAGTACTGCTCTTTCCCCCAGACAAAAGTTCTACTGTCAGAAGTGCCGGCGAGAGGGAGTGTGTTAACACAAAGCTGCTGCATAAGCTGGAATTCCTCAAAGGCTTCCATTGACAGCGGTAAAGATAGTGTTGTGCTGTGATCCGGAAGAGACACCATGTCCTTAACTGTGAGGTCCTGGTTGGTCACGAAATCTTATCAGCAAGGAACTCAGATCCTTCCCAGAAATCTTTCCAAAATAAGACAGACGAGCCCTCTCCCACTTGACAGTTTGTGATGCTTCTATATGTGTCCACAAAGCTAAAAACATCTCTCCACCAAAATGAACCTTTCTTGGTTTGGGTATGAGGGGCAGAATCAGAATACTGCGACCACACCAAACTGACCCAAGGAATGTCCACTTTCATGAAAAATTTATGAAGTTGTTTCAAGAGCAAAGCCATGTTCTGTAACTCAAGATTTATGATACCTAGTCCACCTTTGTTTTTAGGCTTACAAACTTTATCCCATGCCGCAAGACCAGCAAAAGATGTCGAGTCCTCACGTTTATCCCAGAGACAGTGACGTCGGGCTCGATCTACTGTTTTGATAAAGCCTTTATGGAGTTTTAAAGAACATATGAGGAAAGTTGGCAAAGCAGACAGCACATAATTAACAAGCATCAAGCGACCTCCATGAGGTCAGAACCGAGCACATGCATTCAGTCGCCTTTCAATCTGATCACTCACCGGAGCCAGGTCTCGAATGGTTGGTCTAGCTGTACCCAGGGGGATCCCAAGGTAGGTGAACGGCAGGGAACCAATGATGCATTCAAATGTTGCCGCAAGGCTCACCATCTTTTCATCAGACACATTGATAGGCAAGATACAAGATTTACCATAGTTTACTCGTAATCCAGTAGCTCTGGCAAAGTCTTGGAGCAAAGCTTTGAGGGCTAACAGCTGATTAGGACAAGCTTCCATAATTAACAACGTATCGTCGGCGTACTGGACAATTGGAAAATCATTGCCCGGGATTGGAAGAGGGGATCGCAGAATTCCTTCATGAAAATGGAGTTAACCATTGACTGAAGCAGATCGGAACCAGCCACAAAAAGAGTCGGAGACAGGGGATCCCCTTGACGAACACCACGCTTGCAAGCAAATTTCTTCCCGGGAGTGCCATTGAGAAGAATAGAAGAGGTGCCACTGGACATGATACACTTGATCCATCCAATCCAACGATCGTCAAAACCCTTGCACTTCTCCAAAATGGCCAGATGCTCAATGGTGTCAAAAGCTTTTGCGAAGTCTAATTTCAGAATGATACATTCTTTTTTCGATTGCTTACATTGATGGATATATTCATAGACCCATGCAACGCAGTCTTGGATCGTCCTCGACTTCAGAAAGCCATATTGATTGGTGTGGATCAACTTAAGGATTTTAGACTGAAGTCTATTCGCCAATAATTTTGTCAGAAATTTTAGACAGGAATTGAGCAGCGAGATCGGTCTATAGTCATTAGGCCCCTCAGGAGAATTTGTTTTTGGAATGAGAGTTATGAGCGAGTCATTTATACTTTGCAGATTTACCCTGCCATTCCAAAAATCAGCGCAGAGCTCAAAGAAATCCCCTTTCACAATAGGCCAACACTTCTTGAGAAAAAGACCCGAGAAACCATCCGGCCCCGGAGCCTTGGCACTAGGCAATTCTTTCAGAGTATCCTCAATTTCACGAACTGAAAAAGGAGCAGACAGGGTAGACAAATCCACGCTCGGAGAGATGAAATGTGAGTAATTGAAAGCACTATCAATCCCTTGGGTGACCCCCAGCCTTTGCTTATAAAAGTGCCATAGCAAACCTGCTTTCTCCTCATGATCAGTTGCTAAAGAGCCATCATCACGGGCAAGAGAGGCAATTGAGTTTTTCCTGTAGCCGTTCAAAAAAATAATATTTAGTATTTTCCTCACCTAATTTGGCCCATCGAGCCGTGCATCGCTTCTTCCAATAGGTTTGCTTACATTGCAGAAGATGATCTAACTTCTTTTTAACAATGCATCGGAAGTTCCATTCAGATATGTGCAAGGTGCACTGGTCCTCTAAATCATCAAGCATTAGAATCACCTCATTGCAATTATCAATGGTTTTATTCAGCTGCGAAATGCTAGAGCATCACTTTTTAAGGCCTTTCCGGAGGAACTTGAATTTGGACGACAATCGCTTAGCACTGTCTCCTGGGCAATGAATTTCCCAAATAGTTTTAACAACCTCCATGAAACCAGGCATTGAAATCCAGTGGTTTTCAAACCTAAAAATGGCAGCCTTAGGAATAGATGTACCAATAGAAACCACACAGGGGACATGATCTGAGGTTGGTCGAGCAAGTGGTGTAACAATTGTATTAGGGTATTTTAGAGTCTAGGCAGTAGATGTAAAAAACCAGTCCAATTGTACCAAAAGAGGATCAGATTGCATGTAGGACCATGTGTATGAACTTCCCTTAATTGGAAGTTCAATCAAGCCAAGATACCTTATTACTTCATTGAAGGTTTCAATGTCGGCCAAATTGGCGCCGTCTCTCTCCTGTTCTCAACCGAGCGGTAAAAATTAAAGTCACCAACCAGTAACCACATACTATCATTCTCAATGTCCAGGTGAAATAACCATGCGATGAAATCTTCCCTAGCTGTGCCGACACATGGGCCATAATATTTGCAAGGAAGAAGGTATCTTGAGAGAGAATTGAGTTGAAAGACAACACTAAACCACAGTGTTCCTCAAGCAACACTGCCCTACAAAAGACTTGCTGCTCCAAATTACCAACAACCCTCCAGAGGCGCCGTCAGACGGAACAAAGGCAAATTTATCAAAACGCTTTGGAGCAAAGCCACGGATGAATGCATGATCAATCATAGCCCGTTTTGTTTCTTGTAAACAAATAATAGAGGCACCACTCTCCTCAATTTTGCAACGAATATGAGGCTATTTAGAAGGATCATTTAAACCACGAATATTCCAACTTAAAACATTCCAGGTTCTAGCACGCAGCGTAGATTGCATAGTACAAACTTAGATAGTGGCATGCCTGAAGGGCAAATGACATAAGAGATAACGAGGGTTCCAAAAAGAGACCAAAAGACACATGACGACAAATCAGAGCTAGATGCCAAGGTAGCTTAATCCTGACGCGCCTGGAGAAGCTTCTCATCAGTGAGTTCTTCTGGAGCGATTTTGCACAATTCCACTCCCATGCGACGCATCTCTTCCAAACGAAGTACCTCCGGTTTCTTGGCCTTTGAAGCTGTAGCACGGCGGTTTGTGGTGTAAGGGATGGATTGATACTTGAAACCTGCATTGTTCCGACGAGTGATGCGGATCGGCCCTGTGTGAACGAGCTTGGATTTCTTGGAGGTGCCAGTGATCGAGCTGGTAGGAGGGCGGGAGGATATTCCATTTGAACCATGGACCACCGAACTCTCCAGATCAGAAGAACTGCCTGCCTGGGCCGAGCTAGAACAAGAACTGTAGGTGGGCTGCGGCCCATCATATTGAGCATCCAAAAAACAGACGTCGCCAGACGCGGGAGAGCCTCAAATACAAGTTCACCATCCTCTCCAAGGGCAATCGGGAGTTTCACAGAAATAACCTGCTTGAAAGCAACAGCTTCAGCCATATCCAGCAGCGAGTAAGAGCGAAAACACCTAGAAAGAAACCTGGTTCCAAAGGTGTCAAGCAACTGTCGCCTCAGCAACATTGCCAATCTGTCAGTGCACTCGTCCAAAGCCAAAGCAGAGTTTCCAGGACCAGGAAGGGCAAGCAGAGAGCAATAGATGTTTCTCATCAGAAAATTCCAGAGCAAAACAAAATCAGTTCCAGAGAGCTCGAAACCTAACTCAGCAGCCCCAACAGACATAGAGGGGGAAATCTGAGTAGCAGGCAGTACAGGGACCAAAGCAGAATTACCTTCATCAGGAAACAAAGGCTGCCGCACTCCTGAGACAGAAAAATCTCCCTGGATAAATGGGCCAGTTCCTCAAACAAACCTGGGACCAGAGCCTTCAATACCATGCAGCAGATTGTGAGCAGCAGTTTCCACATCTGAAAGTTCTTCATCTGAGGTCCCATCAGACCAAGTGTGTGGGTCATCACTAATGTTGCCTTCTGGTGTGACAACATCAAGAATAGAGCCCTCATAATCAGTCAGTGCTCTTAGGTTGTACCCTTGGTGAGGGGGCTCCACCTCTGGCCCGACACCCCAACCAGGCTGACCTTGCTGTAGGTGTTGCTGTTGCAGGGCTGCTTCTTCCCAGGGATTGGCAGCATTCTGTTGAATCCATTCCTGCACGTCTAGATGATACTGCTGTGCAACTGTCAGATACGGCAAATTCCGAGGGTGTGGTGAAGCATTAAGTGGTGGTGCAGGTTCCTCATCTGACACCAAAGCATTTGCACTAGTTTGACCATGCAGAAGGAAAACAGGGAATGACCAGGATCTAGTGGGCATGCCAATCATATCAGCAGATCTAGTCATAACAATACTAAAAGGAACCAACGATCTTCCTTGACTAGGACTTTTGCCAAAACTCTGACCAAGTTTGCACGGGACTGATGCCAAACCAACAGGCTACCGAACAGAGAAACGACCTTGTTCACATAATACTGAGTCTGATAATCAAGCGGAAAATTTACCATCATAACCCAAACTTCTCTGGAAAAAACAGGTGTTCTCATGTTGAGCCCTTCATCATGAGGAATAATGGAAAAATTCCCTCCCTCCTGCCTATCAAGAGCATGCGGGCCTGTGACCATGATCTCATCTCTAATTGCAGGCGAATCAAAGCTGATAAGACCAACCCCTAAGCCACTAACCGCACGGTATCCCACGGTAACATGAAAATCCCATTCAAGAATCTCACAAACCTCATCGAGCAGGGCAACCTTGTCCATGTCCAGGATCTCATGGTCGACGACGATGATGCCGTATTGGCCATGCTGCAGCGGAGGCGGCCCAACCATCAGGTGGCATCGCTGGATTCGATCATCTGGACCATTGTCCACATTGACCGGTGCGGGGAGGAACTGATTCGGGTTGACCGGGTAGTTTGCCATGGCCCGCCTGCTCGGAGGCGGCGGGGGAGGAGGAGAGGCGACTGGAGGAGGCGGCGTGCTCGGGGGCGGCGAAGGAGGTGGGGTGGCGGCAGGTGGTGGCGGTGTGGCAGGCGGGGGGAATGGAGGAGGAGGAGGAGGCGGTGTGGTGGTTTGCGGTGAAGTGGAGGGCGAGGGAACCGAGCAAGGCGAAACAGGGGGATCTTTGTCGGCACTTCCCCGGGAAATGAATCGTCAATCACAATTACTGTTGATTTCTTAGCTTTAGGGACCCAAATCTGTTTAGTCATACACCCGAAAGCGGTATGTCCGATGTCACCGCAGCGATTACAGCGCGTAACTAAAGCCCTCCTGGGACAGCCTTTCCGGAGATGGCCCACTTCATCACAGAACCCACACCTGGGCCTATTAGAGCAAAACTTTCTCGTGTGGCCCAGCTCTTTACAATTGAAACAGACAATATGAGCACACTTAGCACAAGCTCGGCCCAAATCATGACAGGCCCTGCAACGGATTCTAGGACAGGATTTGACTAGATGGCCAATCAGACCACATTTAGCGCACTTATTCAGGAGAGAATAAATAGTGTCCAAAGAGGGGATCAACGTCAGGTCAAACATGAATTTAATGTCATCATCAGAATAATTTGCCGTTTTAGCCTCCAATAAATTTTGCAATAACTCCGTGCTGTAAGATTTGAAAATTTGAAATTCCCCAATCACCGGATCCTCAATGGAACTTGCCAAAACTTTTGGACAAGGAATCTTGCCAACCAGAACATGATCGTTATCCAGATGATCAGAAGCAGCCAAGCTAGGAGGAGCAATCGAAGAGCCAGAATGAATGACTAGAAAAGACCCAAACTTAATGCCTGAACAATTTTGCTTAACAGAAGAGCAATCCTGCCTATCAGCAGAGTGATCTGATGCTTTGAGAAAATCCAGGTTTGTGTGCACTGCCGTCTTGCCTCTAGCAGGTTTTCTTTGAGAGAAGTATTTCTCAAACCACAAATCAGCAGCAGCGTTGACACTTTCAGAGGGGAAGGCCAAAGGATCTCCATGGAATAACGAGAAGTGGCAAGAAAAATCTGGCCAAATGCGATCTCGTAGCCCATAAATAAAATGTCCAACTTTGTTCGAAGCTACTGAGAAACGAAAACGCTTGTCTGACAACTTGAAAACTCGAAAATCCACTGCCACACCACCCAAACAACACTGCAGCGCCAAAGCAACTGCATTTCCGACAGAAAGAAAGAAGTCGACGAGAAGGAGACAACCAGGAAGAAATCCTTTGCCGCCGCCGAGGGAGAGGGGGGGACCGAAGAGCCAAATCTGGGACGCACCTGCGCCTCGACCGCCAAGCCGGGCGAGAAGTCCCAATGAAGGAGGCCCTCCATTCACTCTAAGCTTGAAGAATCCATGGTGTGTGGAGGTGGACGTGGGATGGGAGGAGGAGAGGAGAGGGGAGGAGGGGAGAGCCCTGTATCTTCATGTTTGCGATACGTCGATGATATAGTTCTCACAGTTTCATCTGCGCAGCTTCTTCGGAGAACAATCATGGCTCTTGAGCATGAGTTCTCCCTCAAGGACCTTGGTACATTGGACTATTTCCTCGGAATCACGGTTACACGGTCCTCAGATGGCATGTTTCTCTCCCAACAGCAGTACATCATCGACATCCTTGACCGTGCAGGAATGAGCGAGTGCAACCCATGCTCCATTCCCGTAGATACATAGTCCAAGCTTTCAGCTCCGGGCGCCACCGTCGCTGATCCGTCTGCCTATCGGAGCTTGGTGGGTGCTCTCCAGTACTTGTCTTTCACCAGAACAGACATCACCTATGCCGTGCAACAAGTCTGCTTGTACATGCACGACCCCTGGGAGCCGCATCTCAATGCGGTCAAGCGGATTCTCTGTTACCTTCGTGGCACCGTCAATCATGGCCTTCAGATATATCGCTCGTCGCCAGCATCGATCACTGCGTACATGATTGCGTGGATCACACGTTCGCTGGGAGACCCCAAGAGGAAGGTACGAAGCAGTGCAGCAGCAGTTTCCCTCAGTATGAAACCAAGGTTTAATCGAACCAGTAGGAGAAAGAAATCACTTCTGAAGGTTGTTGGTGGCGGAATATGGCAAGGCGCAATACCAGGGAATCCGGCGCCAACGTGGAATCTGCACACAACACAATCAAACTACATTGCCCCAACGAAACAGTGAGGTTGTCAATCTCACCGGCTTGCTGAAAACAAAAGATTAAACGTATGGTGTGGAAAACAGTAGTAAATTGCAGAGAATGAAAAGGAACAGTGTTTGCAGTTGGTTGTATTATCAGTGTAAAAGAATGGACCGGGGTCCACAGTTCACTAGTGGTGTCTCTCCATAACAGATAACTAACATGCTGGGTGAACAAATTACAGCTGGGCAATTGACAAAATATTGAGCGCATAACAATGCATATATATGACATGATGATTACTATGATATTCATGTGGGCATTACGACAAAATACATAGACCGTTGTCCAACAAATCTATGACTAATAATCCACCGCCAGGTTGTCATACCGAGTTCCCCGTTGGTATTAAGTTGCAAGCAACGGATAATTGCATTAAGTAATGTGCGTAAAGTAAACAAATGCATTAGACCTAACGGCGTACCCTTAAGCTAAGCATCGGTTATTTTATCCCTAGTGGCAACAGCACATCCACAATCTTAGAAGTTATTGTCACTCTCCCAGATTACCGGAGGCATGAACCCACTATCTAGCATAAATACTCACTCTTGGAGTTACAAGCATCTACTTGGCCAAAGCATCTACTAGTAACGAAAGCATGCAAGATCATAAATAACATATAAGATAGATTGATAATCAACTTGACATAGTATTCAATATTCATCGGATCCCAGCAAACACAACATGTAGCATTACAATAAGATGATCTTGATCATGATAGGCAGCTCACAAGATCTAAACATGATAGCATAAAGTGGAGAGACAACCATCTAGCTACTGCCATGGACCCGTAGTCCAAGGATGAACTACTCACGCATCACTCCGGAGGCAGGCATGGTGATGTAGAGCCCTCCGGTGATGATTCCCCTCTCCGGCAGGTGCCGGGAAGAGCTTCTGAACCCTCCCGAGCTAGGGTTGACGGCGGCGGCGTCTCTGGAACTTTTCGTGGATAATGGCTCGGTATCTAGGGTTTTCGCGTCGGGAGGAATAAATAGGCGAAAGGCGGCGGCTGCGGAGCCACGAGGGCCCCACACCACCCCACGGCGCGGCAGGGGGTGGGCCCGCGCGGCCCCATGGTGTGGGCGCCACGTGGCTCCCCTCCGTGTCTCCTCTGGATCCGTCTTCGTGTTGGAAAAATAGGAGGTTCTGTCCAAGTTTCGTCCAATTCCGAGAATATTTCCAGACTAGCTTTTCTGGAATACAAAAACAGCAGAAAACAGGAACTGGCACTGTGGCATCTTGTTAATAGGTTAGTCCCAGAAAATGCATAAAAATGCTATGAAGTGTATATAAAACATGTAACAATTGGTATAATATCAACATGGAACATCAGAAATTATAGATACGTTTGAGACGTATCAAGCATCCCCAAGCTTAGTTTACTCGTCCTCGAGTAGGTAAAACGATAAAAACAAAATAATTTCTGAGGTGACATGCTACAATCATAATCTTGATCAAATAATACTGTAAAGCACATGTTATGAATGAAGTGATCCAGGTCAATGGTCTATAGTTTGCTAGCAAGTAGATAATGAGCAAACAACTGAATCATATAAGCAAAAACTTTTCATGAATAGTACTTTCGAGACAAGCATCAAGGAGTTTTGCATAAGAGTTAACTCATAAAGCAATAGATTCTAAGCAAAAGGTGTTTAACCAACACAAAGGAAGATTTAAGTTTCAGCAATTGCTTTCAACTTTCAACATATATATCTCATGGATATTTGTCAACACAAAGCATATAATAAGTGCAATATATGAGCATATAAAAATTGTTGCACCAAATTGACACTAGTGTTTGCTTCTAAGATAGAAAGAAGTAGGTAAACTGACTCAACATAAAAGTAAAAGAAAGGCCCTTCGCAGAGGGAAGCAGGGATTAAATCATGTGCTAGAGCTTTTTAAGTTTTGAAATCATATAGAGATTGCATAAAATATTTGACACTCCTCCCAACCTTTGCTAACACAAGCCATGGCTAACCGAATCCTCGGGTGCCTACCATCAATCACATACCATGGAGGAGTGTCTAGTTTTGAGAGGTGTTTGTTAATTGTCAACGAATGGTAGCGGATGAAAACAGTATTCTCCCTATCAAACAGACTTTTAAGAGCGGCTCCCATGAAGGACGTTATTTCTACCAGCAAGGCAGATCATCCCTCTTCTCTTTTGTTTACACATGCAGGTATTTCACTGTTTGTCATTGCTTACTGATAAATCAGGGCAAAAATGTGAAGAGAATTAAGCGGTTAAAGTTGTAATTAATTGGGACTGGGCACCCCGTTGCCAGCTCTTTTTGCAAAATTTGGATAAGCGGATGTATATGCCACTAGTCCAGGTGTAAAGTCTGTTTGACAAGTCGAATAAAGAATAACCCACTACTTCCTCATGAGCTGGTAAACATTGACACAAAAAGGAATAATAACAATTTTGAATAATTTAAAGGTAGCACATGAAAAATTTACTTGGAATGGCAAGAAAATACCACATATAGGTAGTTATGGTGGACACAGATGGCATGGATTTGGCTCAAGGTTTTGGATGCACGAGAAGCATTCCCTCTCAGTACAGAGTTTAGGCTAGCAAGGTTATTTGAAGCAAACACAGGATATCAACCGACACAGCAAGGCTTATATGAAAACATATTGCAAGCATTATAAGACTCTACACTGTCTTCCTTGTTAACCAAACCCTTTTACTAGAAAATATCTAGACCTTAGAGATACCAAACATGCAAACCAAATTTCAACGAGCTTTACGGTAGTTCTTCATTAATAGGTTTTAACTACATGATACAAAAGCTTAATCATGAACTACTTAATAACTCAAAACAATTGACAAGTATCAAATTATCCAATACAGATCTACAAGAATATGTAAGCTTTTTCCATTATACCATCTACCACATGCAACATTTTCTGTTCCAACCAAACACCAATCAATTTATTTCAACATAAACTCTCCAAACAATTATAAGTGAAGCAAGAGAGTACTTTCTTTAAAAGAACTAACAGCTCTGAATAAGAGATGCATGAAAAACAGGAGCTAAAAGCATAGCAATAGCTAGACAAGAATACTCAACAAGTATAAGTGAAGAATAGGAGTATTCATATGAAAAAGCGGAGCGTGTCTCTCTCCCAATCAAGAATGCTGGGGTCCAATCAAGTTGACCATACGAAAAATAAAATACTGAAAATAAAAGCACACAGACGCTCCAAGTAAAGCACATATGATGTGAAAGAATTAAAATATAGTTTCACTAGAGATGACCTGATAAGTTGCTGATGAAGAAGGGGATGCCTTGGGCATCCCCAAGCTTAGACGCTTGAGTCTTCTTGAAATTTGCTGGGGTGATCCATGGGAGCATCCCCAAGCTTAAGCTCTTCACTCTTCTTGATCACATTATATCATCCTTCTCTCTTGACCCTTGAAAACTTCCGCCACACCAAACTCAAAGTAATTCTCATTAGAGGGTTAGTGCACAATCAAAAACTCACATGTTCTATAAGGACACAAACATGACCGTTACTTTTAACATTAGCTACTGCCACTGATGTTATGTGAAGCTCTTCACCCTAAAAAAGAATTCCACTCAACACTAGTAAAAGAGAGAATGCGAAAAATAAAAGACAGAATCTGTCTAAACAGAACAGTCCGCAAAGACGAATTTTTTCGAGGCACTTACGTTGCTCAGATCGAAAAACTTTAAACTAACGAAAGATGCGTACATATCTGAGGATCACGCACAAAAATTTCAGATTTAAATAATTTTTCTGTGATTTTACAGAATTAAAACGGTGAACAGCAGAAATCTGTTCCTGCGCAGAAATCCAAATCTAGCATCATCTTCCTATTAGAGGCAATACTTGGCACAACAATGCGATAAAATAAAGATACAAAGGAATTGTTACAGAAGTAAACAACTCCTTGACTCAAAAAAAAGAAAAATTGCAGAAATAAAATAATGGGTTGTCTCCCATAAGCGCTTTTCTTTAACGCCTTTCAGCTAGGCGCAGAAAGTAAGAATCAAGTGTTTCCAAGCGATGAAGCATCAACAGAATAATTTGCTCTAACAATAGAATCAAAAGGTAACTTCATCTTCTTTCTAGGGAAGTGTTCCATACCTTTCTTGAGTGGGAATTGTATTTAATATTCCCTCTCTCATATCAATAATAGCACCAACAGTTCTAAGAAAAGGTCTTCCCAAAACAATAGGACAAGAAGCATTGCATTCAATATCCAAAACAACAAAATCAACGGGGACAAGGTTATTGTTAACCATTATAAAAACATCATCAACTCTCCCCAAAGGTTTCTTTATAGTATTATCAGCAAGGTGAACATCCAAATAACAGTGTTCCAAAGGTGCTAAATCAAGCATATCATAGAGTTTCTTAGGCATAACAGAAATACTAGCACCAAGATCACATAAAGCATTGCAATCAAAATCATTCACTTCATTTTAATGATGGGCTCCCAACCATCTTCTAACTTCCTAGGGATAGAAGCTTCATGTTTTAATTTCTCTTCCCTAACTTGCATGAGAGCATTAGTAATATGTTTAGTAAAAGCCATGTTTATAGCACTAGCATTAGGACTTCTAGCTAGCTTTTGCAAGAACTTAATTACTTCAGAAATATTGCAACCATCAAAATCAAAATCATTATTATCAAAAGTAATAGGACCATTGTCTCCCACATCTCGAAAAATTTCAGCACTTTTATCAGGAACAGTTTCAGTGTTTTCAGGCAATTTTAAACGTTTTGCAACAGAAGTAGAGACATTGCCAACACCAATTACTTTACCATTGATAGTAGGAGGTTTGTTAACACTTGAGTTTACAGCATTTTCAGTAGTAGTAATAGTATAAACTCTAGCAATACTATTCTTTTTAGCAATTTCATCCTCTCTTGCCCACCTAGCATGTAAATCAGCTAACATCCTCACATTATTATCAATTTTAACTTGTATAGCATTGAGAGTTTTGCTCTCTTTAACATCATGAGGCATAGTTTTAATTTTTAACAAATCAACATCAAGAGCAAGACTATCAACTTTAGAGGCAAGAACATCGATTTTCCCAAACTTTTCCTCAACAGATTTATTGAAAGCAGTTTGTGTACTAATAAAATCCTTAAGCATGACTTCAAGATCAGAGGGTACACTCTTATTATTGTTGTAGGAATTACCATAAGAATTAACATAACCATTGCCACTATTAAAAGGATAGGGCTTATAATTGTTATTACCAAAATTATTCCTATAAGCATTGTTGTTGAAATTATTTTTAATGAAGTTCACATCAACATGCTCTTCTTGAGCAACCAAAGAAGCTAAAGGAACATTATTTGGATCAACATGCATTTTCCATTTGTAAGCATAGACATAATAGTATCAATCTTATCACTCAACGAAGGGGTTTCTTCAACAGAATTTACCTTCTTACCTTGTGGAGCTCTTTCGGTGTGCCATTCAGAATAATTTATCATCATATCATCAAGAAGCTTTGTTGCAGCACCCAAAGTGATGGACATAAAGGTACCTCCAGAGGCCGAATCCAATAGGTTTCTTGAAGAAAAATTTAGTCCTGCATAAAAGGTTTGGATGATCATCCAAGCAGTCAGTCCATGGGTGGGACAATTCTTTACCAATGATTTCATTCTCTCCCAAGCTTGAGCAACATGCTCATTATCAAATTGTTTGAAATTCATAATGCTACTTCTCAAAGATATAATTTAGCAGGAGGATATATTTTCCTATGAAAGCATTTTTGCATTTAGTCCATGAATCAATACTATTTCTAGTCAAAGATAGCAACCATTCTTTAGCACGTCCTCTCAAAGAGAAAGGAAAAAGTTTCAGTTTAATAATATCACCATCTACATCCTTATACTTTTGCATCTCACAAAGTTCAACAAAATTATTAAGGTGAGCAGCAGCATCATCAGTACTAACACCAGAGAATTGCTCTTTCATAACAAGATTTAAAAGTGCAGGTTTAATTTCATAGAATTCTGCGTTAGAAGCAGGTGGAGCAATAGGTGTACTAATGAAATCATTGTTGTTCGTGCTAGTGAAATCACACAACTTAGTGTTCTCAGGGGTACTCATTTTAGCAAAATTAAAACAAAACAGAAAGATAACAACTTGAAAATAAAAGTAACTAATTTTTTTGTGTTTTTGATAAATAAAGCAAACAAGACTAAATAAAAATAAACTAAGCAAGACAATAACAAAGTAAAGAGATTGGAAGCGTGAAACTCCCCTTGCAGAAATCCTTTGCTCCCCGACACCAGAAAAAGAGCTGTTGCAGGGAGTTAGAGGAGCTCTCAGAAATATTTCTTCTCCCCGGCAACGGCGCCAGAAAAAGAGCTTGATTGCGTGGATCTGGTGGCTCTAGTTATAGTGCCAGAAACAATTGCTTGTACGTCACACGTCAGTTGGGAACCCCAAGAGGAAGGTATGATGAGTGCAGCAGTAAGTTTTCCCTCAGTATGAAACCAAGGTTTAATCGGACCAGTAGGAAACGAGGTTTGCTTCGAAGGTGTTGGTGGAGGAGTGTAGTGCGGCGCAACACCAGGGATTCCGGTGCCAACGTGGAACCTGCACAACACAATCAAACTACTTTGCCCCAACTTAACAGTGAGGTTGTCAATCTCACCGGCTTGCTAAAAACAAAGGGTTAAACGTATCAAATGGAAGATGATGTTTGTTTGCATAAAACAGTAGAGAACAATGATTGCAGTAGATTGTATTTCAGATGTAAAAGAATGGACCGGGGTCCACAGTTCACTAGTGGTGTCTCCAATAAGATAACTAACATGATGGGTAAACAAATTACAGCTGGCAATTGACAATTGATAAGTGCATATAACATGCATGTGTGAGTTGTGGTGTCTACTATGAGATTCATTTGGGCATTACGACAAAGTACATAGACCGCTATCCAGCATGTATCTATGCCTAAATAGTCCACTTTCCGGTTAACATCCGTACCCCTTCCAGTATTAAGTTGCAAGCAACAGACAATTGCATTAAGTAATGTGCGTAATGTAAACAATACATTCATCCTTGAATAAAGCATTGCTGTTTTACCCCTAGTGGCAACAACACATCTACAATCTTAGAACTTGCTGTCACTATCCCAGGTTAAATAGAGGTTGAACCAACTATCATGCATAAATACCCCCTCTTGGAGTTACAAGTATTCACGTGGCCAAGGCTTCAACAAGTAACGGAGAGCATGCAAGATCACAAATGACATAGACATGATAATATAATATTCAGCTCCACATAGGTATCAATATAAGTCAGATCCCAGCAAACACAACATGTAGCATTACAATAAGATGATCTTGATCATGATAGGCAGCTCACAAGATCTAAACATGATGGCACAAGTGGAGAAGACAACCATCTAGCTACTGCTATGGACCCATAGTCCAAGGATGAACTACTCACGCATCACTCCGGAGGCGGGCATGGCGATGTAGAGCCCTCCGGTGATGATTCCCCTCTCCGGCAGGGTGCCGGGAAGAGCTTCAGGAACCCCCGAGTTAGGGTTGACGACGACGGCGGCAGCGAATATGTTCTGGATGAAAGGCTCGGTCTTTTAGGGTTTTCGCGTCTCGGGGAATAAATAGGCGAAGGGGCGATGTCGGCGGACCCCCGAGGGGCCCAAACCACCTGCAGGCGCGGCTGTGGGCCCAGCCGCGCCTAGGTGTGGTTTGGCCACCTCCTGGCACATCTTCGTCTCTCCTTCGGACTCCGTGATGGTTCTGGAAAAATAGGGACCTGGCCTTTTGTTTCGTGCAATTCCGAGAATATTTCCAGAAGTAACTTTCTGAAACCAAAAACAGCAGAAAACAGGGAACTGGCACTGTGGCATCTTGTTAATAGGTTAGTCCCAGAAAATGCATAAAGTGATACGAAGTGTATATAAAACATGTAGCAAATGGTATAATATAAGCATGGAACAGCAGAAATTATGGATACGTTGGAGACGTATCAGGATCACACGCTCGCTGGGAGACCCCAAGAGGAAGGTCTGAAGCAGTGTAGCAGCAGTTTCCCTCAGTATGAAACCAAGGTTTAATCGAACCAGTAGGAGAAAGAAATCACTTCTGAAGGTTGTTGGTGGCGGAATATGGCACGGCGCAATACCAGGGAATCCGGCGCCAACGTGGAATCTGCACACAACACAATTAAACTAATTTGCCCCAACGAAACAGTGAGGTTGTCAATCTCACCGGCTTGCAGAAAACAAAGGATTAAACGTATGGTGTGGAAAACAGTAGTAAATTGCAGAGAATGAAAAGGAACATGTTTGCAGTTGGTTGTATTATCAGTGTAAAAGAATGGACCGGGGTCCACAGTTCACTAGTGGTGTCTCTCCATAACAGATAACTAACATTCTGGGTGAACAAATTACAGCTGGGCAATTGACAAAATATTGAGCGCATAACAATGCATATATATGACATGATCATTACTATGATATTCATGTGGGCATTACGACAAAATATATAGACCGTTATCCAACAAAATCTATGATTAATAATTCACCGCCAGGTTGTCATACCGAGTTCCCCGTTGGTATTAAGTTGCAAGCAACGGATAATTGCATTAAGTAATGTGCGTAAAGTAAACAGATGCATTAGACCTAACGGCGTACCCTTAAGCTAAGCATCGGTTATTTTATCCCTAGTGGCAACAGCACATCCACAATCTTAGAAGTTATTTTCACTCTCCCAGATTACCGAGGGCATGAACCCACTATCTAGCATAAATACTCACTCTTGGAGTTACAAGCATCTACTTGGACAAAACATCTACTAGTAACGGAAAACATGCAAGATCATAAATAACATATAAGATAGATTGATAATCAACTTGACATAGTATTCAATATTCATCGGATCCCAGCAAACACAACGTGTAGCATTACAATAAGATGATCTTGATCATGATAGGCAGCTCACAAGATCTAAACATGATAGCATAAACTGGGAGACAACCATCTAGCTACTGCCATGGACCCGCAGTTTAAGGATGAACTACTCACGCATCACTCCGGAGGCAGGCATGGTGATGTAGAAGCCCTCCGGTGATGATTCCCCTCTCCGGCAGGGTGCCGGGAAGAGCTTCTGAACCCTCCCGGGCTAGGGTTGACGGCAGCGGCGTCTCTGGAACTTTTCGTGGATAATGGATCGGGTTATCTAGGGTTTTCGCGTCGGGAGGAATAAATAGGCGAAAGGGCGGCAGCAGCTGCGGAGCCACGAGGGCCCACACCACCCCACGGCGCGGCAGGGGGTGGGCCCGCGCGCCCCATGGTGTGGGCGCCACGTGGCTCCCCTCCGTGTCTCCTCTGGACTCTCGTCTTCGTGTTGGAAAAATAGGAGGTTCTGTCCAAGTTTCGTCCAATTCCGAGAATATTTCCAGACTAGCTTTTCTGGAATACAAAAACAGCAGAAAACAGGAACTGGCACGGTGGCATCTTGTTAATAGGTTTGTCCCAGAAAATGCATAAAAATGTTATGAAGTGTATATAAAACATGTCACAATTGGTATAATATCAACATGGAACATCAAAATATTAAGATACGTTTGAGACGTATCAGTACACTGATGCCGACGGGGCTGGCTGCCCCTATACTCACAAGTCCACCTCCGGTTATGGTTGTTTTTCTTGGCGACAATCTGGTTTCTTGCTCGTCCAAACGCCAGCAAACTGTCTCCCGCTCGAGTGCGGAGGCTGAATACCAGGGTGTTGCCAATGTTGTAGCCGAGGCATGCTGGTTACGCCAGCTCCTGTCCGAACTCCACCGACCTCTTCAGCGAGCTACGGTGGTCTACTGCGACAACATCTCCGCCGTCTAACCTTCCGACGAATCCGGTTCAACATCAATCGTACCAAGCATGTGGAGATTGACCTACACTTCGTTCGTGAGCGTGTTGTTTTTGGAGATGTCCGTGTTCTCCACGTTCCGACATCTTCTCAGTATGCTGATATCTTCACCAAGGGGTTAGCGTCAACTGTGTTCACGAGTTCCGTTCCAGCCTGAACGTCTGCGATGCTCCCGCTCCGACTGCAGGAGGGTGTTAGACGTGTACGTGTAGGACACGTCCACCTAGCCGAAATCAAGGAGGATTAGATTAGTTTAGATTGTTTCCTAAATTGTAATTTCTTTACTTGACAACCAAGACACCTCATTGTACTATATAATCCCTTTAAATGATACAATCAATCTAAGCAACAATTACAATTGCCTTCATAATCAGGTCAAATCCATTAGCAAAATAACTACCTGCATGGTAAATTTAGGCTTACACGCCAGACCAAAGCCCAGATCTTAATAAAATAATAGCACACACGGAAATTAGTGGCCAAATGCATGCAGTAATACTTACTTATATAAAGGGTGGAAAGAATCTCCCCCCTTCCGCTAGTGCCACGTCCCCAAATTCACAGCCGTCCAATCGGCGTCATCCAACGGCCAGAAGCCGTCCACGTCGCCCCTCCCGCGTTGCACTGTAGCTGCTACAGTGCCAGATGATTTTCTACCAATCAAACGACGCCACGCGTCTCGGCACCAAACGGTGAAGCCGGTTT